>OZ030027.1:9932500-10255000 GCA_964023405.1 Apodemus agrarius | reverse complement strand
TCTTATTGTCCTTACATCCCTGTTCTGGTCTTTACTGTCTCATCCCCAGTAACCCCTTCCCACAAGCCTTCCCCCCTCCCACACCCCCTTCCTTCTTCTCTGAGCAGGTGGGGATATGTCCCAATTTCTTAGGGCTCGATTCCTCTCCCAACTCTTCAGTTTTGCTTCGTCTTTTGTTTTTCTTGAGATATTCAAAGATGAGAAGCTATAAGCACAGTCTTGTAAAATGTATCGTGGGCAGACGCATCTGCTCTGAAGCCAACCTGTGTGGGTTTAAATCTCCAGTCCGTTCTTTCCAACCCTGTGGAAAGTTGGTCGATCTCTATCAGTAATCAGTCCTTTCTGTTCTAAAGAGGCTGCTCAAGCTCCCTTTGTAGACACAGTGCTTTAATTACAGTACCTTAATGAAATGCATTAGCATGCATAGTATATGTTACAGTAAACACCAGTAAATGTATTAATGCCCCCCCCATCAAAGCTGAATTTTGCTATATCTGACAAAATCTAGGGTATGCTAGGAATAGCATATGCCACATGGTCACCTCTATCCAACATCTTAGTCACATTCATATGAACTCAGGGGTGCAGACAAAGCAGAAAACTTGTCACAGCAGGAGCATCTGCAAGGCTTTGGGAGGGGGGTGACAATCACTCACTTGGCCTAGTGGTGAGAAATGAAGCATGACTTATGAATTAATATGGTGGGGCGCCTTCAGGTCCCTTAGGCGTTGCCTAACCAGGCGGCCGCTGTTCTCTAAGCTCCTCTTAGAGCATACCTCAGCCTCATCTGTCAAACCTGTTAGAAGGACGGCTTGGGACTCCATTGTCCTTTGATGAGCTCCTGGAAGAGCTTCACTTCTCAGAGTTTACCAGCACTGGCAGGTATCAGCCTGTGTTCTGTCACGTGTCATATGAGTATATGCCATGTAAAGTGTTTAGTTTTTGAATCTAAGACTTATTCAACTATAGGAGGTAATTATTTGTGTCTGTTACTGCCTTTGTTGACAAGTGTTATAAAAATAAAGATAAGTGCATATTATATTCTTAAATGTTTAAATGAAAGTTTCCTCTTTTAATGATTATTATTAAAATTGCCAGGGCATTTAAGCATATAACCAGTCCTGAGCCACTTTTATGTTAAGGATATTGGCCAAATCTTATATCATTTTAGACATTTTCTTGGTTAAACTAACATGTGTAGAAAAATGCAAAGTCAATGTGTTTATCAGGGAATAGCTTTTCTTTTTCATAATGAAATGAATTGTTGACACAGGAAAATTGATGAACCATTTTTTTTCAGTAAAAAGGTAGTTATTTTTTTGTGGAGTCTTGACAACAGAATCAAGATTAACCCCAAAGCTAATTGATGTGGAGATACACCTTTCTTGTACAGTCCTACAAATGTCCTTGCTTAATGACCAGAAGACAGAGGCACCAGATTCCGTTTCAGAGAGGAGCTTCAAGTTTACATGAATTTCAACTCATTGTTGAGCCCTGGTGTACACTCTACACCAGGTTGTCTCAGGGGGAGTAATGACCTCCAGCATCTTAGTTCTAAGCCTTCCTTGGCACTGAGACTTGCAAATATTTTCTTCTGGCCCTGGCATCACAGGAAAATAATCACCAGTCTGGTATTTCATATCCACAAAAACAAGTTTACCTCCAAGGACCCAAGGCTCAACAGTGGCTGGAAGACATGATGTCATCTAGTCATAATTTAATGAATAGCAAACCACTAGATGTGCATTCTAAAAACCAGAGCTACATCAGAGGGAACACATGAAAAAAATTACAAAACAGTGGACAAATTACTTCACATTCTTAAGGACATTCCACAAATGTTTTTTCAGTAGTTTCCTGGTAAGTGTCCTTAAAATAAATGGACTTAACTTGTAGAAATCTAAAAAATCACATTTAGTAATGGACTAGAGGAGATTATACCTTAATAGAAAGTTTCACTTCATGCAAACACAATTTAAATGAAACATACCACAGATCTCTCAAAAAATAATATTCATACGTAGAAATGATGGGAAATATCTTAGTGTAGACAAACAAATCCCTAAGTCAATGAAAAGTATGAAAAATTAGGCTTAAAGCTCCAATCTGTTCTTTCCAAAAACTATTAAAGTTGGGCAATTGGTTTTATCTCTTAGTCCCTTCCTTTGTAAAAAAGAGACTATCCATGATCCTTCTACATGCTTGGCCTATGTCCCCATCTCTGCAAACATATTCATTCAAACTTCACTTGAAGATTCTGAAACAGCCATGACTGCATGTAACTATAAGAGATAAAGCACAATTTGAATTCCCTAGAGAACAATGAACATCTGACTGGTTTCATAAACAGTTGTCAGGGAACTGGATCATGAGTTGTCAGTCATGAATTGTCCATTTCTGGGAGAACCTTTTCCATGTAAATGAAGGGTGTCAGCAAATACTAGCTATGTATTAGCATAGACTTAAATCTGGGAAAGGCATCTGTTTAGCTTTTTCTATATAGTAATCCCCAGAGAGCTCCAGTTGATGTCCACTGGGTCATAGGCATAACTTATGCAACACATTGTACTTGAAAGAGGACTAAAGCCATGTGCTATCTACTGCAATCAAAATGTACATTAATGAAGTTCATGGCATATGATATCACAGTATGAAGGCAGGGGAAGCAGAACATCAAAAAACAATAAAAACAAAAATACTAAAAACAAGAAACCAAAATGAAAACAAATCAAATAGGGCCAAAGGTTAACCACATGCATCAAATCTATATTTGGTATATAAAGTTGGTGCAACTTTATTATAAATTATTAGTCAGTGCCATTTTTAAGCTTACAGAATAAACACAGGATATTTAAGAGTCTCCTTCCAGTGGGCCCTGGTCCTGGAAAGACTCAATGCAGCGGTGTAGGGGAATACCAGGACAGGGAAATGAGAAGGGGCAGATTGGGGAACATGGGGAGGGAAGCGTGCTTATGGGACTTTCAGGGAGGGGGGATCCAGGAAAGGGGAAATAATTTGAAATGTAAATAAAGAATATATCAAATAGAAAAAATAAGAGTCGCCTTCCTTACTTATGGGTTGTTTCTGAAAGAATGTAAAAAAATTGAAAAGCAAGCAATGAGGTCCATTTTTATCAACACTAAGGACTATGAGGAAAGACTATCACAAATATAGTAAATTTCACACAAATGCTGTATGGAAATGAGGGATAACAGTGGAGATTGAGAGCATGGTGCTAATAGAGCCAAAATATGCTCCCCAAAAGGGTGGGGGCGGTACATTCATATATATATATATATATATATATATATATATATACATATATATATATACATATATATATGTGTGTATATATGTGTGTGTATGTATATGTGTATGTGTATGTATATGTGTATATGTTTATGTTTATGTATATATATGGATATCCATATATATATGTGTATGTGTATGTATATGTGTATATGTTTATGTTTATGTATATATATGGATATCCATATATATGTGTGTGTGTGTGTATACACATATATATATAAACAAACACATACATATCATACATATAATACAAGTCATATATAATGCATATCATATATATCATGCATACCATATATAATTTATATCATAAATATCATACATATCACATATACCATGTATCATGCATATCATATATATCTTATATCTCATATGTATCATATATATCTATCATATCTAATACATCTATAATCTATCATATCTATCCTATAGATCAAATAAAGGAAATAGAGAAATAAAAGTAAGCAGGTTGAAGGCAAAACCAGTACCCTTCACCTAGGACTCCACAGAAAGAATTAATTTAACAAAAGAGAGGAGGGTTTATGAAACAGATTGTGTGGAAATCCATATTTACTGAAGAATTTTCTAGCTGTGGGACCTAAGCATAAGAAAAGGTCTGTGCTGCCAACATTGTGTACTTACAGGAAACTCAGTCTGCCTATTCCACAAGCTCTTAGTTTGTATAATACAGTAAACTAGACAGAGGTTCACGTTAGAACAATGTAAAGAAGCCATAAGAATAATGGAAAGAATGAGAAAAAAAACTTTGTCAATGGTATAACTTGCCAGGAGAAACGATTGTTACCGTAGAACATCTTATGATTTAAGTGAATATTTGCCATAAGTATTTTAAGCTGATGTAGCAGCATCTGCGATGAATGAAGACCACAAAACAGATGAGAAAATATCGAGTGGAGAGATGACCAAACAATGATAAAGTAGATAAGCCAGCATGAGTTAACAAGAAAATGGGGGAAAGAAAAGCCCTGAAATTGGGGACAGAACTGGAAACTTGAAAGCATATAAACACTGTGGTGAAATAGAAATAAACACCAAGAAGAGAGATTACTATTGGTATATCTTTTAGTATTCAAAAGTCTATAGGAAAAATATAAATATTTTCATATATGCTGATATGATACGTAACATAATTAAAGAGCCATGCTTAATTTTAAGAACATGTAAATATATACAATTTTTAAAATATTTTATTTTTGAGAATGTGTATATGTCTGTGGGGAGGGGGGTAAGTACGCATGACTTCATGTGCATACAGAAGCAAGGGGCTTCAGATCTCTCAAGAAGGTGGCGTCCAGGTGGCTGCGAGGCATCCCACACACATGCTGGCTAAGGTCTCAGGTCCTTTGCAAGAAGAGCATGTGCTCTCAATAGCTGAGCAAAAAACGAAAGATGCATGGCATCCTGATCATTAAAAAAAAAAATTATATCTGACAATGCAATTAGAATATAGAAAGAAACTACAGAAATGAAACTGGGAATGAAATAGTAAAATGAATTCCTTCTGTAACTGCCTTGAATATCAAACCAGTTAAAAGGTATTTCGGGCAATAAAAGAATTCAGTAAGACCTCAGGGTGCAGTAAGAGTGTAAAGCAACCTTGCTGGTCCTCAGCTAAACAAACAATGTAGCACTCATGCAGCACTTTCCTATTGTGCTGTGGTAAGAGACTCACAGTGTGCTCCAGCCCTCAAGCACGTCCTATGGCTCCCTCCCTGATTTTAGAGATGGATGGCCTCTTTGTATTATAATTCTTTATGGTTAAAGCATCTTTTAGGACACTGAAAGATCTTTCATGCTCATGAGTCAGAAAAATTAATATTGTAAGTATGGCTCTTTCCAAAAGTAATTTGTGCAAGGCTTTCTTTCCAATAATAATTTGCAGATTTTAAACAATCCTCGTCAAAACTCAGTACCATTCTTTACAGGGAGAGAAAAAAATCTTAAAAGTTATATGGAACACACACCCGTACACACACAAAAAAAGATACTTTAAACAATCCTGAACAAAAGGGGATACTTCTGGATATACCACCATATAATTTCACGCTATACAGCAAAGCCACAGGAATACAAACAGAATAAAATGCAAGCATGAAAATAAGCACGCAGACCAGGGAAGTAGAATGGCAGACTCAGACACAAGTCCTTGTGTGTACAGTTACACAATTTCTCACAAAGATGCCAGAGTTGAAGACAGTCTTCAATAAGGGGTGCTAGGAAGGCTGGATATCAACACACAGAAGCACAAAACTAGATGTTTCTTCCTCACACTGCACAAAACTCTACTCCAAATGTATCACGAAGCTAAGCATCAGACTTGATATTCTGAAACTTGTTGAAGCAAAGCTAGGATGTGTGTGCTTCAACATCTAGGCGTTGTGTAAAGACTTTTCCAGTAGGACTCCATTAATGAAGAGAATAAGAACATCATTCAACAAAGGGGATCTTACAAAATTAAAAGGCTTCTTACAACAAATAAAATGGTCAGTGAAGTGAAGAGAAAGACTACAGACGGAAAGAATAGGTTTGCTAGTGAGTGTGGTGATTGGACTCTGCTTGGCCCAAGGAGTGTCACTATTTGGAGGTGTGGCTGTTTTAGAGTAGGTGTGGTCTTGTTGGACAAAGCGTGTCACTGTGGGTGTGGCCTCTAAGACCCTCATCCTAACAGCCTGAAAAATAGTCTTCTTCTAGTTGCCTACAGAATAAGAGGTGAAACTCTTAAGTTCCTCAAGTCCCATGTTGGGCTGGATGCTGCCACGCTCCCCCCTTGATGATAATGGACTACACCTCTGGAACTGTAAGCCAGCCCCCAATTTAATGTTGTTCTTCCTAAGAGTTGCCTTGGTCATGTGTCTGTTCACAGCAGTCAAAGCCTAACTAAGACAGCAAGGATTCTATCTCAACCAATCAGAATGGCCATGGTTAAGAATGTAAGTATCCCACCAAACCAACTAAGCATGGCTCACACAGGCTCACAGGGACTGAAAAAGGAGCCATGGGGGACTTTCTGGGTCCTCACTAGGTCCTCCACATACATGCTGTTAGCTTAGTGCTTTTATGAGACTCCTAACAGTGGAAGCAGGTGTATTCAGACTCTTATACCTGCTCTTGAGATTCTTTTTTTTCTATTGGGTTGCCTGGTACATCCTGGGCATAAGGGCATTTGTCTTCTCTTATTGTTTCTTGTTTTGTCTTGTTTGGCTATCATCTCTTGTAGGCCTGTTATTTTCTAAAGAGGAAACAATGGGTGGAGACAATCGGGAGGAGAAGGGAGGTGGAGAAGCTAGGAGTAGTAGGAGGCACTGTAGTTGGAAGGTAGTGCATGAGAGAAGAAATTATTTTCAGTACTATGAAGAAGAGGAAGAGGGAGGAGAGAAGAAGAGGCAGAAGAGGAAGATTAGGAAGAGGAGGAAGAAGAAGAAGAAGAAATAAGGAGGAAGAGGAGAAGAAGGAGGAGGAGGGGGAGGAGGAGGAAGAGAGGGAGGAGGAGGAGGAGGAGGAGGAGGAGGAGAAGAAGAAGAAGAAGAAGAAGAAGAAGAAGAAGAAGAAGAAGAAGAAGAAGAAGAAGAAAATAAGTAGGAAGAGAAGAAGAAGGAGGAAAAGGGGGAGGAGGAGGAAGAGGAGGAGGAGAAGAAGGAGAAGAGGAAGGAGAAGAAGAAGAAGAAGAAGAAGAAGAAGAAGAAGAAGAAGAAGAAGAAGAAGAAGAAGAAGAAGAAGAAGAAAATAAGGAGGAAGAGGAGAAGAAGAAGGAGAAGGGGGAGGAGGAGGAAGAAGAGGAGGAGGAGGAGAAGGAGGAGGAGGAGGAGGAGGAGGAGGAGGAGGAGGAGGAGAAGAAGAAGAAGAAGAAGAAGAAGAAGAAGAAGAAGAAGAAGAAGAAGAAGAAGAAGAAGAAGAAGGGCAAACATTGACAGAGGTGTGGAAAGAGGGAATCACATTGATTTGTGTAGAGCATGTAGTAATGCAGCAACTTTAGAAAGCCATTTGAAAGTTTCTCAAAAACAACATGGAATAGAAAAATGACTGAGATATACCACTCCTTGGCTTATACCCAACTGGCTCTACATCCAACTACAGAAATATTTGCTTGGCCATGCTCATTGCTGCTCTCTCTGCAATCGCTAGCCAATGGAAACAGCCTAGATGCCCTTCCACTGATGATTGGATAATAAAAATGTGCTACGTATATGCAATGGGAGTTTGATTTCACTGCAATGAAAAATGAAATTTGTGAGTGAAGAGATGGACAAGAAAAATGTATTTATTGATTAAATCCACCCCCAACCATATGTTGCATGTTCTCTTTTGTGTGTGTTTATAGAAGAGAACATGTGAATGCCAGAAAACCAGAAAGGGGTGCCTTAATGGAGGCATCAGATAGTAGAACACAAATAAGACAGAAGTAAAGACAGGGAAATACTAGCATAGAAAAGCTTATGCAGGCAGGAGTTGGGATGGGGAGGATAACAAGGCTCAGAAGAGGGTTAGTCATAATGAGAGGTGTATGAAAAAGGCATATGAAATCTACTATCTTGTAATTAAAACCAAGTTACAAAGATGATACTTTACCTGTCTCGATAACAGGCTCCTAGATGCTCTGAGTCACTACACAAAGCTCCCAGGAACAAATGTGGAATAGCACATTATGAACTGTTAGTCAGGAAGCCCAAAAAAACAACACAGGCTATTGAATTCCTCTTGGTGGCCAGCCAGCACCAGAGGATAAAACCAGTTGCTGAAGACAACACACATCCTCCTTGCAGAGTCCAGAGATTTCAAGCTGGAACTGAGCTGGAAACTTCTCTCCTGCAGGATAGCTTTCACCTGCAAGGTGGCATGCAGACCACTCGTGGAGAAAAGGCACCAGCAGCCTTATGCTATGATCCCTGTGAACTCCAGAGCGCGGCTGCCAAGTGTTTTCCCCTTTCACTACAGTAGCATAGCTGTGATGGAAGTAACCAACAAGTCTCTGATTCTCTTGAAGGTCTGGCATTAGAATAGTTTGTGTGGGAGTGGCCAAGGGGGAAAGAGAATGGCTATTACTGACTCCTTGGTAGCAGAAAGGCTCATGGATTCAAGCACATGAAAGACACATTGACTTTGTGTTTTCAATTCCTAGAAACCACTTGCTTCAGAATCCTAGACTGTGAGATCGTCGGTGATAGCTTCCAAAGGTGCCTGCCCTTTCTGATTTTCTTGACAGTAGCAGTGCTTTCTTGACATTTATATACCTGCTCTTGCATTGGTTTCATAGTCTTTGGTGTTCCATATTAACACTGGGATATCCTAGAACTGCTTCTATTGTCCTGTCTAAAGTCAGATAGACAGAGTACTTAATTCAAGGCATAAACCCCCAGCAGAGCCTTCTCCTGACTCTGGTCTGGGACAGAGGTTTCCCAGCTCCTTTTGAGTTCCACTTTCCATCAGATATGGAAGCACAGCGTGAGCACTTGGTAACAAAGAAGAGGAAAGGGCAGCTGTCCTCCTCTGTCCCGGACTTTACAACCTCACAGGAGTCCCATCAGTGGCTAGCTTACGGTTTCAGAGCCTTTGTACATTTTATCATAATGACAAAGAGTGTGGTGGCAAGGAGCATGGCAGGTATGGTGTGAGAGAAGTAGCTAAGAGAGAGATCCTATGGATCTCCAGATCCACAGGAGTTGGAGAGAGAGGGGGGAAGAGAGGGGGGGCTGGTATGGGCTTTTAAAACCTCAAAGCCCACCCCCAGTGACACACTTCCTCCAACCTGGCTACATCTACTCCAGAAAGGCCACACCTCCTCATCCTTCTCAAATAGTGCCACTCCCTGGTGACTAAACATTCAAATGTATCTGCGAGGGCCATTCTTATTCAAATCACTACACCCTCTATGCAAGTCTCATTTGAACAAGAAAAGTAAGATTTCCTTGGGAAAAGCTGCTGAAATACTGAATCTGTTTGTTACAGCAGCTAGTCCAAGACAGTTAGTGCAGTCTAAACAAGAAACAAAAAGCTGGGACAAAAAAAAATGCAGAAGACTTTAGTAGATTAAGAATAACGACGTTGGCCACCCTGATACCCCAGGACTACCAAGGACTAAACTGTCAACCAAGGGGCACACATGGTTCCAACCAAAAGTGTGGCAGAGGAATGCCTTGTTGGGCATTAGTGGGAGGAGTGGTCCTTGGTCCTGTGAAGGCTCAATAGATGCCCCCAACAAAGGGAAATCGAGGTGGGGGGAGGTGAGAGTGTGTCAGGTGGAGGGGCATATACGTAGAGGCAGGGGGTTGGAGGAGGGGTTGGGGGTTTTTGGGGAGGAGGGAAACTGGGAAAGGTTTTAGCATTTGAAATGTAAATGAAGAATATATTCAATAAAAAATGAAAACAGTGGAATTTCATTTTTCATAGTTCTGAAGACTGGACAAGCTTTGAAATTTGACAAGAGCCTGTCTTCTGGCTCATAGACGGTGGTGTCTCTTTACTGTATCACATGGAGATTGGGCAAGACAGCTCTCCTTAAAGTCTTTCATAAGGCCACGGCTTCCAGCCAGCTGCCACTCCAGTGATTTTACAGTCTCCCAAAGGCTTCACCTCCTGATATCACATTAGGGACCCTGACACAGTGTGAATGTGTGGGCAGGAATAGTTGGGGTAGGGGTGGGGTTGAAGAAAGCACAAATATTCAGACCATAGCAGACAATACCATCTATGATTTTTTTTTATTGTCGCATGGATCGGAACATAACTATACATAGTGAGTCAGAGCAGATGATGCTTAATGTACTGTGGATGTAGAAAACAAGATATGAAGAAGAGCGTATTTGAATCAGGGTAACTTGATTATTACACTGTCACAGGAAGGGTGATGGTAACACATGGTAGCTATGACACAGGGTATAGGTTGGACAAGTCAGAGTGCAAAATGCTTTAGAATGAAAAACTTTTTGAGCACTGACATGATACAGCAAGTACCGCATACCACACCGTGGAACTTGGTTTTATTCACTGAAGTCTGAGAATACCATACAAAAGTCACCACCTACCATCTACATCTATAAAATATAAAGTAGACACATATGAGTTTTGTGTTTAGACTTAGGTTCTGTCTCTCAAATGTCTCATTATAGGTTAGCAGATATTCCCATGTCCAAAATATTCAAAGCCCCCAAAGCTTTGGATTCCAAGCATTTCAGATAAGACATTCTCAGCCAGATGGTTGTGACCATATATATTTGAATGAAAAGAATGTACTAGCTTGCTAGTGTGTGGGGGATGTTGTGGCAGAGACCAAAGTTCATTGTTACATAGATGCTAAAGGGTCAGATGCTCAGTTGTGCCACCTCTGCCTCTCTTTTTAAAAAATGGTTATTTTCTTTATTTACATTTCAAATGTTATCCCCTTTCCTGGTCCCCCTGAAGCCCCAGACCCCATCCTTTCTCCTGTGCTTCTATGAGGGTGTTCCCTCACCCACCCACACTTCTGCATTCCCCTTCACTGGGGCATAAAGCCTTCACAGGACCAAGAACCTCTCCTCTCACTGATGCCCGACAAGGCCATCCTCTGTTGAATATGCAGCTGGAGCCATGGGTCCCTGCCTCTTATGACAGTTCAGTTCACTTCCCATTTTATGTGGGATTTCTGATCATAGCCTATGGCTCTTTTGTGGGCCCATGCTTTCATATTTGTAGAGTATTTTGAAGGATGCTTAGCATAATATATTGTTTTGTTAAGTACAAATATTAAAAATTGGCCTTTTTTGAAGGTGATGAATTTCTTGTTTCCAATATTCCATTCCCCTACATTGATTTTGCTTTGATTTCCATACAGTCCTTTGCGGGGGGCGAGGTACAACAAATAGAAGCAATTTGTCTGTTTTCTCATCTCCGCAGTTTAGTAATAATCTTTGATTAGTTTCCACATTAGTTTCTTGACTCCAGCTTGTAGTTAGTGCCTGTGTTTTTCCTAAATAGACCACAGACAATGCTGTCTTCCTCTTTTGGCAGCCTTAAAACCTCGGTCTCTGTCCTGTGTCACACTGTATCTCTGTCCTGTGTCACACTGTATCTCTGTCTTGTGTCACACTGTATCTCTGTTCTGTGTCACACTGTATCTCTCTCCTGTGTCACACTGTATCTCTGTCCTGTGTCACACTGTAGCTCTGTCCTGTGTCACACTGTATCTCTTTCCTGTGTCACACTGTATCTCTGTCCTGTGTCACACTGTAGCTCTGTCCTGTGTCACACTGTATGTCTTTCATGTGCCACACTGTATCTGTCCTGTGTCACACTGTAGCTCTGTCCTGTGTCACACTGTAGCTCTGTCCTGTGTCACACTGTAGCTTTGTCCTGTGTCACACTGTATCTCTGTCCTGTGCCATATTGTATCTCTGTCCTGTTAGATGCTCTTCTCCTACTTACTCACTGTCTGTGACATTCACACACATCTGTAAACACTTGTCCATCACAACTTTATAATTTACACTGCTCTTTTCTTCCCTTCCCCTTAACCCCTACACAGTTACCTCATGATGCTAATGTCAATCTGTCCTTGGCTTTTCCTTCCACATGTGCACTGGACCACACATAAGAGCTGTGTTTTTAACTTCTCCCTCCTGTCACACCCTCCTTTCCCTAAAATCGGCCATGTGTCTGGGAGTAACAGATGAAATTGAGCCACAGTAGAGAGTGGTTGCTAGGAACAGAATAAACCCAAAGATACAGTGGAAGACCATAGACACCTGTTGTAATTTTTTTCTGCTTTTGAGACAGGGTCTCACTCTGTGACCCTGGATGATGGCAACGCTGTAGCCTTAGCCTCCCAAGCACTGGGACTGAAAGCTTCTTTAAGTCCTTCTCTTCTACCCACTAGCCTCCTGGCGTCCCTGCCAGCTGTGCTCTGCCCTGTATGACCTGTAGGCAGTCTGTCCTACATGCTTTTTTCCTCTTTCCCATAATTTAAAAACACAGCTTTCTTATCCTTTAAACTTACACTCGTGTTATTTTCTTTTAATGGAATTTATGTATGTGTGTGTGTACCTGCATATGTGAACGTGTGCCAAATGCATGCCTGGTCCCAGCAGTAGTCAGAGGAGGGTGCTGTCAGATCCCCCAGAGCTGGATCTACACATGGCTGGAGAGCTATACATGTCTTCAGAGCATTTGCTGTTCAAGATGGATTGTCTATGTGGAGAACAACCTGCAGGAATTTTTAGCCCCCAAGGCCATCTCTTTCCATCCCCATCAATTATTAGTTTCTTAAGATACAGGTTTCACAAAGATTCAGTATATGCATGAAAGGAAGAGTGAAAGGGACCCATCCTTCTGGGTTATGGGCACTCTGGTAACTGTGAGGGGTGATACTGAAACCATGCTTTAATTTTTCTATAATATTTAAATATTATGAAAAAAACCACTCTTTTTGACCTACTCTGTTTCCAGCCTGGGCTGGTTCACCTTCCCTTAGGCAACCTTGTGGTCCCCCACTCCCAAGAGGTCACCATATTGATGTCAAACTTAGGGCAAACACCTGGTCGGCATAGTGCACTACAGCCCAGAATTCCTGAACTTGAGCCATCCTCCTGTCTCAGGCTCCCCAGGAGCTGGGACCACAGGTGTGCACCACCATCCCTAGCCACACTGATTTTGAAAACAGGAGTCAAACAGAATTTTGCGAAGTAGAGATCTCTGTTCTAGCTGCCCTGTAGCCCACAGCTTGGAGATCCATTGTTGCTGTGAATCCTCCTGAGCGGTATACTCTGCATAGACAATCACACAGTGCATCTCCAGCAGCCGATGCTCTGAAGACATGTACAGCTGGCCTTCTCACCCGCAGATTCTCTATCTCTGGATTCAACCAATCACAGATCAAATATATTAGGAAACAACCATTGAGTTATAGTGAACTATACATTTTCTTTATTATTCTCTAAACAATAGAGAATAAAAACCATTTACATACCATGTGCATTGAATAGGTATTATACTAAACACATGTAGGATTTAAGGTATATAGGTATATATACATACATATATATGTATGTGTATATATATATATATGTACATATATATATGTATGTATGTATGTATATACATGTACATGTATACACACACACACACATAATGAAAGCATCGAAGCCATAACAACTCATAAAAAGGACTTGAGTCCTGGAAACAATCTTTTACACATACTAAAACCATCCATATTTTGAATTAAACGTAATCATTATAATCTCTATTTGAACTACTATGAAAAAGTACATAGATGTCTTATTCATGTTCCTTGGCAGGGAAGATGAAACCCGGCCTTTCTTTGTGACATGGGTCGATCTACATGAGCATTTGCCATTGTGCTTCAGTGCTTAGTCTCCCGGGTCCTGATGCCCAGGGCACCTCTCAATGCTCTTTAGTGCGTAACTGATGGGGCAGGGAACTGGGAAGAAGGTTCAGTGGGTAAGAGTGCTTGCCATGCAGATATGAGGACAAGAGTTCAAATACCCAGCACCAGAGACAAACCAGGCTTGGGCAGACATACCTGTAACCCCAACAACATAGGGGAGCACTAGGTTACGATGGCCACCAGACTCGCCTCTACTTCGGTAAGAGACACTGTCTTAGGGGAATAAGGCAGGGCAGTAGAGGACATCTTGTGTCTTCCTCTGGCCTCCATATCCACCCGTGTGTACATGTGTGCATTCACTGCACATATTACGCAACACATACACACACACATGCACACACACAATGATGAGGTGTATGCTATATTTATTCTCTGTCTGGCTTTAGCATGTCTCTGACTACTGCTGGGCTGGGCTCTCAGTTGTCTTTGCTGCTACCGGTAGCATTTTCCCTCCCTAATTAGCCGTTCCTTTCATTATGTTTGAAGGTTAGGTCATCTGTTTTGTGCATAAGGTGAAGACTGTCTTGGAGGGCTCCACGGGACTTTACTCTGAGTTAGATAGGCGTACGCTGGGGCATGGCCTTTGGGATTTGAGAACTTCAGAGTCCCAGGCAGAAGAATCCATGTCAGGCTATTTATTGACAGTGAGGCCAGCAAGTGTAATCCAAACTGTGCTATTAAAAGTGTTCATAATGGGCTGGAGAGATGGGTGCAGAGTTAAGAGTGCTTACTATTCTGGCAGAAGACCGTAACTTGGTTCCCAGCACCCATATCAAGTGGCTCACAACCACCTGTAATTACAGCTCTGGAGAATCCTGTATTATCTTCTGCACTATGAAGGCACCTGCACCTGCACCTACACCCAAACATGCACATATGTGTACACACACACACACACACACACACACACACACACACACATTAAAATAAAATAAAACGGTTTTTTTTAAAACATGTGTCCCTCTATAAATGTCTGAGCTCTTGGAAATGACACAAATTCACAGCCACTTCCAGGATCCAGTAGGGAAGAGAGAGTAAGAAGGAGAAAGTAAAAGAGAAAGAAGAAGCAGGGAGGAGGCGGAGGAGGAAGCTGTGCTTCTGTCCACCACAATAACAAAATAAACTTCTGCTTAAGAGCTAAAGAAATGCTTGAATTTTGACGTTGTGAACAAAAGCAGCTAGCCCAGGCCTCAGCACACAGGCACATTAATACACACACACACACACACACACACACACACACACACACAAGCACACACAAAGGAATGGGGCCCCACGGTGGAGGAAGGCCTGTCAGTAGCTCTGAGCTGCCTCATTTTTTTTAATGGAAAAATTGTTACAAATGGGCTCTTCAGCATATGTTATTAATTTCATTATCCTGGCGTCTCGCCAGCTAAGCATCAAACCCTGGCTTTTGTGATTTCAGTTGCAACTAGTAAAACTCATGTGGGCGTTAACAGAAACAGACAGAAGAGTGTTTTTTCCAAATCAACTCTACGGGACTATTTTTTTAAAACCTTTATTTTATAACACTGGTTGGAACCCTTGTTTTTGTTGATGAGCAGTATCCTTTCCTAGTCCGTGGTACTCTCTCGGCCATGATTGTTTGTCAGACTTGAACAATTCATTGATGCTGAAGGAGGAAACATTTTATTTATGCAAGGTTTTAAAATAGATACAACTTTATAAGTGCCCATAAAAGTTTGACTCTATGCTTTCCCACACCATATAGTTTTTATCATAGCTATCACTACGAATAAAAAACTGCCTTTTTTTCTGGATGAGTAAATTATGATGAGTACTTTGAAATGAGAATGGAAAAGGCAGTATTAACATTTTGCTGTGAAACCTCCTTTATCATACCCTTTGAGAAGGTAAATTTTCACTGGGAAATGTCAACAGCCAAGTCATGAAACTGATTTAACGATTAGTTTCAAATCTGGTCTTTCAGATGATCCCTAATGGAGTAGTACTTATTGATGAGGTGCTTATTAAAGAGAGCCGTTGCCTATCCAGCCATCATCATACAACGGAAAATACATTTTGCACGCAGTTTACCTTATAAGTCACTACAAGTTTCTGATTCGTATATTTCCATCCTCAACACTGAATGTAAACCTAAAACCAGAGATAATGTATCTTGGTCTCCCTGTCAGAACATGCCATATTTATTTGCTCTTCAGTTCACCTTGTTTGTTAATGATCACAGTGCCCATTCATTGTCTGGGTTGATTGATTTTCCTCCCATCCATTGCCTGGGTTGATTGATTTTCCTCCCATCCATTGTCTGGATTGATTGATTTTCCTCCCATCCCTTGCCTGGGTTGATGGATTTTCCTTCCATCTCTCCCCTCTACTTCTCCACTTCCTTTCATCCTCCCTTCCTTCTTTCTTTTCTTCTTTCATGTTTCCCACATTTTCATCTTAGGTCAAAACTCTCATACTTCTTCAAACTTTTAAAAAAAAATTGAAAATCCTTTCCAAGAAAGTAAGCCATTTGGAATTGTTATATCCATTTACAGGCACGGTCACTCTTTTTTTCAAAATGTTTTGCTGAATGCTTTCCTTAGAACAGGCAAAGGGCTTATGAGGTCTGATTCTGTGAATGGGGACAGGCAATGAATAAATATTTTCTGCATCTGCTGACATTTGTCATAAAATGGGAAAATGGAATAAGGTCAAGAATTGTATCACTGTCCTGTGTTGTGAAGTCAGGGAGTGTGTCTCTGATGCTAGGTGCAGCACCCGGCCAGGGATAAATCTTTATCACCGTGTGTGTGTGTGTGTGTGTGTGTGTGTGTGTGTGTACACGCGTGCGTGTGTGTGCACGCGTGTGTGTGCATGCGTATATACCATGGTATGTGTGTGCCTGTATGTATACCATGATGTGTATGTGTGTATGTGCACATGCTTGTGTGTGTATGTGCACATACTTGTTTATGTGTGTGTGTTTGTGTGTCTGTATGCCATGATGTGTTTATACAGAGCACAAGTTCTGCCATTTCTCTCCTACCACTTGGGAATCAGCCCATGTCCTCAGGTTTATCAGGAGGCATCTTTACTAGCTAGGCTGTCTCAGTGGCTCAGAAAGCAGAGGTCTTGAAAGGGAAACCATGTGGCTGGAGCTGATCGTTAGTTCTCATATGGTCTCTGCCACTGTCCTGAAGAAATGATGGAAGTTACGTCTGAGTGTGAGGACTACTCCTCTTGCCTTTACTTTCCCTTATTATATGCAGAAAACATAAAGGCAAGTCATTTCTCTTCCTTAAAAATCTACTTTGCACACTGGCCCTGGTGGCTATAACCATGTGAGTCTTAATGAGTAAATACACAAAAGACTGTGTCCAATCTCTTGGTCCTGATCATTGTCGTGACACTCAATGTATACATTGGGATAGGTAAGACTCATTTTTCTAAAGCAAAGTCGTTTTAGGTCACCATTTTCAAACACCTGTTGGTAGAAAGTAAGCAATCGTCTTGGTTTCTGTAAGGTTCCATGGTCTTAAGCAGTAATAACAATGAGATCCAGGACCCTTTTCCTAATGTGACCATTTAATCCTCACAAACAACAAGGTAAGCAGAGAACACACTAATTATACAATATTATATATTAGAAGTGGAAGATCCCAAAAGCAGAATTCAGGTGATTTGCCCATTCACACCTCTAGAAGCTGATAGAGTCAGAGCAAAGATGACTCATGTGCCTCCATCTGCAAGGTATTTTCAGCAATGCCACAGCGTCTTAGGGTTTTACTGCTGTGAAGAGATACCATGACCAAGGCAACTCTTATAAGGACAATATTTTATTGGGACTGACTTACAGGTTTAGAGGTTCAGTCCATGATTATCAAGGTGGGAAGCATGGCAGTGTCCAGGCAGGCATGATGCAGGAGGAGCTGAGAGTTCTACATCTTCATCTGAAGGCTGCTACTGGCTTCCATGTAGTTAGAGAGAGGGTCTTAAAGTCCAGGCCTACAGTGACACACATACTCCAACAAGGCCTCACCTCCAAATAAGTGTCTGTGTGTGTGCATGTGTGTGTGCGCACATGTGTGTGTGTGTGTGTGTGTGTAAGTGTGTGTGTGTACATGGCCAAGTATGTGTATGTGTGTATGCAAGTGTGTGGCAATGTGCATGTGCATGTGTGCTCATGTGTGTGTCTATGTGTGTGTGAATGTGCATGTGTGTGTATGTGTGTCTATTCTGTTGGTTGGAAAGATGAAAGGAAAGGTTACGTGTATTAATCTTTTTGTGCTAAGCACCATCATTTCTGTCTTTTGCAAACCCCTATATCTTTCTTACCTCACTCTGTCAATCCCTGTGAGAGCGAACTTCCCTTCAGCCCCCTTTCCTCTTCTATTCCAAACAAGGACAACGTTAAATATTATTCAAACACGTTGGCTTCGGTTTAGAAAAAAAGTAATTTTCTTTGTGTCTGCCATGCCTCCTTTCTGTTTAAATGTTCATACCCCCATTTATTATTTCAAAACATTAATTGATTCTTCCTCTATTCACTTTAATTCCCAATCTTTCTGAGTTTCCCGGCCAACTTCCTTTTGAAAATTTTACTTCCTGTCTTGTTCATCCTGCTCTTCCTTAATCCATCGCTGGATGTTGGTATCCTCACTGGTCGTGTTCCCATACCTCCCTGCACTCCCCAGCTGTCTTTATCTTGTGCATTGAGTGCAGTCTCTCACCATGGCTCCTGCTGTCTGCTCCTCTGCAGTCTATCCTCAGACTGCCCCAGCATCATTTTTGCCTGCCCACATAGTTCCAAATAGTCTTTAATATCCTGAACCCTCAGATGTCTTCCTTGATCTTCAATGCATAATCCTAATTCCTTAGCTTGGCAAAAAAAGACCCTTCCATCAGGGACCGATCAAACTTCCTGTTGGTGCTTCATTTCCAGCCTCAGTCATGTCCTCTGCCTTTCATAGCTCTCCATGGCACACATGCTGTCTCTCCTGCCCAGTAAAGACTCATTCATCTAAGGCTTAGCTCCAGGGTGCCTTCTCCCATTCCCTTTTATGATTCCAAAGCACTTCCCTAGTATGCTTTCAACAGCCCTTACCAGATGGTAACATTTCTTCTTTGTGTGTCTGTCTTTTTTTTTTCTGTTTTTGCTGCCTTTGGCTCTTTGCCTGGCACACAGTAGGTCACTTATAAACCCTTCAGTAGACATAATTGCAGATTAATAAATGCATGGACGTGTGAGCGGGTGAGTTACCTTAATTCTGTAAATATCAATGCCCATCTCCACTTTTTCCAAAAGGAAAAACAAAGTTCAACTTTACCATAAATTACTCACATGAAAGCCCGTGTGTGTGAGTTTACATATGCATTTGCCCTGGTCACTCTCCCATGGTGCATTTCAACTACTGCAGTTTTAGCAGCTGTCATATATGTAAATATCACAATAAATTTGAGGTTGCAGTTTTATGGCTCTGGAGTGAAAAGGAAAGTTTCCAGGGGAAGCCTCGATTGCAGCAGCATCATGGAGGCCGAGGCATTGTAGATCACTATCGGGAGACGGGAGACCACGGGCAGAAGTGAACCTTTTTTGACCTCAGATAAAAATGCACTGTTGAGAGACTAATAGCACATTGGTTGTACCACAAGACACACAAAAAGAGAGAGAGATGGAGAGAAAAACAGGAATATACCACCAACAGTGCAAAACAGGATTGATTGAAGAAAACCTAAATTTTTGGTAGTAGATAAACTTATTTTCCTTTGTTCTCTTGTAGTTTCTCACATGTGCTTAGAGCACACATGGATGATTTTAATAGCAGGAAGGTGCCTTCATCTGGTTTTTGTTGTTGTAACTGAATACCACGGACCAGGTCATTTATAAAGAGTAGAGGTGCACTTGTCTGCTAGCTCTGGACACAGGCATGGTTCTGAGCACACTGCTACTGTCAGCTCAGCTGCTGGTGAGGGCCTTATACTGCCTCACAATATGGCAGAGGGTGTTGTGTGACAAGGCAGAGACATGATAGCAGCCTGCGTCTCTGGTCCTACAAGGTCACACACACCAATATCAAAGTCACCATCGTGAACCTCCTCAACTTTACTTGCCTCTGAAAGGCCGCTTCCAAGCACCGGTAACATTAACTTTACAGAACACAGATACTAGGGTTATGCCCACAACAGAAAGCAGCACAAATGTGCTGCCTGTACACAACTTCGAGCTTTCTACCAGTGCTGAGAGTTGAACACACGGCCTCGTGTGCGCTAGGCAAGCTGTCTACCGTGGAGCTCTGGCTTCAACCGCTTCAGGTGAACAGAGACAGTGCAACTACTTATCGTCTAGATAAAATTTGCAACCACTTGTGTTAGATATTTTAATTCATCACTAATCTTTCACAGTTTTTTGAACATAAGATTACATTCCAATCTTAAGAACAGTTTGATGTAGATAATTTATAAATCCTAAATACATTAAGAAGAGCAAAACTAAGAGGAGGAGGAAGAAGAGGAGGAGGAAGAAGAGGAGGAGGAAGAAGAGGAAGATGAGAAAGAAGAGGAAAAGGAAGAAGAGGAGAAGGACAAAGGAGAAGAGGAGGCGGAAGAAGAGGAAAAGAAAGAAGATGAGGAAGAAGAGGAAGAGGAAGAAGAAAAGGAAGAAGAGGAGGAAGAAGAGGAAGAGGAAAAAGAAAAGGAAGAAAGGAGGAAGAAGAAGAAGAGGAAAAAGGAAGAGGAGGAGAATGAAGAAGAAGAAGAAGAAGAAGAAGAAGAAGAAGAAGAAGAAGAAGAAGAAGAAGAACTAAAACATCAATGAAAACGTGTATTCCATTTGAAGATAACTAATTGAGGGTCAATGAAGATACTTTAAATTTTAAACTCTGAATTCCTTAAGTGCTTTCTAGAACATGCATTAGTTAAAATTCATAAAGTCAATCAGCATCAGGATAACTATCTCCAAAGTCTTTCATTCAAATTGTATCATTTATTAGCAATTGTGGAAACGTTCTGCTACAATCAATGCATTAAAGATTCCTTGTTGATTTTTCTGTTCCTTTTATATTTTGAGATCTTTTAGATGCTTATGAATTAGAGAAGACCTCATTGGGATTTTTGCTATTATATATTGTATTGCCACACCTACAGTTAAATGTGAGAAATAATTTTTTAAAGCTATATTAAAAAGATTGAATGAAGATAATATGGTTAAGACCTTAGAAGAAGTTCCAGGTAATGACCTCTGGGTCTACCTCTGTAAGGTGGCACTCCTCACCTCCACTCCCACCCTCCCTGCACAACCGAACAGCGTGCTCCTTAGTGAGTACACATCCTTTTTCTTGATAAAAAATATTCGGTCTTTCTTCACCTCTTATTTGTACATGCTCCAGATTCAGATCCCTCATATAAATTTTTGACCTTGCATCTACAAGATAGCATACGAGGAAACCATTTTGAAGGTTGATGGAAATGGCCTCTCTCTTCCCGATAGCACAGGGAGATTAGCAAAGAGGAAAATGAGCAAATCCCATAGCTCTCTTCTTCAAGCAGAAGAGGAGGACAGCTGAAAGCACTCCGATGTACCAGGTTCTCCTCCTGCAGAGTTAAAACTGTACACGATTCACAGATGCTCTCCACTGAGGAAACCACAGCGACTCTATTATGTGCGAGCTCTGGTTTCAGGATGTTGCTGCAAGAATTCCTTGGGGATTTTTCTATAACCTTGAGCTACCCCTTTAAACATCCTTTGCCAGTCATGAGTGACTATATAGAATCATATATTACATAGGAAAATATTACCTTTATCTCTAATTAGATTATAAATATAGTTTTTCCATGAATCTCTTTTAGTACTCTCTACCCAAAGTTCATAGCTGGCTTTTATTTATGATTGGATAGAATAATTGTAGTTTTTGAACTCAGAGAATGTCCTTTTCAATGAATTCCGGGTCTGTCCGGTTAGCTTCAGTGCTCACATAAATACTTGATTGTTGCTTGATTATTTATGAAGGGCTTCAGCCTCCAAGTTTCCCTTTGCATTGTTTAGTTTTCCACTAGATGTTTTGGAAACATTATAAGAACAAAAAGATACAGCACAGAAACCAAGAAAATGTGGCATATGAAAAAATATGGGAGGTTTAAATCTTGCTACTCTTCCAGTATTAATTTGCTTGAAACCAATTTCCTTTTTACTTAAGAAAAAAAAATATTTCCTGGCTCTTAATGAAAGAGTCAATATTAGAAAATGTTTCATGGAGGTATAAATACTTAAAAATGAAATTCTCTGTTAACTGAATTCTAGCTTACTAATTCATTCAGTAATAACGATTCTCTGTATTTTTCCTCTGTTGTTGGAAGACCACAAGATTGCAGCTTTTGATGTAGGAAATAATTAGATCCAGTTTTGAATACTGTTTGTGTTGTGTGATTATAGCATATAACCTCTGTGCCTGCTTTTGAGGCATAGGCTACTAAATCCAGAATTATTGTTTGGTAAAAGTAGTATATAAGGTTGCTGACTCCCTCTTCATTATTTCATACAAAATTTTAGAAGACACCAGATATAATTTCTAAGAGAAAGATAATCTAAAATTAAAATACATTTCCATTGCTTTAAAAGGATAAGAATATCATAAACCTTACAGAGTACAAACAAGCTGTGTACTAAAACATCTATTCAGGATATGGGACAAAATAAAGAATTCTAGAAGAAGGCAGGTATATCTAAAACACTCCATAGGTGTTATAGAACTGTTGTGAGACTCTGGAAACTACTCATTTCAGTAGTTGAAAATGGAAAAATCACTGCTTAATCATGCATAAATTGATAATTGATAATTTTCTAGAGCTAGCACTTGGAATACATTCATTGTTTTCTTGCCAGGACTTTGGGCCATTTTCAGAAGCAGTAAAAAGTAAAAAATTTAAACAAAATACTTGAACAACAGAAATAGTCATGAAAAAGTTGCGTATTTTGATAAAAATAGTTAAAATCATGTTTAAACCACACATTTAAACATAAAGAAACAATAAATAAAAATTTCTAGCTTGGTGGACTATTGGTCTAATCCCAGTACTCATGAGGTACATAGCAAAACCATGTTCAATCATCAACAGAAAATCAAAATCAAAATGATAGTAATCAAATGACAACCAAAATCATGACATAACTACCTGATTTTACTATAAAAGATATATGTTACCTGCAGCTACTTGTTACTGTTTTTGATGAATATATTTATTTTTATACAACACAAACTACAAATTTCCTTATAGAATACCCAAACACCACCTGGAGAAAACTGGTTTCCCAGGAGTGGGAGACATGCCTGTGAGCACAGGTAAGAACACCACTTCTGCTCCCACCTGGAGCCCTCAGTACACAGGAACCAAGGAGAAGACTTCTGTTTTGGAACTAACCACAGTCAGTGTATGGCCACAGCTTGCCATAACCAAATACCACCTGGAGAGAGCTGGTCTCCCAGCAGGGATTACATATCTGTAAACACAGGTAAGACTACCACTTCTGCTCAAATTCCTGGTCCAAGAGGGACCTGATCAGAGCCATAAGGACACAGGAACAGCCAAGGGCAGGAAACTTACAGTTTCTGTCTATACCCAGGAACTGACCCTGTGCCATACTCTCAATACCCAAATTCCTCCAGGAGAGAACTGGTCTCCCAGAAGTACTGACACACAGGCTTGCAGCAGGAATAAGCCACAGTGAGACAGCAAGACCAGCTAACCCCAGAGATAACCAGATGGTGAGAGGTGAAGGCAAGGATATAAGCAATAGAAACCAAAGCTACTTGGCATCATCAGAACCTAGTTAGCCCAACACAGCAAGTCCTGAATACACCAAAACACCAGAAAAGCAAGACTCTGATTTAAAATCACATCTCATGATGCTGAGAGCAGATTTAAGAAAGACATAAATAACTCCATTAAAGAAATACAGAAGAACACAGGTAAACAGTTAGAAGCCCTTGAAGAGGAAACATAAAAATCCCTTAAAGATTACAGGAAAACATGACAAAACAGGTGAAAGAATTGAAAAAACTATGCAGGATCTAAAAATGGAACTAGAAACAAATAAAGAAATCACAAAGGGAGACAACCCTGAAGATAGAAAACCTAGGAAATCTAACCCGAACCATAACCATAACCATAACCATAACCATAACCATAACCATAACCATAACCATAACCCTAAGCCCAACCCTAACACTGATCATGAAAACCTGATCATGAGATCAGAAGACACTCATGCAAGCATCACCAAAAGAACACAAAAGATAGAAGAGACAATCTCAGGTGCAGAAGATACCATAGGAAACATTGACACAACAGTCAAAGAAAATGCAAAAGGCGAAAAGCTCCTAACCTAAAGCATCCAGGAAATCCAGGATACAATGAGAAGACCAAACTTAAGGAAAATAGGTATAGAAAAGAGTTAAGATTCCCAACTTAAAGGGTCAGTAAATATCTTCAACAAAATTATAGAAGAAAACTTCCCTAACCTAAAGAAAGAGATGCCTATGAACATATAAGAAGCCTACAGAACTCCAAACCGACTGAACCAGAACAGAAATTCCTCCTGTCACATAATAGTAAAAACACCAAATGGACAAAGCAAAGAGAGAATATTAAAAGCAGTAAGGGAAAAATGTCAAGCAACATATAAAGGCAGACTTATCAGAATTACACCAGACTTCTCACCAGAGACTATGAAAGCTAGAAGATCCTGGGTAGATATCATAAAGACTCTAAAAGAGCACAAATGCCAGCCTAGGCTACTAAACCCAGCAAAACTCTCAGTTACTGTAGAGGGAAAACCAAGGTATTCAATGACAAAAACAAATTTACACAATATCTTTCCTCAAATCCGGCCCTACAAAGGAAAATAAATGGAAAACAGGAGCTTTTTACTAAAGCTCAAACTACACCCTAGAAAAAGCAAAAAGGTAATCTTTCAACAAACCCAAAAGAAGATAGCCACACAAATGTAATTCTGCCTCTAACAACAAAAATAACAGGAAGCAATAATCACTATTCCTCAACATCTCTCAACATTAATGGACTCAATTCTCCATTAAAAGGGCATAGATTAACAGACTGGATACATAAGCAGGACCCAGCATTTTGCTGCATACAGGAATGGCACCTCAGTGTCAAAGATGAACACTACCTCAGAGTAAAGGGCTGGAAAACAATTTTCCAAGAAAAATGTTCCCAAGAAACAAGCTGGAGTAGCCATTCTAATATCAGATAAAATCAACTTTCAACCAAAAATTATCAAAAAGGATAAGGAAGGACACTTTATACTCATCAAAGGAAAAAAATCTACCAAGAAGAACTCTCAATTCTGAACATCTATGCTCCAAATGCAAGGGCACCCACATTCATAAAGAAACTTTACTAATGCTCAAAATACACATTGCACCCCACACAATAATAGTGGGAGACTTCAACACCCCCACTCTCATCAATGGACAGATCATGGAAACAGAAACTGAACAGAGACACAGTGAAACTAACAGAAGTTATGGACCTAATGGATTTAACATATATCTATAAAACATTTCATCCTAAAACAAAAGAATATACCTTCTTCTCAGCACCTTATGGTACCTTCTCCAAAACTGACCATATAATTGATCACAAAACAGGCCTCAAAAGATACAAGAAAATTGAAATAATCCCATGCTTCCTATCATATCACCACAGACTAAGGCTGGTCTTTTATAGCACCAAAAACAACAGAAAGCTCACATACACATGGAAGCTGAACAATGACCTATTCAATGATAACTTGGTGAGGGAAGAAATAAAGAAATTAAAGACGTTTTAGAAATCAATGAAAATTGAAAATGAAAAAGGCACAACATACGCAGACTTATGGGATACAATGGTATCAGCGCTAAGAGGAAAACTCATAGCTCTGAGTGCCTCCAAAAAGAAACCGGAGAGAGCATGCACTAGCAATTTAATAGTACACCTGAAAGCTCTAGAACAAAAAACAGCAAATATACCCAAGAGCAGTAGATGGCAGGAAATAATCAAACTCAAGGCTGAAATCAACCAAGTAGAAACAAAAAGAACTATTTAAAGAATCAGCAAAACCAGGAGCTGGTTCTTTGAGAAAATCAGCAAGATAGATGAACTCTTAGCTAGACTAACCAAAGGGCACAAAGACAGTATCCAAATTAACAAAATCAGAAATGAAAAGGAAGACATAACAACAGAAACTGGGGAAATTCAAATAATCATCAGATCCTACTCCAAAAGCCTTTGCTCAAAAAAAACTAGAAAATCTGGATGAAATGGATAATTTTCTAGACAGATACCAGGTACCAAAGTTAAATCAGGATCAGATAAACCATCTAACCACTCCCATAACCCCTAAAGAAATAGAAGTAGTCATTAAAAGTCTTTCAACCATAAAAAGCCCAGGATCAGATGGGTTTAGTGCAGAATTCTATCAGACATTCAAAGAAGACTTAATACTGATACTCTTCAAACTATTCCACAATTTGTTCTATGAAGCCACAGTTAGAAAACCACCCAAAGAACCAACGAAGAAAGAGAACTTCATGCCAATTCCCTTATGAATATCCATGTGAAAATACTCAATAAAATTCTCGAAAACCGTATTCAAGAACACATCAAAACTATCATTCACCATGATAGAGTAGGCTTCAACCCAGGGTTGCAGGGATAGCTCAATATATGGAAATCTGTCAATATAATTCTCTACATAAACAAACTCAAAGAAGAAAACTACATGATCATTTCATTAGATGCTGAAAAAGCATTTGACAAAATTCAACATGGTAAAAGTCTTGGAAAGATCAGGAATTCATGGCCTATACCTGTAGCAGGATTGTTCCTGTCCAATTAATTTAAATATTAATACAATGAGAAGCTCGTGATTGGACAGGGAAATGGGAGGAGGAGCTAAGAGTTGCAGAGACAGCGGCAGAGAAGGAAGAAAATGGAGGAGGAACAGGATGATTCAGATTTCCCATGGCTTCAAATAGCCACAGGTCGTTATAATATCATATAGGGATAAAATAATTGGCACATCTTGTCTAATCTACATGGGCAGCTTGTATCCTTATCCATTAGCTCTGAAATTATTGTGTGGGCATCTCGTGAAGTGAGGATTTATTGATACATAAATCTAACTGATTAATTATAAAACAAATTCCTTATAGCCAATAACAAAGAGCTTTGGTATATATTAAATTAGTATTTAATGTACATTCTAGGTAATAGAGGAAAACAACCTAATGAGTTCCCATTGCCTGTGTAAACTATGGTTCTCAGTCTAGCTGATACACCGAGAAAGCTTTCTAAGTCCTCGGACCAGCATCTCCCCATGTTAGTTCATCTATTACAGTCCAGCTCCACGCGACTTAATATGCAGCAAGCAGAAGTGACGTACCTGGTGTGCCTTCAGACACAGGATGGTCGTCATTGATACGCTCTTCAAGGTTGTCATTAAATATGCAATTATATAATTAGTTAATTGAAGGACACTAGAGCCATGAGCTGCATGTGTGTGTCAGTTACTATAATAATACCTGGCCCAGGGACCGAGTTCATCGACCTGTCATTGAGGACAGACATTGAGCGCCATATGGGAAAGAAAGTCACGGGAGAGTGGCAAGTGGGGCTCAGGGTGGGTCACGTGGCTCAGATCACACTAGAATTCATCTCTCTCTTAGTCCAAAACCAAAACAAAACAAAGCCCACATTTGCCACGGGGCGGCTGAGTTATTCTGGTTAGTCGTGGCATTCCTAGTTGATACTTGCTATCCTAGAGTGTTTGCTAAAAGTCAGCTTCATTCCAGTTTATGAGACAAGGAAAATAAGTGAGCCTAACTAGATATTTGGATGCATATTGATACATCCATCCATATATTAAATAACATAGCATATTATACCTATTTCAGTCCGATTGAGGGTTTGTGATAAGCAGAAGACAATAACAAGAAATTAATATGACATATCAACTAATTATAATATGTGATGTCTAAGGGTGTCCAGGGGATGAAGTATATAAGAGCATACCTCCCACATAAGAGCAGCACCAGAGTTCAGATCCTCAGATGCTAAAGCACACATATGTAATCTACATATGTACCTACAGCAAGATGAGAGGCAGAGAGAACAGAATCCCTGAAAGATTTCAGGCCAGCTAACCTGACACATAAAGCAAAGAGCAACACATTTGTATTATATGTGTTTACAATATATAATACACGCTAAACATGCTAATATTTTATAGATAATATCATACATAATATATGACGTACAGACTTGTTTGCTTTTTCAAAACCTATTTTCCCCCAGTGACACAGTGAAATTTTCAGAGGCTTAAATCTGCCTTTGATAGGAGATATCACTGTGCTATCCCGTTACTTCAAACAGCTGCATGTAAACTTTGTCCTTGATCATCGACGCTTAGATTCGCAAAGCCTTTGGAATCCTCGGGATCAGAGTATCTTTACACTGGACATCGCCGTTACTCATCTGAATGCACATTTGGAAGCTTGCCTGTGGGTGTGGGGGTCGCCGGGATTTGTGTTGCGCTGCTGCTTTTGTTAAGCTGACCTAATGTTGCTATCTTGTCGCAACCCTGTTCCATCTACTGCTCAGGATAAACAGAGGCTCAAACTAATCCCAGAAAACACTATGCAGTAACTTTTCATTTCAGTGCCGGCGCAGGTGAGGAGAGCTACGCTCGCCCAGGCCGCCCTGCTGCTCAAAACAAGCAGCGATGGGTCCAGGATCTCATCGTTCTGCAGCCGATCCCGATTTGGGGAATCTTTGAAATTTTTCTCTTCAGGAAATTGTTACCCTTTTTTTTGTCTTACTCATCATGTAGCTGCTATAGCTGGTGCATGGTAATTGCAGAATGCCTAAAGTCCCTGGGCTTTGTTCTCTTTTGTTCAGCCATGTTTTAGCTCAATGGAGAAAGAGTGCTTCAAAATATTTAGTGCGCCGATAAGAATTTTGCTCGCCCGTTAAAAGGCTTGTGTGGAAGTTACTTCTCAGTTGTCTTAAGAATCAGTTTGAAGTCATGTCTAAAATTTGCTCTCGGTTTTGGAAGTCTTCAAATTTTCCATCTTAGTGCCAAACTCGTTGTTCTAACATGTCAGGACTGAAAGTCACCCAGGCATGGCGCCGCTCACCTATGATCTCTACACTTTGACAAGAGAAGCAGGAGAATAGATCTACGGGAGTTTGGAGATAACCTGGGCTACATCATTTTCAGACTAACCTGAGCTAAGACCCGATCTAAGAAAGCAAAAGAGAACTGGGCACAGAGAAAGGAGAAAAATGGAGAGGAAATATGGGAGGGAGTGGGGAAGAAAGGGAGGACCAGGTAAGAGAGGAAGGGAGAGAAAGGGAGGGTAGGGGAGAAATTGAGACTGAAAGCATAAAGCAAGCGTTGACAAAATATATGGATGGCTAAAAGCACTCACTATGCAAGTCTCATGACCTGACTTCAATCCCCAGAACCTAGGTGAGAACCTACTATACAAAGCTTTCCTCTGACTTTTGCACACATCCACATATACACATATACACATGCATACTAATACATTAGCCATAAAGTAAAGGAGGTGGACAGAGGTCATCAGCACGGGATGCTGACATATACCAAATGTTTGAATGAATATTTGCCCTGCTACCTCAAAGGGATATCATTACTGAGATCAGACTATTTACAAAAATGAAGAAAAATGGAAGATTAAGATCATTGATTGGTTGGCTTTGAGCTAATCAAAATTGGGTATCCTGAGTGGGCCTGCACTAACTGAAGCAGCTTCTGACTATTGTCTTTTAAAAAGCCGAGAGACTCTCAGGACTCAAAGGGAGGGACCTTAGATGAAATGCCTGACAGTAGGGAGGGGGAACTTATAGAGCCCTCCTCCAGCAGGAAGACAGGACATCAAGTGAGGGAGAGGGGGCATCCCACAGTCATAACTCTGACCCATAATAGTTCCTGTCTGAAAGAACTACAGGGATGGAAATGGAGAGGAGCCTGAGGAAAAGAAGGTCCAGAAACAGGCCCAAAATGGAATCCAGCTCAAGGGGAGGTCCCAAGGCCTGACACTATTACTGAGGCTATGGAGCGATCACAAAAAGGGACCTAGCATGACAGCACTCTGGAAGACCCAACAAGCAGCTGAAAGAGTCAGATGCAGATATTTGCACCCAAACAATGGGTAGAAGCAGCTAATCCTTGTTGAATTAGGGAAGGCTGAGAGAAGCTGAGGAGAAGAGCGACCCTGTAGGAGTCTCAATTAATCTGGACCCCAGAGATCTCTCAAACACTGGACCACCAAACAGGCAGCATACGCCAGCTGACATGAGGCCCCCAACACACATACAGTAGAGGACTGCCGGGTCTGTGTTCATTAAGAGATGATGCACCTAACCCTCAAGAGACTGGAGGCCCCAGGGAGTTTAGAGGTCAGGTAGGGTGAAGGGTGGGGACATCCACATGGAGACAGGGGTGTGGGGAGGAAGTATGGAATGTGAAACAGTCAGAGGGTAAACGAGAGGGGGGGGAGCAGGAAATAAAATATGCAATGTAAATATAAATAAATAAATTTGAATAAGAAAAAAGGCAAAGCACCATGGTGGGCAGAGAAATTTTATGGTCAGAAACTGTGGGCTGACTCCAGCTGAGGGCTTTGGTGTTAATATCACAAGGAACCAAGTTCTAGCAACAACCTGTGGATTTAAAAAAAAAAAAAAACCTAACCATTCAGTTAATTATAACCACTGCTGACACCTGACTTTAAGTGAATGAATTAGCAGGTGGTGCAGCTAAAGTCACAGCATATCCCTGGCCTAATAAAGGCATGCTGTCCTAAGATATTAAATGCATTATGAATGAAAACGAACTTGGTCCTATAGAAATCCTAGATTCGCTGTGACGGTGTCTGGCAAAATGCATGTACTTTAGAAGTCAGAAGGAAAGGGTTGAAGTGGAGAGTATCTTCGATCCTTGCTTTCAGATGGCCCCTGATTTGAATATTCTGTATTAAGAAGTAAGTTACTCATACTGACCCACATGGGACACTCATGAATACTGACCCATGTGAGTTCCCAGTTCTGCTTTACATTTTCCAGTTTTCCCTTAGTGACTTTTTGCTTTCCTAGCCCTCCTTCTCTTCCTGGTCTTTAAACTCTGTACACATTCATGTGACCGTGTGATTGTGCAAACGACGTGAGTTTGGAGATCAGAGGTCAACCTCAGGTGTTTGGACCTCGGGTGCTTTTGACCTTGTGCTTAAGACGAGATCCTTATTGGCCTGCAACAGATCTTCCTGTCTCTGCCTTTTATTTCATAGCCCTGGGGTTATAGTCATGTCACTGGGCCCTGTTTCTTGTATAGAACCTCCTCACGTGAGTAAGCTAAGCATTTTGCAAATGATCTGTATCCCCAAACCCCTTTGATCGTCCCACATATGCTTTTGACTGTGATAGTTAATCTCAGTTGTCAGCTGGACTGGATAGAGATTCCTGTGAGATGAGTTATAGATGCTGATGAATGCACCATTGAAGGTTCTTCCAGCAATAACTGCCATATGGAGTATCATCTGAGGAGAAAGGGCTCAACTTGGATGTAAACAACAAGCCAGGTATTCAAGGAGTATCCAGCTTGAATTTAGACAGTAGGCCAGGTACCCGGGAGGAGTCCAGCCAGAAGGGGCCACGCTACTCTTCCTGACAACTACATCCACTGCTGTTGTTGTTGCCCATGGGTATTAGACCCTTGCGTCTCAGTACTTTAATGGGAAATTACGCCAGCAGAGTGTCTGTCCAGTCTTCAACTAGAATGAAATCCCGTGCCTGCCTTATTCTGAGGCTTCCAGATTCTTTTAGCAAATGATAGCAGGCTTTTAGACTCTACAACATGTCAACATTAGACTCTACAATATGTCGATATTAGACTCTGCCACATGTTGATATAGACATTGTTGAATGGTTCAGCCTCCACTAGTGTGAACCACTCTAATAAATCCTCTTTTACAATGACACACATACATACACACACATATACACATGAGTGTGCACATGTGTGCCTGCATGTTCCTGTTCCTCTAGGGAATCCTTACTAACAGAATTAGCACTGAAAATCTCTCTAATCCTCGAGATGCACTCAACACATGCTTTGCTATTTTATAGTCCGAAATGCTTGAATTATTTTATAATCTTCACCAAAGCCAAGCCCTCCCCCCAGCCTCAGCTTGAATCATGTTCTTTTTATGACAAAATAGGACATCATTCGCAGCTTCATGAAGCTCTTATCTTTGCTCCTGATTCTCCACTGTGAATTTGCTCAGTGTAGCTTCCACGTCATAGTGCTTGAATGCCAGGGCTACCTTGAAATTTCTCTACAACAGTAATTAGTCTGTCACTCTTAAACTCGGTGCCCTCTACAACAAAAGTCTCAGGGCATGGATAGAATGTAGACACGTTCTTTGCATTAATGTAATATGAATGGCTGCTGTCCCAATTCTCAATACAGAGAATTGTCATCGGAACACTTCTGTGTGCAACCCTTGTCTGCATTTCTACTGCATTCTGCACCTTTCATTAAGCTCTGCTTACAGGTGTTCTAGGCTTTTACAGCCTGTGTCTCTAGAGTCTTCCAAATGCCTTCCACAAACATGTTCCAAAGCTGCTGAACTACATCACCAGGAATAGTCACAACAAGACCCTACGTGCCTATGGTACCAATTTTTTGTTGTTGTTGTTGTTGATCAGTAATATTTTATTGATCAGTAATATTTTATTGATCACTACTTAAAAGAATCCACATAAAGGATGAAGGGTTCATGTTAAGTCCATTCATTCACAAACATATTACATGATCATATTTATCACTCCTCATTATAGTACAGCTATGATTTGTGTTTTCTAGTTAGGAAACAATCAATCTATTGATTTTTGTCTAAACTCTGTCTACTTATAAAATGATAATGTTAACCTGATGTTTTTAAAACCTACAGAAACAACTGAAGTCAAGGATAAAACAGGCAGATTATGCCAGATTAGCTTTAGAAGGATGTCTCTGGAAATCTCCATTCCCCCTTTTATTTTGCACGATAATGATAATGAGACAATACCTATCTCCATGTGTATATGAGCATATCAAATGAGCTAAAGTACATCAAACGCTTTGCAAATTGAAACGTTCTCCTGAGACTGGACTTTAGAAATCTGCTTAACAGAAAGTGAGTGGTTAGAAAATTTTTGCATAGAAAATACCAAAAAAAATTAAAAAATTGTGGATTCTACACAGACTTAAGTATCCATATTTTAAAATAACATATCCCCACTTTCTGCTTTGCGATGGTGGATTAATTTATTAAAGATTGCCTGGTCTACAGAGTGAGTTCCAGGACAGCCAGGGCTACACAGAGAAACCCTGTCTCGAAAAATCCAAAAAAAAAATTTATTAAGGATTGCTCATACATCATTGTTATCTGCCTTGAAGATCTACCTTAACTCTTCAATATGGATGATGAAAATACCTTCTGGTGTAGACTCAAATAAACATCCTGGATAGTACCTGTATATACTATACATGTTTTCAAACATGGATCAATCATAACCTACTGTTATAGAAGTATAATGAAAGGGATGTAAATAAGGGCATCAAATCTATTGCTAATCAATTTAAGTTGTGAAATTTCATGTAGTCAATTTCTTTTCTTCTAAGCATACCACAAAGGCAATGATTTCTTCGAAATATCACAGAATTTCTTCTTTCGTCTAACTGCATTAGTTTATGTCATTTATAAATTCATTGAAAAGTATTGTTATTTTGAAGTATGTATCATCATGAAAGTGTAGCTGCTTTCCACCCTAAGTTGTTGTGAAATAGAAAGAGCGAGGAGCTTTCCAGAGCCTGCCTTCTAATGCTAATTTGGCACCATCTACCTAGCTGCTTTTGTCCTTGACTTCAGTTGTTTCTGTGAGTTCTAAAAAAAATTGAATTTTCACCTCCTCCTGAAAATTTTCCCAGTGACTGTTTAGAGCATCTATGTACCATTTTCCTGCTGCTTAATAAGACTCGGGAACAGCGTCTGCCTGAGCCCTGTCACCACAGGGATAGGCAATAAAGACTTTACAGCAAGGTTAAATCTTACGGGGGGAGAAATATTTAAAAGCTCATTAAAGTAATTATTCCCTGGAAGCCTGTGTAATTGTTTTAAAATCAGATTTCTGGAGTTGTGCGGCTGGGAAATGAGCACAAGCTGAGAGTTAAGCACACGTAGGTCCTTGGCATTGCATCCCACAGCCTTTCAAGACGACGGCTTGCATTTCATTGGGAAATTGACCAGATTCAATGGCTTACATTGTGACGTTGGCTTTACTGTTGGGCTGAAGACCCAAGTGTAAAGTTCTCTTCTGGTTCTACATGGTATGCTTCAAATGGCTCAACAATCAGCTTTCTTGATGGCTCCATTTTCTGGTTTATGTTCAACCAATGTCACCCAATTAGAGATGCTCTAGGGAGGAAGTCTGAATCCAACACGATTCACCGGGACATCTCAGTGACCATATCTTTCACACAAACCTTATTTACATAAATTATTCACAAAATCTTCCATCCTTTGGTTGAGTGGGACTTTGGTGGCACTATGGAGGGATTCACCATTGTCACTAAAGCTCCATGAACATCAGTTGAGACAAGGAAGGACACCAGACTGAAGTACTTTCAAGCATTCATTTCTTTACCAGGGTAAAAGCTTGATGATAATCAATAGTTAATAGGGCACTAAGTAGATACTGGGTAGTATATATGTAAACAGAAAGATGACTTTTTGACAAATAAAATATTAAAGCACAAATAGCAAGGTATAATCATTTGGGGGGTTATTTCTAGTAGAAACATAACTGAAGATGTTATGTTAAACTGTCAAAGTGTACTACTGGAAGATGTTTTAATCTTGTCTTTGTTCTCTTCCAAACTACCACACATTTAGTAAGCAAAAGTAATAAATAATAATAATAATAATAACAATTTATCACATCTCATCAGAAGTCTCAGTGAGCCCAACTTGTTTTTCAACTAAGACAGTCAGGCAGACAGACAGACAGACAGACAGAAACCTTTGATACACTGAGACAAGTACCTCTTTCTTTCAGTTATTCTCCCAGGAATGCTAATCACAGGGATGATAAAGTTTATATATCTTTCCACGTTATTTTTTGTGGCAATGACATCATCTTAATAAGGCATTGGAAGATGTAAGTATAAGATAGGATTGAAATAATGGTAGATTTGTGCGTCTCGCATTCTAGGGCTTTTACGGACTACACCAAGAGGCTGAGAAGCTCTCCACACTGCAGGAAGGTGCAGGTATTCAAGCCAGTGTCCTCTCGCTCTGCCTTCTTCTTTGGCATCTGGTAAAACTTTATGTTCTTCAGCAAAACGCTTTTTTTCTTTCCAGGTATTCTAGAATGGAAGACTGCACTGATATAAGTCAGACATTTTAAAGTTGAAATAAATTGTCACCAACTCAGATCAAAATTTAAATTCTTTAACAAAAAAACCTGGATTTGAGGATTTGACCCTAGTTATAACCTGCAAGTGAGAGTAAGGGACCTGAGTCTGTGCAGAAAAAAGTAACTACGGCTGTGGAATAGGACAAGAGAAGTACCAGGAAGCCAGGAGCATCACACAGCTCTGCTATATTAACAGAAAATGGTGTTAGCCTTTGACAATAACAGCTACCAAGACAGACAGAAAAGCTACCTTAACATGCAACTGTTTTTAAAATCATGAAGAGGAAAGGTTACAGGATAGAATTTGTTCTGGTTTCAAAAGAGAGATCATGAAAAGAAATTAAAGGCCACAGGGCAAACCACTTACAAACTCACTTAAAGCTGTAAGAAGTCTATACACATTTAGCTCTTATATTTACTTCCCCACCGTCTTTAGACGACTGATAGAATGTTTACATCGTAGCAAAGAGGCATCTTCATTTTCAGGAGTCTTCAAAATGAGAGAATGGGAAAAACTGTGACTATAATTTGATATGGAAATGGGTTTAACAGCTGGAAGGATTTCACACTTACACCCCAATTGACAAATCTCCTTAGCTCACATAGTTTCAGATCTAGGCTTAGAAGTCATGAGTTCCCAAAGACCCCTACCCCCAGATTCAAAAATTATTTGCGTAATGAAAACAGGTCACTCTTCAAAGGGACTTATCACGGCAGAGCCTGACCAAGCAAAGCAGCAATGCACAGCTTCAGAAGTTCCTGGAGTCTTTTCCCACTCTGCAGCCTGTCTACTGGCCCAGCCAGCTTCATTTTCAGCTGTCAAAGCCCCTTCTTGTCCAGGCAAGCAATCTGGGCTTTCAAATTTTATATCCTTAATTGGCCCAAGAAACTTCTTACTGTGTTAAAAGAGAAAACGCAGCATTCTGGTGGGATGAATAATGATAACAAAGAATTTAAAACACAGCTTGCTGCCAGCTGGCTCGTGTGTGTGTGTGTGTGTGTGTGTGTGTGTGTGTGTGTGTGTGTATGCGCATGCATGTGTGCACATGTGTGTGAATGTGTGTATGTGTATGTGCATGCATGTATGTGTATGTGTGTGCATGCATGAGTGTATGTATGTGTGTATGTATGAGTGTGTTATGCGTGTATGTGTGTGTGCATGTGTATATGTGTGCACACGCACATGTGTGCATATGTATGTGTGTGTGTGTGTGTGTGAAGGTAGGTAGGTAGGTAGGTATTGGTGATGCTCCTATGGAAAACTGCTCCCACCTAAGAAGTGACATTAGAATGAAGAGAACCAGAAGTTTTTCTGGTAAGATTAAAAATGAAACAGAAAGATACCTAACAGCAGGGGATCCACCAAAATCATACTCCCGTCTGTATTGTGAGCTGGTATGGTCAGTACCCATCTTGTGTTCCCAGCAAACAGGTGAACAGACAAGGACATGGGTATAGCACCCCTCCCCTATGACCTGTCCCAGGAGAGAGCCCCTGCAGGCAAGAACCTCCTTTTGTTCTTACAGATTTCTCTACATTCAGGAAAATAGATCAAAGCTTGGACTGTGCTTTTGAATTGTAATTTGATGCAACTCTTTACGAGATTGCCAGTAATAGGACCATCATAGTCAGGCATCAAGCTGCCTCAGCCTTGTCTGGGCTCTCTGAAACCTCTTTTTCTGGGCACTATGTACCATTCACATTAACACTATCTGGGACTGCATCTTTAATCATCACATTATGTCATAAATGTGCCTGGATCACACTTGTTTTAGCAACTGTTTTCAAATACTTCCCTAAGAGAGAGAGAGAGAGAGAGAGAGAGAGAGAGAGAGAGAGAGAGAGTATGAAGTACCATAATGTCATGGAAATGGCACAGAATCCAACATAGTGACCCGTTGATTTGACTATTTTTAGTTGTGTTAATGATGGAGAAAAAAAAACCAAGGTCTCATGAATACTAGGTATATGCAAGCATTCTGCATATGAAAGCATTCTACCATTGAGCTACATGGCCAGCCCAATGGTTTTAATTCTCATTCTACAAACTATGTGTCATGTGACGAAGAAAATTACTCCCCTTCCCCAATTACTCTCCTTCTGCAGACTCATTTTCAGTGTGTTATGATACATGGAGATAAAGTTTGTTTATATTTCTATAATATGATGTGATGTGATACTATTTTGGGGGGACATTTGAACAAACCAGTGTTCACCTCAGATGAGAAGCTGATGACAGGCCAAAGATGCCACCGAAGATGCCATCAAAGCGCAGTCTGGTGACCTGATGTCTTTATCAAGGTGACTTGCAGGTTGTGTGAGGGGTTTCTGAAGGAAGCAAGAATGGCTTGAAGTAGTTATATCACCAAAAGCCCACACCAGTAGCAATGGCAGTTTTCCAAAGCTGGAACACGGGAACTCACCGCATGACTTGTAGGCAGTTTGTCAGGTCAGAGAGTGTCCTCTACACAACTTGGCTGATCTTGGTGTATCCTCAACAGTCCTCACTGCTTGGGGGTGTGTAATCTTAAAAAGGGAACGGATCTGTACATCTGCTAGGATTTTGTGACTTCCTGGAGCTTCTGAGTTGCATATTTCCTGGGATTCTTCGTTAGAACTTTCTGGATCTTAATAAGCCTCCTTCACTTCCTTGCTCTTCAGGAACTTCAGAAGAAATTGCTACAGGGCATACATATGAAAGGGCGTCTGGAATAGCACATAAAGTCTGATAGAGCTTTAGAGATCATTATGGTCCTCAGTCTATACCATTAACGGTTGAGCCAACTCTCCAGCCCTTTTTTTTTTAATGTTTATTTTCTATATTCTATGTTTACATTCCAAGTAGGTAAATGGTTAGATCTGGAAAATATCATCCTAAGTGAGCTAACCCAATCACAAAAGAATATACATGAAATGCAATCACCGATAAGTGGATATTAATGAGCCCAGAAGCCCTAAATACTCAAGGCACAATTAGCAAGTCAAATGACTCCCAAGAAGAAGAAAGGAGAGGACCCTGGGCCTGTAAAGATTGGATCCAGTATTGTAGACCCGGAACAGAGAAATCGTGGGGGGGAGGGGAATGAGTGGGGAATAGCAGGGGGGAGAGGAATTATGGGACATATGGTGGGGGGTAACTGGGAAAGGGGAAAGCCTTTGGAATGTAAACATAGAATATAGAAAATAAAAATCAAAAAAAAAAAAAGAAACATTTCTGACGGGACCACTGAGGATCTGAGCGTGTAGGATTTTTAATTCTGAAAGTCTACTTCCAGTAGCAAATGGGTTTTGGTATCTAGAAGAGCACAGCCATTTTAAATCTAAACCTATTCTAATGCAACAACAAGATGCAGAATCGAAAATCTAGAATGTTTAGATTTTATTTTTCTATTATTCCAGAAACTATTTGAAACAGATAGTGAGCCACAGACTCGTCAAATAAGTGAGTAAAAGCATCCTTGGTAAAGTTCTTTTTAATTCCTGTCTGGCCATCATTGCTGCACTGTGAAAACAAGTTGGAAGCTTCTGCTGGGATCCGGGAACTAAGATGACACAATCCATTTGTCTCTGTTTTATTTTGACACCTGTGGGGAAGAGAAAAACCCTATGGTAATGTCATGTGTCACTCAAAGTCTCTGGCATCTCTCTGTTTAAAAGCCTATTGGCCTAAATAGTAAGAGAAAATAAAAAGGTTGTACTATTAATAGACACCTACTAAGACTGTTATACACTGGCTCCATCCCAGCAAAACAGTCAATCACCTAACCCTAACAAAACAATTCTTTAAACTCTAAGGCAGCCCACATCAGTCTTGAGTCCAGTCTGTGATCAAGTATGAAGAAACGTGTGCTGAACTGTGCTGTAAAGCAGGGAGCTAAGTATATAGCCTTGAACAAGAAGTTAAAAATAACGACAGTGATGGCCTCATAGTTCCTGCATGCCAGGCACTGTCGGATACCAAGATACTCCAGCCAATGACAGAGTAGGGACCTCTGCTTCTGTGGGGTCACATTCCATTGGCTCCCCTTGTTCTCAGATCCCTCTGCATGGTTCCCTCCCAGTACTGCTCAGTGAAACGTAGAGTGATGGGGCGGGTGAATGAGAGAGGAGCCGAGGAAAGAGAGAACAACGCAGCGGGGATCTGAGAGAGAAGAAGAAACCAGTCTGGGTAAATCTGAAGAAGACAGACTTTCTCCTCTAAAGATACAACATACAGGCAGTGAGAGATGTAATCGGAGGAAGGAGCTTGTCCACACTCTTTTCATGATGCAGGGCAGAACCACTCAGAGTGGAGGAATGGAGATGGTGGTGTTATAAATCTTCATCTGTCTTCGTTACTGTTCTCTTGCTGTGAAGAGACACCCCGGCCGTAGCAACTCTACAAAGGAAAGCACATAATCAGGGCTGGCTTACAATTTCAGAGGCTTAGTCCATTATTGTCCTGGCAGGGAGCATGGTGGCACACAGGCAGATGTGGCACTGTAGCTGAGAGTTCTACAACCGAGCCAGCAGGCAGTGGGAAGAAAGAGACACTGTGTCTGAGTTGAGCATTTGAAGCCCCAAAGTCCACCCTCCAGTGGCATACTTTCTCCAAGAAGGCCACGCCTACTCCAACAAGGCCACATTCCTCATCCCTGTCAAGTAACAGCACTCCTTAATGACTGCATATTTAAATGTATGAGCTTATGGGGCTATTTCTGTTCAAGTCACCGCACCATCATCATGTGTTGTTACTTTGCTTCCTTGCTTATTCGAAAGTTCATATCAGGTTTTGATGATGTGTGTCTGCCTCTGAAGTGCTGACAACAATTCATACCATGATGTAGAAGGTATGGATGTGTAAAGGCAGAGTCCATATCTTCTTCACCTCTGTCCTGGATTGGGATTTGTCACAAAGGGGGAATTCAGAAGGCATCTACTTGAAAAGGTATGAAAAAGCCACTGACCACTATGTACATTCTAAGGACTGAATGCTAATAAAACACCTACTGTGTGCCAAAACTGTTAACAGGACTGTGTTAATATCAAGTAAAGGGAGAATACAAAAATAACAGTGGCATCCCTTTATTTTAATTTTAAAAAGACATGATAAGAAATATGTGCGTTGAATTGTTAGGAAATCTAGTCATTTTCTTTATTATATGGAATATTTAATGCTACAAGAAATGCTTTTATCCCCCAAAAAGAAAGGAGTCTACAAACATCCAAATGCATCAACACTTCCCTGTTGATTGTGAGCAGCTAGAGACTTAGAAGCAGTGGAAACAGAAAAAGGAGACTGGAGACCCACGTTACAAACCTGGCTTTTTTTATATTTCCCAGTTGGACTATTAGAACTGAATTAAAGAACTTTGCTGAAATATTCTTCTGGCTTAAGTAAGTCTGTTCAGAAGCAGGGAAACAGGAACACATTGCAAAAGACACAGGGGAGCCTCAGAGAGAGGGCTAAGCCTTCATCCAGGCCATACACACACACACACACACACACACACACACACACACACACACCCTAGCATGCACACTTGCACACACAGAAATACATATGCACACATATAAGTTCACACACAAATGCAAAAGCGCCCATGAATGCACACACAAATATATGCAGAAATACACATGTACACAAGCATGTACTCATATACACACACATCAACATGTGCAATTGCATACCTGCACATGTGCATACACACATGCACACAAAGAAATATATACACATGCACACCAATATGTGAATCAAGAAATTTGCCTCTAAACTCTTAAAATTAGAAAAGGTATGTATGGCAAGTTAAATTTGGAATACTGCAGAAACGTTACAACGTTCAATAAGCCATGTGTCTATTTCAATAATTATGGAATGATACCATCAGAAACCATGGCATGCAGAAAACCCTAAGTAAAAAGTAACCCAGGACTATTGTGGAAACACTGCGCACCACTCTGCCATACTGAAAAAAAAAGAGATTCAAAATTGAATTGTGTGCACTAGTGACTATTTTAAATTTTGAGTGTTAGCAGCAAATGCCAGCCCAACATGGAACAATATAGTGTTAAAAGCAACTCCTCATTTATCTGAAGCATTCAGATCTCGGAAACTAGATCAGCATGCAAGACCTTCAAATCCAGTATTAAGGTATAGCTGCTCATATTAGAGAACTATTCAAAAGAAGAGAAAAAATTTAAAATATATTGAGTAGTGACAATAAAATGTGATATAGTACGTGATCAGGCAAGCTTGGGAAAATATTAATGGTAGGATTCGGGTGCTATTTATATAGATGTTCACTATAAAATATTTTATTTCACTGTGTTTTTAAGTGTTAACAATATAAAGAAATAATATTTAGGAGGATACTTAAAAGCAATTACTAAGAAAAATTCCCTGGGACTGGAAAGAAATGATGCAGTGACTTCCTAAAAGGACAGTAGGGGAGAAGATTCGCTAAGAGCAATTCTCTGAACACAATAGAAATATATATACACGAGTATTTCTCAGCTCCAGTCTTCCCTAGCTATGGGTGGCATTTCATTGCAATAACTTTCTAATTCCTTCCCAACATTAGTGAGATGGTCACCCTGCTCTGCTTCATGAAAGAGAAACACAGAAAGGTCTTCACACCTTAGTGGGCATGACTAACGCGTTCCAGTCCTATCAACTATTTGAACAAAAATGTCACCAATCAGGTATCAGGTACCAATCAATAAATTAACTACATAAATAGATCTACCTTCCTGTGTGACACGTGTAAAGTACCAAAAAAATGTGGTGTACCAGTTGAGGTATTTTTGTATGACAGTAATGAAGTGATCAATGTATCCTCCTAAATATTATTTCTTTATATTGTTAACACAATAAAATGAAATATTTTATAGTGAACATCTATATAAATAGCACCCGAATCCTACCATTAATATTTTCCCAAGCTTGCCTGATCACGTACTATATCACATTTTATTGTCACTACTCAATATATTTTAAATTTTTTCTCTTCTTTTGAATAGTTCTCTAATATGAGCAGCTATACCTTAATACTGGATTTGAAGGTCTTGCATGCTGATCTAGTATCAACACATGTTGTATAGCATACATCACAAAAGTCCTGAAGAAGAGGGATTAGAGGTTGGCTCCTTCAACAACAGCTGGAGACCTCAGGGCAATGGTTATTAGTCATGGTTGTAAGTAGACAAAAACAGTTCATCCGTTGACTCCTCTCCATCTACCAACTAAATATGAGACTCCAAAGAACAACTCTTGATGTCAAGGCTGAGCATTTTCCTGTGACACACTTATACTAAATCTTACTAGCCAGCAGTGGATCACAAACCCCCCTTTAGACATTCACTGACCAAAGACAATGAACTTCAGACTGACTTGCAACTGCCATGATTTATGTTTTGAGAAGACCATCTTCTCCGAGTGCATGCAGTACAGCAAAAGACCTGGGTTCACAGTTCGGGTGGGTGGAGAGTGAGTCTAGAGGAGTCATCGCTGTGTTGTTGTTTTAATAGACTAGGGAGGAGTGGGAGACAGGAGTCAGTCAACAGCTGTGTGTTATGTGTAGGACATAGTAATTAGATGCAAATAAAATCACACAGCACTAATGTAAAATAATGATATAAGAAAAGGAGGCACAGGCCTTTAATCCCAGCACTTGGGAGGCAGAGGCAGGCAGATTTCTGAGTTCGAGGCCATCCTGGTCTACAGAGTGAGTTCCAGGACAGCCAGGGCTACATAGACAAACCCTGTCTCAAAACAAACAAACAAACAAACAAAACAAACAAACAAACAAGAAAAGGAGGCTTCAAGCCACTTAGATTGTTCTCATAGTAAATATTCTAACAAAGTTTTCCACACCAAAGTTCATTATTTGCTAGGTTTGATAAGCCTTTATCTACAAAGATTTTCCACCTTAAAACAAATATCTGCTTTGTTGAAATATCTCCAATAAATTAGAATACACTTAACATGGGCCTTTTTCCATATCTATCCTTTTAGGGTAATTTTAAAATAAGTTAATAGACCACTTTGTGTTATAAAATAAAACATTGCACATTCCTATTGTTAAAAAAAACATTTGATTGTAATGTATCTATTTATTAGTGACATTTACAGTAACTATGGACACAAATGGTGCTTTTTAAAATCAATCTTTTACCGCAGAGCTGTTTTGTGTATGAAAGGTGGTGTTCTGGACTGTTTAGCTACTGATATTTATGAGGCCGCAGATGGAGCTTGTGGAAGAGTGGACTGAGGCTAAGGTTCAGGTAGATCAGTCTGTCATCGGTGCTTGTAGGTTGGGCAGAGTAGGGCAGGGAACATTATGAAACTTATGAATAAACAAAGTTTTACTTCGTTAGGGACCAAGCAGCCCCTTGGAAAACATGCCCCTAGGTCCCCATCTAATAGTATTTTTGTAAGCCTTGTATTCTGGCCAAAAAATCTTTGAAAGTCCTGAGGGATCTACATTGTCCAAGACTCAGCTAATTTAGCATCATTTAAATGGGGCCATGCTCCTGGATCTTAAAAGTCTGGTTTTCTTTATTTCCAATTATTTAATAAAACCACTGGAAAAAAAAGAGTTTTATTTTTTGAAAGCTCATGTGATCCTCTTCATTTGTAGGCTGGGAATACATGTAACTTCTCTGAGTTAGGTTCATTTTAATGCAAAAATAAAAAAATGTATCTGATGAGTTGTTGTAAAGGCCCTTGTTGGGTATTTGGAAATGGAAGCTTATACTTAACTCTGAATTTGTTGAACGATTGTCCTTAACTGCAGCTTCTAGAATCGGTTCGAGACCTACCACACTTGATGACTGCTGCTAGTTACAAGACAGTGTCCCCCTGAAAATGGTAGAGAGCAGAGTAAGCATCTGCACTCTCACCCCAAGAGACGGGTGTGTGAGACACTCCATGTTAACCTGCTGCATCTCATTGACCTGTCGTACATGCCCATGTCAAAGCATGAAACTGCATGCTACAAACGTGCTCAAGGTTTACATCACTTAAAACAATAATTTGAAACACAATGTGATATCCTGTCCGTTGAACCCTCTTCTCTTTAATCCAAACTATCCTCTGAATTGAAGAAAAATTTGAAAGGAAATTCAGATGTGATGGAACAGAAGCATCGCAGAGAGATATTATTAATACGCACAACCATATTCTATGTGGTGTGTACATTATACTCTTTAGATTCTTATTTTAAAATGAGCTTGTGAGCTTCCTCTAAGTAAGTAATATCCATGTTCACCCCGTGTTAGTCATCTTCTCAGTCCATAGTAAAATTCCTGAGAGAGTCAGCTATGAGATTTCCTTTAGCTCACCATTTCAGTTCACCCCCATGACAAGGTGGCCCATCACTGTGTACCTCTGTTTGGGCAGAACATCATGGCAGACAGTATACATCGGCACAAAGCTCTTTACTTCTGACCATCCGGGAAGCAGAGAGAGAATAAAGGAACTAGTAAAACGATTGGCCCATCCATGGCACTCCTCCAGTGACAATTATTCTCCCACATCCTGATAATATCATCAAATTATGAACCATGAATGGATTGATCCACTAATGAGGTTAGAGTCCTTTGACCCAATTACTTCTCAAATGCTGGCACACAAATCGTGAGCCCATGAGTCCTCGAGGGAGCACTCTCCCTGTCACTACAATATGCCTTCAGGTTTTTTGCAGTGCTAACACTAATTCGTCTGCATTCATAAACATCAGAAAATCACAATATGTGCATTTCAGCCATCCCCCGACACCCTTCAATGATCTCTGCCTTCTCAAATTCTTACTTATGAGTAGCAGTTTCACATATGTGCTAGGATTGGTCCATGTGACCACTGGAATATAACAGAAATTTTGTATGCTATGTATGAGATTAAGACAAAAAATAATCCCTCTCCGTTTCTCTCTCCTCCTTCATTCCCTCCCCTTCCCCATCCACTTCCCCACCCCAACCTGCCCCTCCCACTTCCAGTCCTTTTCCCTCTCCACTTCCCCCTCCTCTTCTCCCTCTGTCTCTTCTTTCTCCCCTTCCCCCTCTCCCTCTCCTCCTCACTCTCCCTCCCCCTCCTTTCCTCCCCTCCCCATCCCCTTACCCCTTCCTCCCTCTCCTCTCCTCTCCTCCCCCTCCCCATTCTTCTCCCTCCCCTTCCCCTCTCTCTCCCCCTCTCCCTGCCCTTCTTTCTCCCCTTCCCTCTCCCTCTCGTTCTCCTCCTTCTCTCCCTCCCCTTCTCTTCTCCCCTCCCCTCCCCCTTCCTCTCCCTCTTTCATTCTTCTCCCCCTCTCCCCTCCCTCTCCCCCTTCTCTTCCCTCTCCCTCTCTTCGTCTCCTCCTCACTCTCTCTCCCCATCTTCTCCCCCCCTTCTTCTCCCTCTCCCCATCTCTTTCTATAGTGGAACTCAGCTCTTACACTGTAAGACTATCTGCCTAGGTAATTCAATGATGAAGTTAAGGTTCACATGCTGAGGGACTACCATGCACTTGTGTTTGAAAGCAGGTCTCTTAGCTCCAGCTGAGCATGCAAGGCTGGCGGACTCAACCAATGTCTTAACTACAGTCTCACAAAACTTCTTGACCTAGAACCACCAGCTAAGCTCCTGACTCTCAAAAGTCATGTCAGATGATAGATATTTTTTTTATTTTAAGATACCCAGTTTAGGGTTATTTGTTTTAAAACAGTGAGTATAGAGTCATAAGATGTTCAGGATCACCTCACAGATAACACTATGACATAGTTTAGTATGACATTGGCATTGGAGAACTTATTCGGTACTTATTTATTGACCACTTACTATTTCCTAAATTATTACTCTTAAAATTGTATTCTAGTACATTTATTGGTTTTCAAAGCTTATTATTGCTAGCATTTATTTTTCACAGGAGTTTTTAACAGCAACTGAGAAATTATTAAATTAAACTTTACATCTAACTATAATTTGCTATTTTAAGTATCATATATAACAAGATATTATATCAAAACCCCGAACCTCAATGTTTTGCTAACCATACATAATGTATTTTCTAGTTAATGGTAGTTTGACTTTTTGATCCATTAATGGATCCTCGGCTGGTCATGTGCTGTTGGTCAGAAGACTAGGAGAGAGTAAGTAGGATTCAGTAGGTTTTATGCACCAGACACAGAAATGGAGGGTCATGGGTCCATCCCTATTCTGCAGGTTGCAGCTCTGTAATCTTGTTACTCTACAGAATGTTTACTAGCCTCAAGCTCAGAATATGGACACCTTAATTTTTAATTTTAGATTTCTGAAACTTGACGAACATTTCATTCAACTCCCTATTGTAAAAGCAAAGCCAAGCTATCAGTTTTTGTTCCTATTGTTTTCTGCTATATCTCGTTTAACTACTTCTCTTCTTGTTATTGTTTCCTTTTAGGTCCAAATATCTCCCAAGTAGCTTTAGTGAAATAAATGAGAATTCTGTATTTTTACAAAATTTACAAAATCCAGATGTCATAGTAATAATTCTTGCATTTATATTTTGATGAATTTATTTTTGTATTTGAACTGCAAATAAAACATATACACATGCATAAAATAAATAAAGCTGCAACGAAAAGGTTTTAAAGTATAAATAGATTTGAAGTCCTTAGTTGGATGGCAAATACAAAATGAATCGACTCTTCCTTAAAGAAGTTTTATATACAAAATAAATATATAAATATAATATAATTTGGTATGTGAATAATTTGGGAATTTAATGAAGCATTGCAACCTTAACAATTGTATTGTTAGCAGTTGGTTTGCACTTATATACATATGTATGCATTTATATACTTATGTATGCATTTATATGCATATGCATGCATTTAAATACTTATGTATGCATTCATATACATGTGTATGCATTTATATGCATGTATACATTATACATATTTCCATACACATAAACTTTTACCGTGATTCATAAGCCATATGATATTTGTGATTCTCACACTGTTCTTTTGTTCCATGTAGGTCCACCCGTGCAGAGCCTAGAAGCACATAACATTTCATAATTTCTTGACTTGAATGTTGTTGTTACTCTAGAGATTAGGAAATTAGACAGTCGCCTATATAAGAACCTCTTAAATTTTTTACCCGTAAATAAAAAAAAATGTATTTTTGATGTGATGGGCAAAAAATAATAAAGCCTTACGTTTCTGAGCAAATGTTACCACTCCCACCTCTTGTTTTAAGTGTACCACAGAGGAAGGAAGGAAGGAAGGAAGGAAGGAAGGAAGGAAGGAAGGAAGGAAGGGAGGGGGAGGGAGAAAGAAAAGAAGGAAGGAAGGAAGAGAAAGGAAGGAATGAAAGAAAGAAAGAAAGGAAGGAAGGAAGGAAGGAAGGAAGGAAGGAAAGAAGGAAGGAAGGGAGGGAGGGAGGGAGGGAGGGAGGAAGGAAGAAAGGGAGGGAGGGAGGGAGGAAGGGAGGAAGGGAGGAAGGAAGAAAGGAAGGAAGGAAGAAAGGAAGGAAGGAAGGAAAGGAAGGAAGGGAGGGAGGGAGGGAGGAAGAAAGAAAGGGAGGGGAGGGAGGAAGGAGGAAGGGAGGGAGGGAGGGAGGAAGGAAGAAAGGAAGGAAGGAAGGAAGGAAGGAAGGGAGGAAGGAAGAAAGGAAGGAGGGAAGGAAGGAAGGGAGGGAGGGAAGGAGGGAGGGAGGAAGGAAAGAAAGGGAGGGAGGGAGAAAGGAAGGGAGGGAGGGAGGAAGGAAGAAAGGAAGGAAGGAAGGAAGGAAGAAAGAAAGAGAGAGAAAGGAAGGAAGGAAGGAAGGGAGAGAGAGAAAGGAAGGAAGGAAGGAAGGAAGGAAGGAAGGAAGGAAGGAAGGAAGGAAGAAGGCCGGGCAGTGGTGGTGCACGCCTTTAATCCCAGCACTTGGGAGGCAGAGGCAGGCAGATTTCTGAGTTCGAGGCCAGCCTGGTCTACAGAGTGAGTTCCAGGACAGCCAAGGCTACACAGAGAAACCCTGTCTCGAAAAACAAAAACAAAAACAAAAATGAAAAAAAAAGAAAGAAAGAAAGAAAGAGAGAGAGAGAGAGAGAGAGAGAGAGAGAGAGAAAGGAAGGAAGGAAGGAAGGAAGGAAGGAAGGAAGGAAGGAAGGGAGAGAGAGAGAGAAAGGAAGGAAGGAAGAAAGGAAGGAAGGAAGGGAGAGAGAGAAAGGAAGGAAGGAAGGAAGGGAGAGAGAAAGGAAGGAAGGAAGAAAGAAAGAGAGAGAAAGGAAGGAAGGAAAGAAGGGAGAGAGAGAAAGGAAGGAAGGAAGAAAGAAAAAAAGAAAGAAAGAAAGAAAGAAAGAAAGGGAAGGAAGGAAAGAAGGAAGAGAGAGAGAAAGGAAGGAAGGAAAGGAAAGGAAAGGAAAGGAAAGGAAAGGAAAGAAAGGAAAGGAAAGGAAAGGAAAGGAAAGGAAAGGAAAGGAAAGGAAAGGAAAGGAAGAAGGAAGAGAAAGAAAGAAAGAAAGAAAGAAAGAAAGAAAGAAAAGAGAAAAGAGAGGAAGGAAGGAAAAGAAAGAAAGGAAGGAAGGAAGGAAGGAAGGAAAGGAAAGAAAGGAAGAAAGGAAGGAAGGAAGAAAAAAGAAAAGAAAATTATACAGACAGTGGATCTTAAAAGACATTTTTTTTTCTAAAGAATGACTCCAATGATCTAGAATCATTGTGGTTGTATGAATAGGAAGTAAAGAAGCCCCAAATCTGTATAAACACATAGAAACCTTCTGGAAGGTGACCTGCTTCAGGACTGAAGTGACAGCCTGCATGAGACTTACGTTAACATAATGTATAAACATGTGATGGTGGAAATTTTGTGTTTGAATCACCCCAGAAATTAATAAGCTAGTTTCTTTCTTTCAAAACTAAATCTTATTCGTGTGAAAGAGTAGATTTCATTACCTGTCAGAAAGTGCTTACTTTGTAGCAGTATTGGCCTTGGAGGGTCAGCAATGGCCGTCATAATCTCTATGATCCAGTAGCCTGATGATTCATTTATAAACAAAGCTCAAGATGGGCTATTTCAGTTCTTTGTAGCTTTACATGCTTACTTAGTTACTTAGAAAGTGTTGGCCATTAAAATATTTCTTCACTTTGGAAAGTCCATGCTGTATACAGTGAAATCTCATAATGTCTACCCCGCATTTCCTGCCTTCAACCCTCCCCGTGTCTCCCCTAACACATCCCTGCCCATCTTCTGGTCTTTATTTTTTGATTATCCGCTTAGTTCAGTTACTTCTGCATATATGTTTGTGTGGCCATCCACTAGAGCATGATTCTTAGACCAGTTACCACAAAGGCATAAGTGCAATTGCCCACACACACACTGTACCTCCAGCACCTACAAGTTAAAGTGCAAGTTAATTCCTCCTTTTGAATACATAGCTAAAGTGCAAAAAAAAAAAAAATTCCCCCTGCATGCTAGAAATAAAATGAGTTCTGGCTCGGGAATATAATCTTATGTGAACAGGATTCCCATGCTTAATAAATAGCAGGATTTGGATCCAGCAACATGAAATGATAGAAAGAATCTGAAAAAAATAAACAAAAGAGGGTCTTGTTGTTTTGTTTGGTTAATTGGTTGGTTGTTTAGTTGGATGGTTTAGGGACAGAATCCTGGCTAGCCTGGAGCTCCATTTGTAGACAAGGCTGGCCTCAAACTCAGAGATCCACCTGCCTCTGCCTTCCTACCTCCTGAGTACTGAGAAAAGGTGTCATACCCAGCCAAAAAAAGGTTGTTGTTTTTTTTTCTTTTAAGTTTAAAATACAAAAGAGAGCTGGAATAAAAATCAACTAAAAGGTAGAAGAAAAAAATAACTTGAAAGATTGGAAAATTTATCAAAGAAATGGGTAAACTAAAAGACAAACATATTTTTAAACAATGAACTAAAATTTGAACCAAAAGATATCAAAGGCTGAGATGAGAGACTCACAGCACAGAACACAAAGGTGTCATCTACCTGAACATGACCACAAGAGACTCACAGCACAGAACACAAAGGTGCCATCTACCCGTAAGTTTGATGTCGAAAAAGAAAAACAAAGAAAGTCAGTACTCTAAACATGCTTGACGATTTTTCTAACATATAGAAGCTTGAAATCTCAAATGAAACAATACATTTCAGGCATGCTACAAGACAACTCTCGGTCTAAATAAATAGTAGGAAATTTAAGTAAAACTATATGTAACGAGAAAAGAAAACATCCTTGGACAACCCTGAGCCCGAATTCCAAACTGATAAAACTCAGTGCCGTGAATTGCATTTTCAGGAGAAAGCATTTAAAGACATTGATCTGAGAGAATCCATGGGGAAAAGTCTGGGGCATTTGAAACTTACAAGGTTATCTCTGATTTGCTTCTTGAAGGTTGCACTTTAAGAAGAAACTGAATCCAGAAAGAATCCAAGGACTACAAGAAACAAGGGCAGGAGGGGAATCGATCAAGGAACAGATCATACCGAATAGGATGTGACTTATGTGGTTAAACAACGTGGAATTTTAAAAGTGTAAACTGAAAGTAAGATACATAATAAGTGTTACATTTAGATTTTAAAGTTGAATAAAGTGAATAATTGGAATCCTTTCTTTAGTGGCTAGGAGAAAGGTTATGGTATGTAAGAACTTTGGAATATAGCTTTGATTAATTTGAAGGTTTCGTTTGTCGTGGAGGCGGTGTTTTTTTTTTCCTCTGTGTGTGTGTTTGTGAGTGTGTGTGTGTGTGTGTGTGTGTGTGTGTGTGTGTTTGTGAGTGTGTGTGTGTGGTGTTTTGTGTGTGTGTTTGTGAGTGTGTGTGTGTGGTGTTGTGAGTGTGTGGGGTGTGGTGTGTGTGGTGTGTTGTATGTGTGTGTGTGTGTGTGTGTGTGTGTGTGTGGTGTTGTGTGTGTGTGTGTGGTGTGGTGTGGTGTGTGTGTGTGTGTGTGTGTGTGTGTGTGTATGGTGCACATGTTAGGCATGGAGCATTAGACTTTGTGAATGTTTAAGAAAAATAAAACTCTAGTTTAGATTTCTTCTACTCTAAGATAAAATTCCAAGCTTCCATTCTACAATGGGGAGAGTTTAAAAATAAAAGAAAGGGAGGAAGAAGTTTTATCAGTTTAGCTGAAACCAGAGAAGAAAAAAAAATGAGAGTCCTGAGTTAAATAAAGGCTTTTCTATAACCGCTTTTTTCCAAATCCTTACTATAAAATAGAAATAATATAAATAGAAACACTATAAAACAAACATAATAAAAAGCTATTTTCTCAAATTATCAAATGGAGATGAACCAATATATTTTAGTATTTCAGCAAAAAATAAATAATAAATTAGAAGGGCTCTTAAAGCGTATTATCCACAAGCAATCTCCAAGTTAGAATTAAGGTGGAATAGATACTCAGATTTTTAAAGAACATTCAAGACATAGCGTGCTAACCCCCTCTCTGACTGACAAAATATTTGGCATAATTAAGCAAGTGCCAGAGAGTTTTGGAATGTCCAGTTGTGCGCGAACAGATGTGAGAATAAATTAAATAGTTTCTTTGACCGTGGTTGTCTTCCTCCACTTCCTCAAAGTTACTAAAAGAAATGAATGGATTTGCATTTTATAAGGAAAATTAAAAATAAGAGGAACGCACATCAGTGTTTTATCTGCAGTTGCTGCAATTTGTTTAGACAGCACACTGGGTCGGCTGAGCTCAGCAGTGGTGTTGGCCTTTGGGTTCCTTTTATCTTAGCATCCGGTAACTATCAGCCGTCTCATCCCATCTCTCTCCAGCGGTCCAGAGAGTGATTTTCCTCTGCTCTCCCACGCCGGTGCTGTAAATGACAACACTTACCAGTGTTCCTCTCACCGGTGACTGTGCCTGCCCCGTGTTCTTCCCATATAAGGGGCTCTTCATCAGATTTCCAATGTTTTTAGCAGTAGATTACAAAAGAAGTGAATGAAATTGAATTTTTTGTTTTGTTTTGTTTTTTTGTTTTGTTTTGTTTTTTGTTTTGTTTTCGAGACTGGGTTTCTCTGTGTAGCCCTGGCTGTCCTGGAACTCACTCTGTAGACCAGGCAGGCCTTGAACTCAGAAATCTGCCTGCCTCTGCCTCCCAAGTGCTGGGATTAAAGGCGTGTGCCACCACTGCCCCGCCAAAATTGCGTTTTCTTGACCTTTCTCTGTTTATCAAATACATAGATTTTAGCTGTAATCTTATACCATATTCTAAGACTTCTGTTAATTTCTAAGATAGATCTACAACTAGAGGCTCCTCTCTCTATTGCCCGATCCCCTTGGCACTGGGGTGCCTCCTCTGCCTTTTCTGATCAATATGTCCATCAACAAGCAGACTGGCTGAACCTCTTCAAACCCAGGAGGAACTGAGAGGAACTAGATAAACAAGCTCCAGCTGTCAGGGAGGGAAGACAGGGGCCTAGTGCGGTTGTACTTCCGTAAAGAACTCGGCCGATGCGGAATTCGGGGAACAGGGAAATGTGGTTAGGGATCTGAAAAACCCGCTGTTTGGGCCAGTTCATGGATGTCGGCCATTTTTGCCTTTTTTATTTTATTTTATTTTTTTTCTGGGCTGATGCCTGACTTCTTGAGGTTCTAAAGTAAGCTGTTTCCCTTTCGCTGCTCAGAATCTTCAGAACTCTTAATATGAAATGAAGCTGTACTTCTCTCAAACTTCAAGCGTGCCAAAAGAGAGTCAGTAGGATTTTCTGTAACTTACATGAAAAGATAGAGATCTAAACATTTGTTAAAGGAATGACCCGGCGCTTTAGACACACACAGACACACTCATTCCTTATTGCTACTGGCTTTTTTTTCCTTTGTTTTGTTTGTTTTATTTTGTTTTGTGTTTTAACAAACAACAGTAGTATAACCTAAGTGGACTCTTTCTATACATATCTTAAAATATTCTTTAATAGATAATGGAAACATAAAAAACATATCAAATATAACCAGCTTACGTAAGTCAAGTGGACAATTATGCCTTTCTGTTGGTATTACACAGGTCTATTTCTAGGTGTGTGTGCCTTCCCTTAATATGAGATGCTGCAGTCTGCTGATGAAACATCTCTTCTGAAAGTCTGAGCTTTGGCACCGTGAAAATACAAAACAGAACAGACCACAGTTCTAACCCCCAAGGAGCTGTAGGAGGCAGCCATATTGATGTTAAGTACAGACATTTTTTTTTTCCATTTCTGCTTTGTGTGGTCCGTGAACTGGTCTCAGGACAGTGAAGTCATGTATCCACGTGCCAATACAGTGGGGGAAAAAAAATCTTGTCACAGTATTCCTGTAAGTTTTATAATACATTTAACTAGTTTGCTGGTGGTCCTTTCCATAAAATGGTTTTTAAAATAAATACTCAAAATGTCAGAGGAAAGGCAAAGTGCCCTCCAAAGAGGCGAAGGGCCTCTGCTTTGGAAAGAATCTTCATTACATGGGAGACAGCTCTTTGAAGGCACGCCTGTGTAAAAGAACACTGCGTCAACATCGCAGGTAAGTCCCGACATCCTGGCAACTTATCAAGGCGTTCTGGTTGTTCCGCGGAAGGGCAGTGGTCTCGGGCACTTAGGAGTTTTAAGAGCAGAAACTGAATTGCCGTCGATCCTTCAGCCGAGCTTTATGAAAACAATGAGGGTGAGAGTGAGAGTGAAGTAGGTTTTGTTGCTTTAACCCGAGTCTGCATGTCTGTTCTCCCGAACCGCTGCTGCTTCGTTTTTTCCACCTTCCTGCGTTGTTGGGAACCAACCCAGCAAACATGTCCATGTCAGATTTTTCTAGTTGTTTTCCACAAAGGTTTATGGTCACAGCTGCGGTAGTTATGGGTGGGTTTATAGTACATTGCCCGTAGATGGGCCCATATGTCCAACAGAGTTTGTTTGATACCATGCTTTCCACAGACACGGGCGGCTCTTGAGGCGAGCCCGTAAACCCGCCGTTAAATGGACCAGCTGTACTCATAAACTTACATTAACCGCCACAACCCGCCCGCCTTACCAAAGTCATTGGCAATAAATCTATGTTCAGTCTATATATGCACTTTTAAGTATTTTTTTACACTTCTGAAAAGAAAATATAAAATGTATCCAAGTCTTCTGTGATCCTAACTGAAATAGGAGCTGATTTCTTTTGGGGGGGGGATGTATAAACAATGCTTTTAAATAGTTCGTTTTCTGTTTCTCTGCAAGATGTCTGTCTGTCTTTCACGACAGCAGTTTTTTTCTTTTTCTTTTTCTTTTTTTTTTTTCCTTTTTTTCCCCCTTCAGCTGAAAAGAGCTTCGGTGTTTTCTCTTTCCTGAATCCCTTTGAAAATAACTTTTGATGGGTTGGGCCCGGTTTGATCTGTGGTCACTGTCATTCATGCCAATGTGTAGCTCCCACCGGGGGCCGGCGAGCCAGCTAGTGAGAGTACAACAGCCGTCCGCGGCTCTGCTCGGCTCGGCTGCGGGAAAGGGGTCTGAGGAGGGAGGCTGCTTTTAAGGTTTGAACTGGAATGGCCCCCATGGCCCTCTGAACATCTGATCCCCCAGCTCTGTTTCGAAAGCTTCTGGGGACTTTGCAGTCTAAGAAGGACGAGGAATTGTGGGTCTGCCTGGGATTCCCAGTCTGAAACGCTGTGTCTCCGCTCTCAACTGGATGCCGTAGCCAGCCAGAAAAGCAGCTTCTGTGTCGTGACAGACCGTACCCACTGCTGGGTGACACCGTGCCCAGGGAGACGCGAACACACGAGTGCATCCCAACCAGGAACCGGAGGGCAGACCAAAGACAGTCCAGTGAAGTCCATCTCCATGAACCAAGGAGTTTTTTTCTGCTTTATTTCCAGGACTATAGGTGACGGGTTTACTCATGAGAACAAGGTTAACTCTATCCTAAAAGGCCCACCTCCGCGTGGTGACAGTTCTTGAAATCTGGCATCAAGGATCACACTGTAGGACTGGCAGACACACAATCAGAGTGTATCACACTCCGTGTGTCTTATGCATTCCTCTCCCAGGCCCCTTGCCTGGTTTCCACCCCTCAGCCATCTTTACCACTTACACAGCCTTGGGGAAAGGAGGAGCCTGGCACAGCTCGGCCGTTTCAGGGACTTCCTGAGGCCTCTAAATCAGTTCTTCCCTGTGTCTTAAGGAGCTTAAGGTTTTAGAACACCTTGAGTCTGAAACTGTTTCCCTTCCAAGATGAAATGTCTAAGTTTGGAGGAAATTGCTAACTGGTACCCAGAGTCTTTGCTCTCTTAAGTTGCTTATTTAAAGTTATTACATCACAGTCTTGGGAAGTTACTGACACAATTGTCCCATTAGATCCTTAGGGAAGGATAGACATTCTCCCTCTTTAAATTTACACAGAAGGCTAGGGATGAGGGGCGGGAGTTTTTAGCTGCTTACAGGAGTCTGGCCAATAAGGGAAGCTTCTTTTTGACCTGAAATAGAGTTCTGACTAATTTTCTTCTTAATCAAATGTGTTTTATGACATCATATTCTCATTATTCCCATTATTTGGGGGGCATATTTTAACTCCTTTTTCTTGTATATATTTAAAATATTATATATATATATATATATATATTTTGATATACATATCTCCAGTGAGACAATTTCAACACACAAGCAAATTAATCACCTATCTATCATCTGGTGTAATTACCACGTGTGTTTAAAAAAAAAAATCCAAACTCAGGTCTTTAAGCTTGCACGGCAAACATTTTACTAACTTCCAGCCCTTCAGAATGACTTGAAATGTCTCGTCCAGTAAAAATGGCTATCATAAATGGGCGTGAGATGTGAGAAAGGGATAGAAGATGCTCTCATGCATGACTGGTGGAAAAGTAAAGTCTCATCACTATAGAAATCAATATGGTGCTTCCTCTTAAAGCTAAAAATAAACCTACCATCTGATCTATCTCTACCACTCTATGTATACATACTATATATACTTGAAAAAACCTAAGTAAGCATACCACAGAGATAGAGGCATACCCATGCTTGTTATAACACCATTAACAGTACCAAGGTATAATACCAGGTGAGGTATCCATCAATGGATGACTAGATAAAGAGAACATGGTAAATGTGCACAATTGTGTATTATTTATGGATTAAAAACAAAACCATACCTCTCTAAAATCTGATGGAACCGGGGGTCATCATCTTGAGCAAAGATAAGTCTGACTCAAGTGAAAAGGGCTATACTTCTAATACATGTAGACTATGAGAGAGAGATAAGAGAATCTATGATATCACACACACACACACACACACACACACACACACGCATGCATACCATAATGGAGCCTGTGACTCTGTGTGGCAACTTTCACCATAATGACAATAGAAGAAAACAATGAAAGAAGAGAAAGGGGCTCGGAGAAGAGGAAGTAGGTCGGGGAGGATTTGAAAGCAGGATTTGGAGGGTGAGTGTGAGCAAAATATTTTACACATATTTATGAAATGTGCTAGTGCAGCCCATTACTTTTCCACAATTAATACATGGAAATGAAATATGCTGCGATGTCTCACTTTAGCGCTACTTTGACAGGTATATATGAGTAATTAGGATACATCTGTATCCATTCAAACAACTCATTGGGCACCTAATACATGGTGGGCTCCTAAGAGTTCTGAATGATCCATGTAGATCATCTTCTCTATTGACTCAACACCAAGCACTGCCTTACACTCAATAACTCAGCATCAAGCACTACTATACACGTGACCTTTAGCTAGTATGTCTATTGTTTCCCCAAGATCAGGGGCCAAGCTTAATGTACTAAATTTATTTTCTCTTAAAATAGTCTTTATTCTTATTATTGGCTATATTACATAGAAAGTGCATAAGAACATGCTGCATGGTTTGCTTAATGGCTTTCACACACTAAGTTAACACAAGGAAAGATTGTTTCAACCAAAACAACAAAGAAAGAGCCTATAAATTCTTACTTACAGAGAACTCAAAATCAACTTGTATGGAATAAACAAAAAGCAGTTCACACCGGAAGTGCTAAGGCTTCAGGCACCCAGGTCCCAGAGCTCGGTCATCGTAATAGCGTTTCCATACATGAAATGTAAACTTTGGACAAATTAGTGCTCGCTCATAAACACCTTAGAAATATTTATGGCTCCAGCCCTTTCCATGTCCAAACCTAGCTTTTAGGAAACATCCTGAAGATTAGAAACATTTCCACAAATATGCATTATGTGTTTTGTAGGTGGCAGAATAGTTGTGAGTATGGGAAGTATTTTAGTTCATTTGTAAGAAACTATCAAAAGAATTTATTAGATCCAGAGTTAAGCTGTGGTTTGTACTCAGCAGTCCTAGCTATTTGAAAGGCATTAATTGTAGATGACAATAAAGCTAAAGGCATTGTAATATAAACTTAATTTTGACTTTCACTCACTCAATTAAAATATCTGTGACATATCAAAATGCAACTTTTGCTCCTTGGTGCAGGGACAGAGCTACAAATTCACAAAACAAGATTTGCATTTTCATATACAGATGTTTACTTTTTAAAATGGCATTTTATAGTTCAGATAATGAAGGCATTACCCAGAAACATAGTCAGTTCTGTGAGGTCCTATGGTTGAGTCCCAGCACCAGAAATTTAAAACCTTTTCAGAAACTTAAAACACATAGAGAAAGAAGCAGGAAAAAAAAAAGGAACTATATTTAAGGGTATACTGTACCAAAGAAGAAGGTTTGAATCCAACTCTAAGAGCAGGTAAGGGGGAAACATGTTTGAAGTCTCTGGGATTCAGCTTATTTGCAAGGAGTCAGAGAGAAAACCTCCCAGCGGACAGACCTACTTCTAAGGAAGTCTTAATCCTTGAGAGTTGGTCCTCTATAGATCGCTATAGAGCACGAGGTTCTGAAGACCACATGGAGTCTGGCGCAAGAAATGCTCTCTCCAGTCATCACTTCATTAAAGTCATGCCTCAGCCCATCAAAGATCTGGTGATCCATAGAAAACTCTTCCAATAAAACTTGCCAAGACCCTGGGGAAGAGAGTCTAGTGCGGACATTCATTCCATAGGAGCTAGCAAAACGGAAAGCAAAGAATTGTCCCCACCCCCTTTTATCCAAGGACAGCCAGGAGGGAGCTGGGCGTTTTCAGTGTTCCAGCTGCAGTGAGGGGGGAGAAAGAGAGAGAGAGAGAGAACGAGAGAGAAAGATCAAGGAAGCCACCAATGGCTGATGGAGGCAATAACATCCTACCCAACCTAGGACAAGTAACAGCATCAGAGGTTAGTCATAGAAGACACCTGGAATGATGCCCACTGCCACATTAATTTGATTGATGCTATACCTAATTTCCATTAGCATATCTCTCATTATCGTGAATTTCATATGACGAATTGCTCATGTGGTTCTTGTGACCTGCTTGCCCGTGTCTCCATGTCGAAGCCATCGTCAGTTTTACGTGAGAGGAAACTTTTATAAAACAAAGGCGCCGACCATACTCATGTTGTGCGTTGAATCGGTTTGCAAGTATTTTTAACTTTGTGATATTTTCATTCAAATGTATTCGTGTAGGTTTTCAAAGCAATGCTGTGTTAGAGAGCAGGTTGGAAAAAGAGAGAAACCAAGAGTAGATAGAAAAGGAGAGGAGAGGGGGAGGGGAGGGGAAGGGTGAGAGAGAGGAGGGGGAAGAGGAGGGAGAGAAGAAAGAGGAGCAGGAAGAAGAGAAGGACAAAAAGGAAAAAGAGAAGGAAGAGGAGGAGGAGGAGGAAGAGGCAGAGGAAAGCAGTTCTCTTTCAAATTACACGGGAACATTTTTGCTTTAAGAATCTTTACTACACCCAAGGTCGGTGAGATGTTCATATTTAAATTTTAAACTTGCCTCTATAAACACATGGAAAACCTTTTATATTTTATTATTTTTTCTGTAACTTCTAACCAAACATTTTGCAACTACTCAGCTTGCCTGCGACTTCCTCACTGACTTGAAATCACATCTTCATCATGCTTACTTTTTTACCTAAAATAGTTTTTTTTTTCATTCAATATATTCTGATTACGGTTCCCCCTTCACTTCCTCCTCCAAGTTCCTTCCTATCTCCCATCTTATTCCTCTCCCGTCTTATCTGGACCCTTTCTTTCATCTCTCATCAGACAAACAAGCATCTAAGGAATAATAGTAAACATTAAAAGATAAAACAAATCAGAATAGGGAAAAAACCCAACTCCCCCCCCCAAAATCCAAAGGGGGGAAAAAAAGCTCAAGAAATGTATATAGATACAGAGGTATACATATTTGCAAACACTAGAATCCTAAAAGAAACCAAAACTAGAAGCCATATTACATATGAAAAGTGCCTGTAATAGTTAAAATTTAGGAAAGAAAGGAAGGAAGGAAGAAAGGAAGGAGAAAAAACATAACAGAACAACAACAACCCTGACTCAGAATTATAAGACAAAGAATTTCCCGAAACACTGTTGAATTGGTTTTCTTTTGGCACCTACTCATGGACATGCGGCCTACCCTTAAGAGTAGATAGCGCCCCCAGTGAGACTCCTTGGGAGAAAAGTAATTTTTCATTTGCAAGTGGCCCTCACGTGGACATAGATTCTGGGTTAGGGACATACACCTGTGCACTCATTTACCATCTGTCTGATGTCTTCGTGACTCCACCGACCTGCCAGCTCTACACTGTCTAAGCGACGTAGCTGACAACAAATGCTAATGTCTAACCAGGCACGTTAGCTTTACTCGTCTTCAAAGTACTGTGTCTCTTTTGGCATTCATTTTCCAAGATGAGCCCTAAAATCTGTAGAAGATGTTAAAGACTGGTCAGAATTTTATTAAATGTTACATGATTAGGAGGTAGAAGCGACAGATAGCTCTCCAACATGGAAAGTCCCCAACCAAGGGCAAAGGTCTCTTTATGTTAATTGTTCCTTAATTTCTTATTCAGTTGAACTTATAGTTTTGTTTTCACTACTTTCTGCATGTTTTATTGTTTATTCCAAATTAGTGAATGTTTTGTATCCTGAAAGAAGAATCCATTACATTTGTTAAGTGAGTTTTTTTTCCTGTCCTAAACACATTTTTCCTGAACATAAATTCTTTTTTGAATGTTTATTTATGCTTTAAAAATATTTTGGACATGTGCCTTGTTCACCTGTATCCTTCCCTCCTTCACCTCCAAGTCTTCCCAGAAGTCTTTATCGTATCACCCTTCTTAGAGAATGTCAAACATGCAAGTATGTCCTTATATGTTGTCTCCATTCCAATGATCCCAAATGATTTCGAAATTTGAAAAAAAAAAATCTAAATGAGAAAAAAAAAAAAAAGAAAGGCTTTAGCATCAAAAAATAACCTACATGTGCATCTTGGTCCAACCATCTCCTTGTCATATAAATATGGACACTGTGTAGGTTGTCTGAATTTTAGCACCTTTATCTGCAAAAGGGGATTCGCTTCTCCTTGGTCATGGTCAGTGTCAGGCAAGAAGAAAGTTAAGTGTAGAGTTTAAACAGAGATGGCAGTAAGAAGTAGAGAAAAAGATAATAGTTAATTCCTCTCTTCTCAGTTACTATAGAGTAGTGGCTCTCAACCTGTAGGTCACAATGCCTTTGGGGATCTCCTACCAGATATTTACATTATGATTCATTACAGTTAAGAAGTAGCAACAAAAATAATTTTAGTTATGGGTTGTTACAACATGAGGAACCGTACTCAAGAGTCACGGCTTTAGGAAAATTGAGAACCACTGGTGTTGAGAAATGATTTAGAAATGTTATTGAATAGATTAAAAGAACACAGAAAAATAGAAACACACGTGTACTCATAAAACGCAGCTGTGGTCCTCACTGGCTAATTGTCCCAACATCCATTGAGTGGACACCAATTCTCAGGTACAACTGGGCCAGGGGGACATGGAGGTGACTATATTTGCTTGTGCAAAGGCGTTGTTCCCAGGGGCGTACTGTGCAGTCGCTGACTCACTATTAAAAGCAACGGTTTCCTCGCCTGGGTCTTCAGATCGTGTATCGGGTCGGCCCATTTCTTCATCTTTTTCTTGTGTTCCTATCCTTACCAGTTAAGTCAACAGTTCTCCCCGAGTAGACCCAAGGCAACTTCTTAACTCTTAGGTCTTTCTCGCTGTTATTTCTGAAGTCACTGCTCACATCCTCTCTCTCTGCTGGTTGGTGCCTCAGGAGCTGACCTAGGATAAATGGGCACTCCTGACTGCCAACTGTGCTGTCAGCTGTGTGCAGGGGTCAAAGGTGCTTGGCTGAGCTCATGGATTCTGAAGGCCCGCCAGCAGGGAAGGCATTTGCCTTAGAGGGAAATGATGCCCGGCGCATACCTCATCCCACAGAGTGCTGAATGTGCCAGATTCAGGCAATACCCAATATGGAGAAAAGAAACCCTAAGGCAAATGTTTCCAGACTCCTCCCTGCAAATCCACAAAACCACCTGCAGAGCCAGCCACTGGCTCCTTTATATTGTCAGGCATTAACAGTAGGGAAGATGTAACTTTCTCTTTCCCCCCTGAATCCTGAACCAGCCTGACAGCTGGTTCCCATGAGTAAAGCACATTCTCCAGCCCCACAAAGTCGCCCCTCCTGCTCCAGTTTGTCTGCTGTGCTGGTTTTGGTAAACTGTGTGAGTCTTCAATATATTGATCTGATCTGAATCGTCGTCGTGCTGAAACTTAACCTTGAAAGTTCTTAGAAACGAAAGGTCGTTCTTGCATTTTCCAAGTTTGCTTGACCCAAGTTAAATGACAAATCTCTGGTTAAAAGTATTAAAAGAGGGGAAAAGTTAATGTCTCGGGGAGGGGAAATGTACAAAAATCATTTGACAAATGAAGCCAAATGTGAATTTAGCTTGGGGGGCGGTGGTCTTTGCCATGTCACTGTGGAGGGAGAAAGAGCACTGAAGGAAAGTTCTCTTTCCCTTGCAAGATGCACCGCTTGTCCCATTGGGTGACACAGAGCGGAGTTCAGGGACTATAAATGTTACTGATGACTCTCGCCCCCAGTTTAACCCGGGTTTTTTTCTAAATGCTTATGTAGCGTGCAAATTATCTGCTGAAGTGTAGCCAGGGCTGCCAAGCGGACAGCTCTGGAGACGTCAGAGTATGAAGTTTGGAAATGAAACGGCAGACTTTAAATAGCCCAAGTGCGTGTATCGCAAGATGACTTCAGTGGCCCTTGCCATTACTGGCAAGCTGCAAAGGCAGAACCCTCTCAAAGACTTAATCCAGAAGCGAATAGCTTGTTCTTCAGGTACCATTAGTAGAGCTACTAGGTGGCTGAAAGCTACGATTTGATTTCTTTTGCTAGCTTTTCATCTTCCCTTCCTCTAGAAAATAGTGAGTTATGTGTGCGAATAAACATTGATGCCCATAGATACACTTTCAGTCAGTTCTGATCACAGTAATCATTAACTTACAATAATTTTGCCAAAATGAAAGAACTTCTAATGGGAAAAGGCATAATTAAATAGTTTAGGGGTTTTAAGGTTTGAAGATATCATGCAATAGTTCTAACAGTAATTTTTGCTAATAAACTCTTGAGACATTGAAGAAATTAGGGTCCATTTCCATAGGAAAAGCCTGCAAGTAACTATAGGAAAGGGCTTAGCGTTTATTAGCTTCCTACTATGTGTCAAGAATCATGCTAAATGTTTTACATATGCTTCTGCATGTGCAGTTTTTAATAGTCGGTGAAATATGCATTATTGTTCCCAATCTACAGAACAGGAAACTGGAAACTCACAAAGATTACATAAAACTTTTAAACTGCTTTTCAACAGTGAACCTGAATTAAAATCCAGGTCTCCTGAATTAAAATCCAGGTCTGCAGACTCCAAAGTTCCTTTTCTTTTTATTTTATTCACCCTTTCCTTCCGTTTCTCACAAGGTTTCCTATTAGCGAAAGTCCAAAGTATAATAATTGTAATTTAAAATATATCTCCTTCCAAGACAACAAAACACTAAAAAAAAAAAAAAAAAAAAAAAAAAACTAGCCACAGTTGATAATATTGTTACCATACCAGTTTATAACAGTGATTTGGGAGATGACAGTAGTTTTTCATTTTACTTTCAAATAATTAGATAAAAAAATTATTGCCGTAGATGTTATCAATGCAGAGTGTAAATGGCCAGTATAGTAGAGGAACTGCATTTATGTTTCTACACGTAAGCAGAAATTTTAACTTGTTTTTCCAGATTTCTTAAGGGTATATTTGACAAATAAAAACTGAGTGTATTTAAGCAGTAAAATGCTGGTTGGTTTGCTATACAAACCCGTTGTGAAATGACTCCAGCTCATGAACACATCCAGCATCCCATGTGGGCACAACGTTATAGGACACATGGACACACTCACATACACACACACATATGCACACACATGCACAAACAAAGGCATACGCACACATGCACACACACATACACACACATGCATACATGCGTATACATGCACACATTCACATACTTGCACACACAAGCACTCACATGCACACATGCACATACACACAGAAACACACACTCGCGCACACACACACACACACACACACACACTCCCTGTACACACTGAAGCACGGCAGTGTAGTTAGCTGCAGGCCTGCCTGCTGCACAGCAGATCTTCAGACACTCCTCATCCTAGATCACTGAAATTCTGGACTCTTTGATCGACTTTTCTCCATTCTCCAAACCACCCTCCAATAATGACCTTTGACCTCTCTGCTCTCCGGAGCGCCACCTTTCTAGTTGGCCCATACACATAAGAAAGATCATGGGTCATTTGCCCTTCTGTGTTGATCTACTTCATTAGAAATTGTTTTCTGTACCAGTGGGGTCTAGACTAAGTAGCATTTCCGTTCATAGATGTGAATATGCATCTGAACTTACCAGATTTTTCAATCTATCCGCCATAATGTCTCTTCATTTACATTTAAACTTTTAGTGATTAAAAACAACAAAAGCAAACAGTGGGTTTTTTCCTGTTTTTTAACCTAGTTGTTAATCTCCTACTAAACCTTTCATGAGTCTATGTATGTTTCTGCACATAGGTTATGTTTTTATTGTAAAATGGGTTCTAGTAGTTCTAGCTCAATGTTTAGAATACTTACTTGTTCAATATGGGTGTGGTCCTAGATTTGGTCCCTAGCAAATAAATAAGTAGAAAAAATTTTAAATTTCTCTCTCTATATAAAATAACTATGTAAATACTTATATGTATAATTTTTAATTTTATTTATTTTTTAATTATATAAAATATATTTGGTATATATTTATGTTAAAAATATAAAATATCTACACATAAAGATATAATATATATAAATATATTTTAATAAATAAAATCATAAAGAAAAAGTTTTAAAAGTTATTTGAAGTCATAATAAGGCTTTTCTTCAATTAAAAAGCATTCAATTAGCTGGGCAGTGGTGGCGCATGCCTTTAGTCCCAGCGCTTGGGAGGCAGAGGCAGGCAGATTTCTGAGTTCCAGGCCAGCCTGGTCTACAGAGTGAGTTCCAGGACAGCCAGGGCTATAGAGAGAAACCCTGTCTCAACAAAACAAAACAAAACAAAACAAAACAAAACAAAACAAAACAAAACAAAACAAAAAAGCATTCTATTGTGTGAGGGGTGAAATGTGCCTGGGTTGGTGGGGTCATGCAAGTGATGGTGGGGTGGACGCCTCTCATACCTACATCTGCTCTGGCCAGTCAAACCTGACCTTTGAGAAGCCATCGCCTGCAGCCACTTGAAGATCATAAGCCCAGGGAAAAACCAACACGGGTAAAGACGCCATGTTGCCTTTTGCCAAGTTCCCAGTGGAGAGCCGATGTTTATTGCTCCTTCGGCCATGGCGATGCATGTAGAGTCACAATGGAGACCGTGCCTCACCAGTTTCATCTTCCTGGCTTCCGTCCTTCCTCCAGCCATCGCTAATGAAGCAGACTCTCAGCCTCCACAGCCCCAGGCACACTACCCTGACCACTCAGAGAATGGCCAGTGTGACTGTGGGGCTGAGCCTTCATAGGAAATTCCACTTTAATTTCAATGTTAAAGTGGGCACAGTGGAACATAATCACTGTGTTGGCACTCCGCATTCTTTCTGTGTGTGCCGTAAATAAATATTATCTCAGTTAAAATTTGATTTTCCTTGTGGCTGTTAGGAAAGGCACAACTGCATGAAGTATGGGGCAGATGCTTCGCTTCTATTGGATCATTCTATGAGGAGGTAGAGCAAAGACTTTGCCGTCAGAATACATGAAATTAAAAGCCTACAGTCTGACTACTCGGCCATGGGAAACCCACATCCGCGTGGCTTCCATAAATAACAACAGCCTCAGTAAATGGGCAAAATGACTTAAGATGACCTATGGACCTGGTGTTACCAAAGTTAAATCCATCTATAATTATCAAGTGCTTAGGTACTGCTTGAGATGCCACCTATAGACTAAGAACAAGATATGTTGCTCCTCTCTCAATGAGGGAGATCAGGACCTTGCTAAGTGAATATCCAGCAATAAACCATCTGCTTCTGCTCATCAAAGCTATACTGATATCAGATGTAGAACTAGAATAGCTGAACTTTTAGATAATGCCTTTTCAAAAAAGGTACTTATAATACAAATTCATCAAAGCTTGAGTCCTTATTTTTTTATATTAGATATATTCTTTATTTATATTTCAAATGTCTCCTTTCCTGATTTCTCCCCTGAAAACCCTCTAACCCATTCCCCCCTCCCCTGCTCACCAATCTACCTACTCCCTCTTCCCTGTCCTGGCATTCCCCTATACTGGGGCATTGAGCCTTCTCAGGACCAAGGGACTCTTCTCTCATTGATGTCCAACAAGGCCATCCTCTGCTGCATATGTATCTGGAACCATGGGTCCCTCCATGGGTACTCTTTGGTTGGTGGTTTAGTCCCTGGGAGCTCTGGGAGTAGTGGGTGGTTCATATTGTTGTTCCTCCTATGGTGCTGCAAACCCCTTAAGGTCCTTGGGTCCTTTCTCTAGCTCGTCCATTGGGAGACTCTGCCAGTGCATGACAAATACAGAGGGGGACACTCTCAGCCAACCATTGAGCTTGAGTTCTTATTAAGGTTTGGTACTGCCTGGACATATCCTGTACAACTCTTCACAGAGGCAAATACAGACCCAAAGACACAGTTCTTGTATCAGTGATGCGCTCCGTTCTTTTCTAGGATTGTGGAAGGTATCAGAGCACAGACACCTCTTCCGGACAGTAACAATAGCTGTGCATGGCAGCCAGTCAGCACCACTCAGTAAATCTAAATGTTTAAGAGTTTACTGTTATAAGTAATATCTCACACAGGCACATATACGGAACTGAAAGGTAGTCACTTGGGTGGAATTATAATTCTACTTTCAATTTTATTTATTGAAATATATTGATGTTAAAGCTTAAGCCAAAAAATAGTACATAAAAAAAGATTCCTTAGGTGAGAGACGGCTCAGAAGTTAAGAGCACTGACTGCTCTTCAAGAGGTTCTGAGTTCAATTCCCAGCAACCACATGGTGGCTCACAACCATCCGTAATGGGATCTGATGCCCTCTTCTGATGTGTCTTAAGACAGATACAGCATACTCATATACATAAAATAAATCAATCTTTTTTTAAAAGATTGTTTATATTTTAAATATTTCTATATACAAAAGACAAATCTTATCTTTGAGAACTTAAATAATGAGCTGGGTTGTGGCCTGATGGTAAAGATACTTACCAACCATCCTTAAAGCCCTAAGTTCAAAACCCAACACTGAAAAAACACGAGGACATACACCATGGACAAACTTCATTCCTTTTTTTTTTTTTCTTTTGAGTAAACCTAGTTCTTTAGTTACATTGGATGCAGCTTTGAGGACCTGAGAAACAAAACCCAGACTTTGGGGGGCCTTGAGCTCAAAAACAGCTTATACTTTCTGTTGAAAAAAATGAAATCAGCTGGACGGTGGTGGCACACACTTTTAATCCCAGGACTCAGGAGACAGAGGCAAGTGGATCTCTGAGTTCAAGGCCAGCCTGATCTACAGAGCCAGTTTCAGGACAGCCAGGGCTGTACAGAGAAACTCTCTCTTGAAAAACCAGAAGAAGGAGGAGGAGGAGGAGGAGGAGGAGGATGGGTAGATTATAGTTGAAATTTTTTATTTGTTTTATATTTTAATAAAAAAAGAAAGAAAGCTCCATTTTGGGTGAGACGAATGGATTCCTGCTTTTGTATCCATTTTCTTGGACAGCAATTCAACTTATACTTTCTAACTTAAGACCCCCAATTAGTTATCTCTTTATTTTACTTTGTTGCTTTGGGGGGTAGGTAAGCGTAGGTAAACGGCCCTTGTCTATATGTCTGCTGGAAGTGCACATAAGAACATATATGTATCATATATGTATCCCACGCCTCTGCAGCCATGTGTACGCGGATACCTGGGTAAATGAACATGCCCTGTAACCGAGCTGTAGTACTGAGGAGTGAAACGCCGTGAGCCGAGTTGAGAATCCACGGGGCTCGCCCGGCTCTTTGGCGAACGCAGCCCCAGCTTTTGCTCCCCCTCGTCTGCGAAGCACATCTGTGACTTCTTTACTAACCATTTTCCAGTCTCTTTCATAAAATAACGGTTGCGTTCTGGTGTTTTTCATTTTGAATACTCAGAGCACGTCTCCCGGCCCATCCACCGTCACGTTGTTAAATCTAAAGTGGAAAGAGAGAGTGCTCACCGTGGTCCGTCCAGTTGGCAGCAGAAAAATGTGTTGTTTTCAATTACCGTGTATAAAACTCAGCCACGGGGAAAAGCAGCCTCCTCAGGAAGACAGGCCCGGAGAAAGCTCGGCTGTAAATTCAGATGGAAAAGGGTCATCTACTCTTAGCCTGGATTGGGGATTCTCAAACATGACACTGGTTACATCTGAATGCTATCCGCTTTGTCCACCCAGTCCTGTGGCTGCATGACCCTTGGAGACATGGACTAGACCCAGGTGCAGTGCTGTTTGACAAAAGGAAGTTCATATCCCACCCTTCTGCTCCAGGAGGATGCCTGCTCCTTGCAGTAGTAAAAGTTAACACAATACAGAAGCCTTGCTAATATAAAGGATTTGCGATTAGCACTCCACATCAATTCTGATTTTCCATATTTTTTTTTTTAGTAGGACCAGGTTTGCTAATAAATCGCCAGCTGTTACAGTCACTAAGCCTATTTTCATCACAACCACCACATAACAGGGCCTCTGCAAATACCCAAGGCCTGCTTTCCTGCCTCATACACATTTATATTGTTTCGGATAAAACACACCCTTGGCCCGCACTTCTGGGCCCTTCGCTGTTAAGGACTTAAAATACAGTTATAACTTTCAGAAGGTGGTAGATCTGTGAGCGGCATGACATCACAGCCAGTCTCCCCCTCACTGGAACTGGAGAGATGATTTCTAAAGAATAAAATTTTCTCTGAGGAGGAAATCTCACCAATTTTTTTAAAGGACCAATTACATATTAGCATACCAACACCCACCACCCCCACACACACACACACCCTACTTGTTATCAGAGTACTGCTCCATCAGAGGTGTGTTAGGAGGAAAATGAGAGCAAGGGGTAGTTGATTAGAAAGAAAAGACTGAAAGGGGGAAAACAGAGCTTTCTCTCACAGTTGTGCCCAAGGTTTCCAGAGTTTTGATACACAGTTTACATACTGAACCCTGAGAAGAAAATCATCTTTCACGGGAGTCAGATTTTTTTCCCTCTCCCGTTCTTCGCCCCCTAACAGAAAGTAACCCCTGTGTTGCAGAAATGCTTGCAGAACAACGTTCTACACAGACGGTTGGATATTGGGAGGTGATTTAGTGGAAATCACGTGCTAACAGCACAGACGTCTCTCAAGGCAGTGAGCCTCGCCCCTGGGAAAACTCCATTTCCACCACACCGCAGCCCCTCTGTAATGCAGGATTTGACAAGCTGTGTTCCTGGTAAAATGTTATTGTTGGCAGAGGCGGTCTTGGGGGACAGCTTTGGGAGGCTCCCCCGTGAGTGGAGATGTGCGAAGTGACTGTGGTACCTGTGGGACAGTCAGGTACCTCTGACCCAGATTTGCTCTGTTTTCCAGCACCCTGTCCCTTTGTTCTGTAATGAGAGCCAAATGTTCCTTTCCCCAGTCCCTGGGGCCCTGTAATGTGATGCCCCAGTGGGCCTCCAAAGGCCCTGGGCCCTTTCCACTCCTGGGCCTTGTTGCTACCACTGCCCTGAATTTAAAGCGGAGAGGGGGGTGTAAAGAGCCCACTGCAGCGCTCCAAAGTGTGTGCCCCTCTTCTGTGCTCCCTGAGAGGGGATCCCTGCTCACATGCCCTCCTGAGTTTTGCCTCCTGGCCACCCAGAGGTGGGTTGGAGGTCAGTTGTGGCCCCCAACTCTCATTTGTTTGTTTTTATTGGCAGTGAAGTAAACTTTTTTTTTATTGTTTGTTTGTTTTGCTTTGTTTTTAATGATGAGAAATGTCTACCTCAAGCGCAGTCTCCCTAGGACTCAGGGCAGGAAATGCCAGCGCTGGGCCTGAGTTACAGGAGCCACAGTTACAAAACACAGCGATGATGAAGCCGGAGCAGCAAGTCCTGGGATCCAGGGTGCATCTGAAAGTGTCGCTGCCTGGCCTAGTTTGTCTGCGAAAGCTCATCCTTTGCTTAAGCCTGTCTGAGCAGCAGCCAGGACCCACACAGACATCAATCAATCCGACTTTCCCCCGTAGGACTAACAGAAATCTGGCCCCCAAACACAGAGAGTCTCCCGGACAGTTCTAGAAATAAGTGCTGAGAGGCCTTAAGGATGCACAGGGAATGTGACTGCACCACCCCGACACTGCGTCCTGCTAGCCACTCACCAATGGGCTGAATAAACTCAACCTCACGTTTTTTCAAAAAGACTGTTCCTTTGTCACCTTCGATCAAGGCTACCAGGAAGTTGGTATCCAGTTTGTCAACTTGGGCCCCGCTTTTCCAGAGTCAGCACCTCCCATCTCTGCCGACAGAAAACTTACTATGATTATAATGTCCTGTTGTTGTTTTTTTTTAAAGATTACCTTCCTGCCAATGCAGAGCTAGAGAATAGTAAAAACACAACAACAAATGGCTTCATAATAAAAATAATAAATGAATAAATATATAAATACATAAATCAAGGCACTAAAAGCTAAAGCAAGAGCTACTTGGGAGAAATATGATCTGCCTACTTCTTCAAACAATAGGCCTGGTGTGAAGCACTTTGCACACATTACCCAATGTGGTCTACAGTGCAAGCTTATGGTAACACTGCTATTGTTGCTCTTCTTTGTAGATGAGGAGGACAAAAAAATGAAGATTGAAAATGGAATCACAAAGCAATTTGCTTCGGGCTAATGAATTACCGAGCTGGGATTTCCACTGACATAGATTTCATTTCAGATGCCTAACTGGAACTCTGACCAAAAACTAGTGTGCTGTGCACAAACTGAGAGGCCTAGGGTCGGAGGGATGGCCTTCTACATAGCCTGGAGACTAATAACAATTGACGAGAATGCCCAGTAAGCCTACAGGAGTCTTTAGTGATCTGAACCAACTCCCCTGGCTTATGGATGGGGAAGTTGAAGGTCAGAAGTAATATAATCTACAAAATATCGTACAGCACCGTGTTTGCGGCTCAGTCTGGGGCGCAGCTCCTTCAGGGCCGAGGCTGTGTTTCTCCTCTGTCAGCATTCCTGGCCGGCACGTCAGACCATCTGTATTTTCAGTACAGAGCCTATTAATTTCAAAGGTTTGAGCTAAAAAGAACATTTTTATCACCGACCACTCCTCTACACATAAGAGCGTCTGCCCCTGCTATCTCTAGGTAGAGATGACTACTACATGTTGGCTTCCAGGCCACTGCTGTGTGCCAGCTAGAGGGTCGGGAGAATATTAAGGAAAGAAACATTGACTTTGATAAAAACAAATACGCCAGCTGGCTGGCTTGCTTAGAACATCTTGTCCAGAGTCTTAAAAGAATTAGGTGAGAGAAAGGAAAGTCTAGAAATCCGTCGTTTTGCTTTCCCCTGTAAATTCAGGATGTGTTTCTTTTTTAGACGCACGTTGAATAGTTACCAACGCTTTTCAGACTTGGTGGGGAGGTGACTGTATTTTCTCTTCTGCTTTTCCTAAGTCGATACGGGAACCAACCATTCCTTTCCCTGGGTAAGCCAGTCAAGATTTCTAATTTGAAAAGGATAAGTCACGGTCCTATGAATCTGTTTTTTCAAAAACCATTAGTTTTCTTAGCCCGTGTTCGGGCACTGTATTCAGAAAGAGGGGCTTTAGTGGCATCAATACATATAACTCTCATTCTTCCCAGCATGAGTCATTTAGATAAGCCAACTGTCCAGTTGTGACGGTGACCTTTGGCACTATATACTGAGGATGTAGCAGATGTGCAGCTTAGTCTTCATGCCGGTTCGCCAACACCTGGAGGGAGGGTGTCCCTGACTCTGTTGCCTGCCCGTGGATCCCGTTGCCCTAACCGCGCCGCCTTGTCTGGCCTCAATGGGAGAGGATGACCCTCGTCCTGTAGTGAACTGATGTGATGACAGGATGGGGCGATACCCAGGGGAGGCCTTCTCCTTCTCAGAGGAGAAGGGAAGTGGGAGGGGCTATGTAAATGGGGAACAGGGAGGGGCTACAATCAGAATGTACATTGAATGAATAAATGAATGAATGAATAAATAAATAAATAAATAAATAAATAAATAAGAAAAAATGGATGTACTGGCAAGGTGGAGCCAGTTGGCTCATGAGTTTGAGGCAAGCCAGATAAAGAAGCTCAGTATAAGAGCTTCCATCCTACGCTTGCACAGCTAGCGATAATGCTGTCCAGGTTCTCTCTGCTCATCACAAAGCGAATGGCCTCTCAGCATAGCGTGGCTCTTTCTGTTTTCAGTAGTTAAAGGCTCTTCGTTCTCTGAGGAGTGAAATACACATTCCTGAGGAGACTCTGATTCTGTCCTTTTTATGGCCAGGGTCCAGTCTCTATCTCCCCGCCGATGCCGACACCCTGCCCCTTTGTGCAGTCATTCAGAAACAAGCACCTCCATGCTCGCATCCAACAAGGACTCCTCAATCAACCTCCCTTTCTGTAACTGTTTAACACTGATTTCCAACCTGACAGGACCTACAGCTGCATAGGAGACAACCCCCTAGATACCTCTGTGGGCAAGTTTGTGGACTGAATTAGTTGAGGTGGGAAGACCCATCTTGGCAGCCCCGTTCCGTGGACTGTGAGTCCTGGACCGTGGAGAAAGGAGAAAGCATGCTGTCTAGGTTTATTTTTTGCTTGCTATGAGAATGTAGTCTGACAAAAGCAACCCAAGGGAAAAGGAGTTGGCTTCACCTGGCAGGTCAATATACTGCCCGCCATGTCTGGAAAACCGAGTCAGCAGAGGCTTTGAAGGGGCTGGTCCTATTACATCATCAGTGAAAAGAGAAGAAATCAGAGTTTGCTGTTGGCCAGCACCTTTCCTTAAACTGCAGAGAACCACGCCAGGGAACAGTGCTCCCCATAGTAGAGAAGTCTTCCCTACCTCATCACTACAATAAAGATAATCCCTGACAGGCTTGCTTAGAGGTCCATCTCCAGGTCATTCCAGACCCTGCCACGTTGACACCACTAGCCACCAAAGCCATCACAGACCTTAGCCATAGCACACACTGTCTGGCTCTTTACTGTGGATACAATGTGACCAACTGCGTCCCACTCCGTCAGCCTTGCCTTCGCTGCCGTGATGGGCTACCATCTTAAGCTCTGAGCCCAAATAAAGATGTCTTCCTTTGCAATGTGTCACCTGTAGTTCATCACAGAAATGAGAAAAGTAATCAAGAGGAAGATACACCCCAAGCAGATTAAGCAAGCTTCTTAGCCATTAAATATTGCTTCGTTTTATTTTGGAGATTGCTCGACTCGCCACACTCACAGCTATTTTATAGGGATAACCGATTTCCAGACACTAGTATGCCTCCACTGCCTTATTTCTGTTGGTTTTTTTTTTTTTTTTTTGGAGTCATTGGGAAACTATGTGATTATAAGTAGAAGAAATTTACAAAGCACAAGAATGAGAAGATAACAGCCTTGGGATGAAGGGGATGCTTGAGTGTGCACACGCTTAGTGTCACATGCATTGGTCCTCTTCTATGACATCGTGGTCAAGGTTCCTTCCTAGTATGGCAGTTGCCATACCAATAGGCATGGTAAAACCTAATTCTGCATGTTCCCTCACCTGCAGCAAAAGCTGAAAGAATGAAGCCAAGCTAGAGGTGCCTGGGCTGGGGGAAAGCCTAAATCCAATCTAATCAAAACAAGATACAGAGCACAACCTCTCCACTGAGGCCCAACCGGGCAGTCCAGGTAAGAGAAGGGGACCCAATGGCAGGGAACAGAGTCAAAGACAGCCCCCACTCCACTGGTTAGGAGACTCACACGAAGACCAAGCTGCACATGTGCTACAAACGTGTAGGGGGTCTAGGACCAGCCCCCCCATCCTCCACGGGTGGTGGTTCAGTCTCTGTGAGCCCCCGTGAGCCCAGGTTGATTGACTCTGTGGGTCTTCCCCTTCTAACTTGCTCACTTCTGTTCGCAACTCTTCCACAAAACTCCAGGGGCTCCTCTTGATGGTTGTCTGTGACGAGGAAATTTTTAAGAATTCAAGTTGCATGGGGGATATTAGGGAAAGTGGGTGCATGTAGACAGACGGTAGAAAAGAAGCACTAAAACGGTCAACATCAGTCTACAGATGGCAGATGGGATTTCTTTGTAGTCTACTGGAATTATTTCCAGGAGTATAGCAGAAGAGAATTGAGTATTGAAATGACACAGGCCAAGGGACTCATGAGTTTGGTTTCTTTGTTCATTCATTTGTTTGTTTGTTTGTTTGTTTTTAATCAGTTCGACAAAGGTAGCCAATAAAGTACCAAGCAAAATGAGAAATCCTCTATCCAAAGGTCTCCATTTCTATGAGAAACACACATCTTCCAATAAACGGCAGAGGGATTACAAAAGGAAGAGTTGTATGAAGGAATAACCAAGACACTTCAGGCACAATGAGGCACAGACAGGAAGTGGCTGGTCGTGAAGTAGGCACTGTTAGAGAGGGTCCCAGAGAAGGCAATGTGGAAGTTAATCTTTGAGGTAAGAAAACTGACATATCAAAATGACAGCAAATATATTATGCAATGTATGGAGAACTGTTCACAGAAAGCTGATTCATATACAGAATTGGAAGGAGCCATTCCATTCTATTGAGTGAGCATTTGTTCAGGGTTTATCTCTGCCCTCAACACTATTTTGGTGGTGGTGGTGGGGAATAAACAACAAACCACTGCCTGTAATTATTTAAAAATCATAACCAGGAAGATGAGGTTTGAACGAATGAGCATATGAGGAACAATATAAAACACAAGAGTAAGTGCCAACGTTTGAGTTTAGATACTAGGTATTATATGAGGCCAACCTCGGACACCTTGCCACTGACAGTACTTCTACAGAGCAGAAGGGTCTATTTTGTAAGAAGTGTAATGGGTAAGAAGCTATGAAGCTCTTCTAATTTACATTTGTTATCCATAGTATATCTGAATCAGTCATTGGAGATAAAATGATTGATAGAGGTTTAGAGAAAACTTGGCAGTGAAGCAAACCTCACCCAAAGATTTTTTACCAGAGAGAGCTCGGTGTTCTTACTTTGGATGCCTAGCAGGATAAATTACAACATCTCTTGCATCTTCCCGGGATCGAAATGAACTTGGAGAAAGATGCCAAAGTCACCCAGCCCGCTTCTTGTTGCACTTGCTGTCTACTTGAGCAATTACAGAGTTGGAGCATTGCATATCAGTTGTAAGTGAAGAAGAGGATGTCTTAAAAACCACAACACACAGATAGCTCACTGTTTCCCTGACTCTTGACATGCCAAGAGACTTCAGTAGAGACAAGAGCCTCCTGAAGTCTATGGACCGCCGTGAGAGCCCTGGGGAGGAGAATAATATCATCATGACCAAGAAACAACCACACAAACACCCAAACCAACACCTACCTATAGTTCAATAAATATTAGAGACCTCTTAATATACAGCATGTCCTTCTTTTCATTAACCGACTCTAACAAGTAAATACATTGAAGCTTCAACAGTGTTTAGACAAGTTATTGTTATTTTATAGATAAAGTTTATTTAGTGTGTAAGTATGTTGAAACATCTCCATAACATAAAGGGGATAGATGAGAAAATCCATCAAACCGCAGCCCTTGGTGACATTTGGGTGCTGAGACACTGCTTCCTGTCATTAGGTGGGGATACCAGTACACATTTCTCCAACCTTTTGAAATAAAACCTAGATAAGACCAAAAAACATATCTGAACACTCAAGGCTAGCGCTTATGTTTAGAAGTCTCTGCATATTTTCATCTTTTAATTCTGTTGCTTTCAATTTCTCTCTCTGTTTCACTGTCTCTGACTCTGTCTCTCTGTCTCTGTCTCTGTCTCTCTCTGTCTTTCTGTCTCTCTGTCTCTGTTTCTCTCTGTCTCTGTCTCTCTCTGTCTCTCTGTCTCTGTCTCTGTCTCTCTCTCTCTCTTTTTCTTGTTGCTGTCTCCCCTGCCTCTGTGTGTGTGTGTGTGTGTGTGTGTGTGTGTGTGGTGTGTGTGTGTATGTGGTGTGTGTGTGTGTGTGTGTGTGTGGTGTAGTGTGTGTGTGGTGTGTGTGTAGTATAGTATTTGTGTGGTATAGTGTATGTGTGTGGTGTGTGTGGTGTGGGTGTGTGTGGTGTGTGGGGGTGGTATGTGCATGTGTGTGTGTGGTATGTGTGTATGTGTGTGGTGTGGGGGGGTATGTGCATGTGTGGTGTGTGTGGTATAGTGTTTATGTGGTGTAGTGTGTGTGGTGTGTGTGTGTGTGTGTGTGTGGTGTAGTGTGTATGTGGTGTGTGTGTGGTGTGTGTGTGTGTGTGTGGTGTAGTGTGTGTGTGGTGTAGTGTTTATGTGTGGTGTGTATGTTGTAGTGGGTGTGGGTGTGTGGTATAGTGTGTATGTGTATATGGTGTGGTGTATGTGTGTGTGTGTGTGTGTGTGTGTGTGTGTGTGTGTGTGTGTCTTGAGCTTGAGCTTGAGCTTGGACCTTTCTGTCCTTCAAATGGAATGCCATCCGAAACTAACTTACTTGCTTGGTTTCCCTAGGACTCCAATGTCACGGTTGTGCTTCACCCACACATCTGCCTGTGAGACAGTCCTTGGTCACTGCATCAGAGCCACAATGCGCACACCCACACAGTAAGCCTCACCTTCTCCTCTGGGGCTCCCTTTGTAACTTGTCTTCCCAGATGCCATGACCCTCCACTCTCTGGCACCCTCAACCTATAAATGCTTTCTCTTGGGATGCAATCCAAGGTATAAATAACTGATCAAGAGGATTATGCGATAGGCAAAGATGGTGCTTATATGCTCAAAGGCAGAAAAGCTTTTGATTGCAAAATAGACATATTAATGGTCTTTAGTCAGCCTATGAGAAAGAATGTGGGTAAATTAGAATGGCTCTTTCTAATCATATTAAATGATGCCTCAACATATTGTCTTTGTTTTTTCACTGAGAGTCACTGGCCTTGCCTTCCCTTCTAAAAAGATAATTTTCATGTGACAGAAGAAGGAGGAAGGAAGAGAAGAAGAATGAAAGAGGAAGAGAGGTAAAGGACAGAAGCAGGGAGAGGGGGTGAATGAGGAAGACAGGTAAGCAATGGGCCAGTGGATGAAAGAAAATTCATTTCTAGAACTTTCTATCATTTATTCATCAGCCTTAATATAAATACTCTGTATTATTGACTGTCTAATTGACAATTGTTAAACAAACACTCCTGCAGCATTATTTTTATTTCCAAATCATTATATAAATGCATATTTTATTCCCATTATTGTGTAGTGACTGAGGATCCAGTCACCAGTCCTTTTTCTCACATGCTGGAATTTACAAAAGCTCCTACCAACTCCATCTCTGCTGAAATCCCACAGGTACTTCCCATACAGCTTACAGAAGGGTCAGAAGGGAAACAGACTAACCCACACAGACCGTACCAGATCATAAAGGCCACCATCCCAACGGCAGCAGCCATGACCCTCAATCTTACCAGCCCACATATACCTCAGAAGCATGGAAATTTGGACTCGCATTCTTTCTCCTCCTTTTCAAATTGGCATTTACCAAAATAAAAGAGGAAATGAAATGACACAAACCACTTTCATAAACTATTGTTGGTGCTGGCATACCTCCCTAGCAATCGGCATGTTGATTCATTTTATGGCTTAACTATTATGATTATAACTTGAATTTTAATCTAAAGTCAATTTACAAACTCACAGAGACAATGGATACCGGGATCATGGATGGTCCTTCAAATCTGGAGATTTGTCAGTATGTCCACTCTAAGGAGCTGAATATCAGAAGCTCAAGCCTTACTCAGAGGCTGTGGAATGCCAGGCTGGGAGTTCTCCCAGTGTCTGGTTGTCCCACATTTTGTGGTTTCAAGCAAGAACCCTAGGGTTATTTGGACATGGGTTTTGTGGTTAATGTATGATAAATGGGCTATTACACAGCAGTCCTTGAATGTTTACGTCAGCTGTGGCAATCATTCAAAAGACACTTCTCTTTTGGCAGCACGCTCTTGCCTTGGACATTTTCTGGCAGATCCGAGTTAGGAATGACAGAGCAAGCTCTATGTCAAGCCATGTTCTTGATAAATGTCGCATGAGCTGGTGATGCACAGAAGTTCTGGGGAGGAAAATATATGAACTTCAGAAAGCAAAGAGACTTTTCTCCTCTTTCCAAACTAAAATGGATTAGATTAAATTAAATATACAATAGCCACAAATATCTAGAGACATGTCAGGGGTTAGTTCGCATTCTGGTTCCTAGTCTTACTTCATTCCTTTTCTTTATTAAATACAAATAACATCCCTAGATGTCATTTTTTTATAAGTTAATTCTATTTATGTGTTATTCAGTTGATTTCACTAAAAGCTCCTTAAACTCTTAATAGACACTTGACATGGTTCTACTGCACTAGGACGATAAAGGATAGACAAAGAGTGTGATCCCACAAGGTCGCAGATCTCATCTGCATTTATCTATATGGTTGTTTCAATTTTTAGAAAGAACCTATTCAAGGGGATGATCAATACGAAGCCCCCTTTTTCTTTGTATTAACTTGGTTCTTTGTTTACCGTGCCTTCCTTGAGTTTTTCAGACAAAGATATTGATCACTGCGATCTCTCTCTCTCTCTTCACTTTTTCAACAACAACAAAAGGAACAACGCATTTGGCAGCTACCCTGTGGGTAGGTCTGGCTGATGTGCGTTTTCACTTAGGATGATGTACACATTCTGTGTACAGTGATGTGATGCCTGGTCTGGGCGTGGGAAAACAGAGAGAAAAATGTATCTACTTACCATACACTTTCAGGCCCTAAGAAAATTTCATTGGGCTTGAGGAAATGGCTCTGTCTTTAAAATGCTTCCCACCAGGGGTCTGAGATCAGATCACTATCCAAGAATGATGGCCTACAGCGCATCCCAATTCAGACTGAGCCCTCTGGGCAACACAGACCTAAAACATGTTGAACATACCAACTAAACAATACCATGTCCTCCTTTTTAGCTGAGGAGCCAATTAACAATCAGAAATTTTATAATGTCAAACTAAGTTCCGGGTAAGGAAAGGTAAGTCAGATCTCATATTGGAATGAATACACAAGATTATCAAACTTAAATCTTACACTACATGAGTCTAAAAACTATTGAACAAAATCAAGGGATAGATGATGTTTTATCTCCCTCTCATTTGCTTTCTAGACTTTAAAAATTAATCATAAAGGTATTTTCTATTTGTTCTTATCATTTTTGTGACCATACCTCACCCTGTAGCACAGGCTAGCCTCCAACTCACAAAATATTCCTGCCTCGGCCTCCAAGGGTCAGGATAGCAGGCATGAGCCACCACGCTTAGCCACAAGAATGTAGACTTTATTTGCTATTATATCGTTTAACTGTCAGTTCTCTAGGTCAAATGCTCCCACTTCCATTGATTCCAATGAACATGTCCATGAAGAAGACGGGACCTTTCCGCTCTTATTTGTGTCAGAGGGATGTATTCAAACTTCTCAGCCATAGTACCAGTTCCTGGTACAATCTGTCAGGAACAGACCCAATGAAATTCCCCAGACTGCTAAAGATCAAACCAACCAGATCTATAATCGTGGGCTCAAACATTCTCATTTTGAGAAGAGAGTTTATTTGTTTCTGAAACAGCTAATTTCGCATTCACATAAATATGTCCTTAGCTTCCCTTCTAGCACAAGCATGGACTCCTCAAAGACCACAATGGGCCAAGTTTATACTTAACTACAGTGGAAAGGGTTTTCAAAGTGACATTTTTCTATTATTGAATTTTTATTTCTGTTTGTTTAAAAACCAGCATATTTTTAAGAAAGCTATAAAATGGTTCCAAAGGCAAGTCTACAGACTCTGTGTTATCCCTTTGTATAAACTGTTGATAAAGGCTTTGCATGGGAGAGAAATATTCTCAGAGATTCAGAGACAACATTAACTTTGCCATCAAGACATTCAGATTTTAGGATATGATATGACTGCATGCGCATGACTTTCATGACAAAGGCTAAGTATCTGTTGAAAGGAAGGCAGTGAGTGGCAAGGAACAGCTGTGCAGAAATCAAGGATTGCTTGTGAGGACTGTCCTAAGCCTGCCACATACGATAGGATCCTCCCACACTAAAGTTTCAAGGCCTCAATTTCTCATCTGTAAAGACTTGGAATCAAAACAGACTATAACCTTTCCCCTATTTTTGAATTACTAGTGAAAATATGTTGAGATTCTTGAAAGATGAATCACATGCTTAAATGACTAAGGAACCGTCATATTTGGAAAGAGCCTAACCTTTTAAAAGTGACCCTTGCCAAGTTTTCAGTGTGAATATCAATCAGCCGTATTGTGCAAAGGTTTGAATGTTTGATTCTGGAACTGCCATTAAGTTCCTGGTGAATTAAGTGTTGATCCCACCACCTTATCCCTTTCTAATTCACACAAAGAAGAAGAACAGCTAAATAGGATGTAGAGGAATTTTAATCCAGCAACATGGCGACTCTGGCAAGGGGATCACATCCAAAGACTTTCTAGCTGTGTGTGATCCAGTTAGAAGGAGACATCTTTAATCCCTGTGGCTGGAATGCAGATTCACCTGTAGTATACACCTTGAATCCCAGACAATGAAGGTGGGACTAGTTTGTAGAAGGTAATAAAAAACTAGTTGAAGTGCAGATGAAGTGGCAAATCAGAGAAGATTTGACAGAGTAATAGATGGTATCAGAGATATGCTCAGCTCTTGCAAGCACAAACAGAAAGGCTGCTTCAGAGCAGTGCAGAGTGTGTCAGGCGTAGAGGGCAGTTGAGGTGAGTTCAGGCAATGCCGTCTGAGTTCAATTCAGTTGAGTTCGGTTGAATTCATGCAGTCAATGCAATGCAACTTCTGGAGTTGAGAGCAAGTTTTTCCAAGCAGAGCAAAACAGTCAGAAGCTGAGAGAACGCCGTTTGAGTCAGTCAGCTTGGAAAGGAGTTTGAGCCAAAACATCTGAGTTAAACCAGCCAGCCAGAGTTCAGAAAGAGCTAGAAAAAAAGTGACTTTGTTCAGCAGTAAGCCTCTGAGGTGACAATTACATCTGGCAAATAAAAGTTACTTTTTACAGTTGTCTCTTTGCATCTGGTTAGTCTACTCTATCAGCTTACATAGGCATGGGACTTACAGAAAAAAGGAAACCATTTTGTATGATGACAGAGTACAAATATTCCTTCAACTATGAATGCTACAATCTTCAGAACACAAAATTGTGCCATGTTGCAGAGATCAAAAAGATATATTTTAATTATTTTCTGCGATTATAATGTAATTGTTTAATTTCCCCTTTCTCTTTCCTCCCTCTATATATGTAATGACAATTAATAGACAATTATGTTGTTTATTCACATGCAAAAATAAGAAAAGAGGCAGATTTGGTACCTTTCATTTCTTAGATAAAATTTTCCATAACAAAGTTTAACTGTAGTTAGTCAAATTCTGCTTCTAATATTTTAAAATTAGATAGATGTCTTCTACTAAACACACACACACACACACACACACACAGAAAGGCAATCTACACACATACACACACACACACACACACACACACACACACACACACCCAGAGAGAGAGAGAGAGAGAGAGACCTCAGTGTTCAGAAGACTCAGATTTGATTTCCAACACCCACACTGTGTTTCACTACTGTCTCTAACTCCAGTTCTAGGGAATCTGATGCCTTCCTAACCTTTTTGGGCATCAGGCACATAGGCATACATGCATACAATATAATACACATAAAATAAAAAAAAATTAAAGTTGTCTACTTTGACTGCAATTTCATAGCCATGAGATTTAGTGAAATAGGCCCGACGCACAACTTTAATTCAGAACTTGCTTACAGTGGCGCAAATAGGATGAGCTGAAGCCTTCCTTCCTGTCCCTGAAAAAGCACTGCGTTTAAAGACCACATTTGTAAGAATGTAAACATTGATACATTTTCTATTTATGAATATTTAAATATTCACAAATATTTAAATGACATAAAGTCCACCAATTCTCCTCTCTTATTTCTTTTAATTTGATAAATTTACATCATAATTAATTACACAGTAATGACACTGGTTCTTAAGAAAAAAAAGATCTATCTGTATCTTGGCATGCCTCAACATATAGTCATGCATTTAAATGTCTGTCATTTATCAGTTTTCTAAAACATACAAAAACCTTTTAATTAAAAGGAATGCATTCTACTTGACAACAAAAACACTTTACAATGCACACTCTGTATTTTATATGCATTTATTACTTATGTGTGTGTGTTTTTTTAAACCAGTCTTCCCCCATTTTATGAGAAAAATGTAGTACAAATATAATTTTAAACAGAATGAACCATTGAGCAACTCAAAAATAATGAAAGGTCAAAATATGCACATTGTGCAAAAGCACAGTTGCATAGATTCTGCCCTGTATAAACTTCGCCCTGCCTGTGAGGGTTTTAACGTATTTCCATGGCTTTAAATGGGAAAACAACTTAAAGCTCAGCCCATGGGAAACCCAAGCTTGATTAGTTTTCCCTTTTACTGTAGCCTGCAGAGTGTAAAACACAGCACATCAGAATTGAATTTGTCATCTCCAGACCTCACAGGAATTTTAGGAACCAAATAGTTAGGAAGCCATCCTGGCCCCTTTGCTTTGCTTTAATCAAAGTCGAAGTTTCAATTTAAACATTCAGGAAATCTCCCTTATTTAAAGCAATCAACTCATTGCTGACAAGGTCTGGCCTCACTGTGTTTAATTTTTTGGCATCAAGCAGGACTTGATTGGTCACAGCCAGTGCACGAGAGGTCCTCCCCACCTCACAAAGAGAGAGATTCCAGATCTTTTCTGCCCTGATCACAAACCTAGAGGTATTGGTGCAGTCTCAGAAAATCAATACTTTGGCCTATATTTCAATGCGGATAGTAGATCTAATATTTAAAATCCAGGCAGAATTCCCGTATCCAGAAGCAAACAAAAGTGGCCACATTCTGTTATTCCTTCAAATATTGTATATCATTTGTCAGACTCTTGGACGATGTGGCCACACAATAATCTGCACTTAGTTTTCAGATTTCTATTTACAGTAGATCCCAAAGGAAAATGCCTTAACGAGACATAGATAGGAATTAGAAAGTTGCACAGAATCGCTCAGGGAAATACATCACAGGCACAGATTCATGGGATGCTCGTGTGCTGAAGTTGAGTTGGAGAGGAGAGAGGCATTCCATTACTCTGGAGATATGTGAAAAATACCTATTAAGTAAGCCCATTATGTTAAGGTTGAAATAAATGATTAACAGTCTGAAAAACAAATCATGCAGTTGAGAATTTGAAATGGTTTCACCAGTCCTCAAGGCTTGTCTTCTTCTATTGAGTTCTAGAAAATGAAAAATATGATGACGGGCTCTTCAGCTTGGATTCCTCACGGAGATATAGCCAACGCGTTGCTAAAAATCTACCACATGTAGAACAATCCTGAGCCTTCTCAGCCTTCTATTCTAATACTCGGATACTATGTCTTTCTCAATGAGAAACCAGGAGACAGAATGCAACCATTCCATAGAAAATCACTCATTCCTCTGAGATTATATAGCAGACTCTGTACTAGAGACATTTTGGACATTTAAAAAAAATTGAAATGAAAATTAGACAGCGGAAATATTTCATCCTGTCAAAATGTTTTAGAATAGGGTCTCTCTGAAATTCAGCTTGAGGCAGAATTCTACCAGCTCCCAGAACACTTCTTCAGCGACTATATTAATGTGAGGGCTGCTTTATGAAACACCAGACTGGGAAGCTTAAGCAATATGAGTGTTTTATCACAGCTCACTCTAGTCTAGACATCCAAGATTGAGGTCTGGCTGAGTTGGTTTCTTGTGAAGGTTTCCTTCTCAGTTTGAAGGTCACCTTTGGCCATGTGTGGTCACAGCGGCCTTTTCTTGGTGCTCGATTGTAGAGGAGGAAGGTCTTTCCTTGCTCGACATTAATCTTTTCATCTGAGGAAGCCGACCAAGTGACTTCCTTTGATCGTAGCTACCTCCATCCAGGCCTCATTTCCAAATCACTGAGGTTTAGGCTTCAGTGTGAGAATAGAAGGGCAGTCAGTTCAGTCATAGAGGGCCATGAACAAAATCACAGATGACTGGGTTATTTACATACGGGTTATAATTCTGTCTCATTTCGAAATCACACTATTACATAGGCCTTCTTTCTTGGAAAGCCCATGTGTCTATCCTCAGAGACTAAAACTCATTGCTGAAAATTAACCTCCATGTCTTAGGGTAACTATGCCTGCACAAACATCATGACCAAGAAGCAAGTTGGGAGGAAAGGATTTATTCAGCTTATACATTGCTGTTCATCACCAAAAAATGTCAGGACTGGAACTCAAGCAGGTCAGGAAGCAGGAGCTGATGCAGAGGCCATGGAGGGATGTTTCTAACTGGTTTGCTTCCCCTGGCTTGCTCAGCCTGCTCTCTTATAGAACCCAAGACTGCCAGCCCAGGGATGGCACTACCTACAAGGGGCCCTCCCTGCTTGATCACTAATTGAGAAAATGCTTTACAGCTGGATCTCATGGAGGCATTTCTTCAGCTGAAGCTCCTTTCACTGTGATAATTCCAGCCTGTGTCAAGTTGACACACAGAACCAGCCAGTGTACCTCAGTGTGCCAAGTGCAGAAATTTGACACATTTTCATTAAAATGTTTACTGCTTCGTCGCTACTGAGGGGAAACAGGAGACCAATTTAGTTGTTAATTCTATTCATGTTCTAGACAAAATCGAATGGTAGAAAACAAATGTTGAGATATTCAGACCCTTAAACGCAGTTTGGTTACAAATGTCCCTGATGATTGAACTGAATGACCTCACAGTTTACATGGAAATGCTTCTTTTTTTTCCCCCTCCCAACAAGAAATGAAACAGCACAGACTTCGCTTTCACAAAATGGAAGGAAAGTCGTTGCCCATTTTTCTGATACAATCAAGAGTGGGCTACATTTTCATTTGTCTACTATGGCATACCACAGCTCAAAACCCAAGGGCCAAGAAATCACTTAACTAAGAAACATCCCATACATCACAAAAATGCACCGGCCTTTCCTGAGAGATGATGTAATATTTAAGGCTAGTGTATTGTGTTACTTGGGTTTTTCCGTATTTTTCCCTTGTCACCGTCACTGTTTGGATGGGCAGAAGTGAGCAAAACTATTTGATATATTGTATTTTATTTCCTCCTCATGCATCATTGCAGCCAGAATTTCTCCAAAGTGTGGTCTGGAGGCCTCTAGGGGCCTGGGGGGGCAGGGGGGTGTTCTGGCTGCTCTGGAATGCTCCATGAGGAGGAAGAACTTGACTAGGAGGGGTATTAAGCACAGAGTGATGGCTGCAGAAATCCAAGCGAACTGTGATAATTCTTCCTCACAAAAGGCAGGATAAAGCAGAAGCCTGACAGGCCTAAAAGGTAGGGATTTATCACCCAGACATCATGGATGGGCGGGAAACATGCCTGGTAAGCTGTGGGATCACTTTCTTGTTTCATCTCCATGTCCTCTGACTTTTCCAAGCCACGGGGTCTCCGCTTGGTCTCTCCAGCTACATGGCGGTTGCTGTGTCGTTCCCAGCACCCCGGCCCTTGCTCTATGTTCCCTGCATCCCAACCCTCGCCCAACCATTGCAACCAAGTCTTTAAGGTCTTCATAGCAACTCCCACGTTGCCAGAAAAGACAAGACCTTTCCTGTCTCACCTGCTTTGCCAACAGCTGCTGGGAAGAAAAGCAGAGAAATACAGTAGAGCCACAGACGTTTGCTTTCAGATATCTTAAGATTCTGGTGCCTTTCGCGAACTGGTAACTACACTTCATCCTTGGTTTGCGTTTCTGGGAGCAGGGCTTTCTCACCACACCACCACCACCACCACCACCACCACCACGACCACCACCAGGACCACTACACTAACTCAGATCCTCTCCTCTGAAAAGAATCTTAGCAGAAAGAATGTTGGAGGATTTCACTGGTGCTCCTATGCTGAATCGTGTATTTGCATTTCAAGGTGTTAGGTATGGATAAAGCTGTATTACATGGTCTGTGTCTTCTCCATAGGTAGTTTGCTCACAAATATTTATGACACATATATAAATATATAAATAAGGGCTGGAGAGATGACTCAGTGATTAAGAGCACCCTCTGTTCTTCCAGAGGTCCTGAGTTCAGTTCCCAGCAACCACATGGTGGCTCACAACCATCTATAAAGGGATCTGATGCCCTCTTCTGATGTGCCTGAAGACAGTGACAGTGTAGTCACATACGTAAAATAAATAAATCTTTAAAAAATATTTTAGCCGGGCAGTGGTGGCGCACACCTGTAGTCCCAGCACTTGGGAGGCAGAGGCAGGCGGATTTCTGAGTTCGAGGCCAGCCTGGTCTACAGAGTGAGTTCCAGGACAGCCAGGGCTACACAGAGAAACCCTGTCTCAAAAAAAAAAAAACCAAAAAAAAAACAAAAAAATATATATATAAATATATAAATACACACACACACACACACATTCATGGTGTTCTTTTAAAAACATTCACATGAAGTAAAAAGTGTTCCAACATTGAAATGGACATTCTGAAAGTGGACTCTCCTCAGCTCATCTACCTGCTCTCTTTACCACAGTCCACACACTCTCCCTAACTCTCTCTGTCCCATACTGTGCGTCACCCCCTTCCCCAATTGTCACTGGAACACACTGGTCCTTGCTCTATAGGATAGAGTATGTGCATCACATCAATATATAACAGAGAAAAAATTAACAATGCATGCATATTTACATTTTCAATGAATGCATACCTACTTGTGTTTTTATTTTTGCATGAAAATGAAACATTAACACATTAATTTTTAAAAGTTTAAACGGGAGACAAAGTCACTCATTAGGTAAAGGTGCTTGGTGCACAAACCCAGTGCCCTGAGTTCAATCCTTGGAGTTCACACAAAACTGGGAGGAAAAGAAATGGCTTCCCAAAGTTGCCCTCTGGCCTTCATACATGTGTCATGGCACATGGTCCTACATACATACACATGCATACAATTATATCAAACACACACACACAACATACACATTACACACATATATATGCACACTAAGTTTTTTAAAGATGGTAGAAGTGAAGTGGAAGGAAAATGAGACCCAGAGAGGGTAACAGGGTGACCGTGGTCAAAGGACATCACACACATTATGAAATGTCATAATTCAAGCTAAGTGTTGCATAATTAATACACAATTACTTTAAAATTAAAGAAAAGAATTTTCTCGTGAGCATATGCACACATACACATTTTGTTTCTCAGTACTGAGTGTTGTTCTAGAAGTCTCGCTGTGATCTTAATATCCAGTAATTTTAGATGTATAAATGCTTACAAACATTTCTGATTGTTTTTCAAAGTTTTGTTAAATTTAAGTTTTTTTATGCTTATTTCATTTTTCCATTTGAATAGTACGCTTTTATTTTAATCATTGTTCAGGCAGCATGGATGCTTTTTACTGTAATTAATTAATTAATTTTTTACACTCTATATTTTATTCCCCCCACACACATCCCGTCCACCCTCTGACTGTTCCACATCCCATACCTCCTCCCCACACCCCGTCTCCACATGGATGTCCCCACCCCCCACCCCACCTGACCTCTAAATTCCCTGGGGTCTTCAATGTCTTGAGGGTTAGGTGCATCATCTCCCAATGAACACAGACTCGGCAGTCCTCTACTTTATCTGTGTTGGGGGCCTCATATCAGCACCAGCTGTGTGTTGCCTGTTTGGTGTTCCAGTGTTTGAGAGATCCTGATTATATGAGACTGTTGGTTCTCCTACAGGATTGCCCTTCTCCTCAGCTTCTTTCAGCATTACCTAATCCAACAACAGGGGTCAGCCGCTTCTGTCCATTGGTTGGGTGAAAATATCTGCATCTGACTCTTTCAGCTGCTTGTTGGGTCTTCTGGAGTGCGGTCATGCTCAGTCCCTTTTGTAATCTGAGGGACTACAGTGCATGTGGTACCTGCCTTTTGTTACAGCGAGTGTGTCTGCTGATTGGTCTTTCTCAATGTGTGTAGCTCTCTTTATAGTTCACAAGTACATTGTCCTCTGTAATGTATGCAGATCATCAATAATCTTGCCATATGTCTTCTGAATTCCATTTGCATTGACCACAACAACGACCACAACAACATTTTGAGGATTGGTCTATGAATGTATTTCTAGTTACATAATTAGAAATGCTTTTTAGTTATGAGTAAGTAAATTGTCGATCAATGGTTGACTGTTCTCTTTAAATACGGTTGTTGTGTTTCTTTCTAAAGGATGCTCCACACCTAGAGAAGACAGGATGCCAGCAATGTTACCTAAAGTGGCATTTCTGCTAGGTGACAGTATCAGCCACAGTTAACCCATAAGCTAGACAGGTATCAGATATTTTCAAGTAATTATTTTTGTTTTTTAAAAAAACTTTTATTCCTCACTAAATTCTGTCTCCAGAAGCCTTGTCCTCTCTGAAATATGCTCTGTCCCTCCCTCTACGTCATCACTTGACAGCTTCTTTAATGCTGTGGCTTATTTTAGGCTTTTCTTTCCTGTTAGCTTGTAAAATGCACCTAGGTGGGGACATTGGACCCCTGTTTCTCACAGCAACTAGCAAGTTCGTATTTTCATAAATACGTAAGTTAAAGGAAAATGTAGAAAGCTTACAGGAAGCTATTGAGCTCTGGAAAGTTTTGAAAGGCTAGCAATTATCTCCACCAGAGGACTAAGTCAGAATTTATTTTTCCTTATATTTTGGAGGTGGAAAATTTCAGTTCAATGTAATATATGCGATTCTGTTTCAGCAAGAACCAAAATCGTATGTGTGCCAGTAAGCTTGGTTTGATATTTACTTTGGCTCACACTTCTGTATGTTATAGTTCACGGTCATTTGGTTTAAGCCTGTGGTAACAGTGCACCATGGAGGCAGCAGGTGAGAAAGACTTGGATTCATCTCAATATGAATAGGAAGAAAGAGAGAAGAGCGGTAAAGGGTCCCAATGCAGCTTGAGAGAGCACACCCTAAAGTCTCAGCCTCCTTCTCTTAGACCCACCTCTTCAAAGCTCCGCTCTCTAAGCAAACAACAGAGACTTTAGCAAACAGGCCTGTGAGAGGCATTTGTGATCTGGGTATCTTCTGTCTCCAGAAGGCTTGATAGGGCTTCTCTGAATTTTGTCCTCTGTCTGTCCCTGATGGGTGGCTGAGCTAAGGAAAGGTGAGGAGCAGGGAAGATAACAAGGGACATCTTTTGCTTCATTATTTCACTTGGCGATTCAAGCATAGACAACATTAGTCATTTTTTGAAATTACTACTTACTTTAGCAATTTGAAATGACTAAAAAAAAAAAAAAATAAAGGCTTCCTGTTGTAGAAATTATTTAATCCTGACCCCAGGTTTCTAGTTTGCCTTTGACCCTTTAGTTCCTGGATAAAAGACACACACAGCCTTTACATTTATAATAAACCTTAAACAGCACAAGAGTAGGGCAGATATCTACCCTCTATGCTATCAGAGTCTACTTTCCTATCAATAACCCTGAGTTCTGACTTACTGTTTACTATGTTTCATCTGGGCTGCTCTTAACTCCAAATGGCCATGTTTTCATGGCTCTTGTAACCCCTGGTGGTTTCTCCTTCCTCCCCCTGCACCTTCTTCTTCTAGTGCTTCTCCTTTTACCCACAAGCCCCGGAAATGTAAACCCCACCCATGTCTCTTCTGACCATCTATTGGCTGCTGGCCTCTTTATTTACCAATCAGAAATAACTTGAGAGCCAGATCCACCATGTGGACTCCCTGGTCTCTGGGACAATCAGGTCCTGGGGTCCCACACTTACCCATAATAGATTACAATATTATAACGAAAGACCAAACCTTAACAGCCTCCCTTTTAAAAATAAAGTGAATTCCTGTCATAATAAAATGTCAGCGATCGGTATAACAAGTTTCAAATGAAGAACTCTTTAAGAATGAGAATTAGGCAAATCAAATTAGCCATCTTTGTTTGCATGAGCTTTTTGGAAGTAACTCCCTTTACAAAGAGAAATCACAGAATAACTCAAATACGTCTAAAATTCCAAACATCAGCTTCCTGTACTCTCCAGTCTGTTTAATGACTCAAAGCTTCTGTGAAGCTATCTTTGACATTCTGAATGCTAAATCAAAGTCATAGTATAAATGATAAAACACATTCCATATCAGTAGACTGAGACACTTATCTCAACAGGGAACACGACTATACCAACAGACACACTAGGCATTAGGCCCTGTACCAAGAGTCTAATGAAGATATTAAGAGTCTCATCTTTTCTCCAGCTTCATTTGTTAGGTTTGTAAAAACTTTTGTGTACATACAGAAATAAATACTCTTGCTAAGGATGCTCTATCTGGGTGTTCTCTGTTGCTCAAAATGTCCTCAGTCTATTGGAGTACTATAATCAACAAAGAATGCACATTGTGATCAGTAATTACACTCTATTCCTCAGCCTCCTTTGCCTTCTCTTATTTTCTCTGACTTGGAATCTTACAAGGTAGCAAAGAGCCAGGTAGTGGTGGCGCACGCCTTTAATCCCAGCACTTGGGAGGCAGAGGCAGGCAGATTTCTGAGTTCAAGGCCAGCCTGGTCTACAGAGTGAGTTCCAGGACAACCAGGGAGACACAGAGAAGCTCTGTCTCAAAAACAAACAAACAAACAAACAAACCAAACCAAAACAAAACAAAAAAAACAAAACAAGGTAGCAAAGAAAGCATCAGGTTATGCAAATGTGAGAAATACTGTAGACATTATCAAATATTTATTATATGCCAGAGCATGTCCTGCTCTAGTTGGTGGTGTAAACTTGGGAGAGCTGAGACCTAAAACTGAGGTAACATGATTGTAAACATGCAACAGCCAATTTTCCTCAGTGCATCAGACAATTTATACTCTGAGGGTTAAGAAGAGTTACCTGATTGAAGTGTATAATCATAAGGACAAGCCATGCGTGGCAAAAACATGTTTTTTCATAGAAGAACATGAATAACAATACCTGAAGTAAACTCTCTCCTATTCACTACACCTGGTAGGAGCAGGAAAATACATTCCAAGAACAATTGTATGCTTTTAAAATAATTGAGGTCACAAGACTCTTGTCTTGTTTACTTAGAGTTTTCTCACAGGTGTTGGCAAGGATGTGGAGAAAGAGGAACACTCCTCCACTGTTGGTGGGATTGCAAGATGGTACAACCGCTCTGGAAATCAGTCTGGTGGTTCCTCAGAAAATTGGGCATGACACTTCCAGAGGACCCTGGCATACCACTCCTGGGCATATACTCAGAGGATTCCCCTGCATTCAATAAAGACACATGTTCCACTATGTTCATAGCAGCCTTATCTATAATAGCCAGAAGTTGGAAGGAGCCCAGATGTCCCTCAAAGGAGGAATGGATACAGAAAATGTGGTATATTTATACAATGGAATACTACTCAGCAGTTAAAAATGATGAATTCATGCAATTTGTAGGCAAATGGTTGGATCTGGAAAATATCATCCTAAGTGAGTTAACCCAATCACAAAAGAATACACATGAAATGCAATCACTGAAGAGTGGATATTAATGAGCCCAGAAGCTCTGAATACTCAAGGCACAATTAGCAAGTCAAATGATTCCCAAGAAGAAGGAAAGAGAGGACCCTGGGCCTGAAAAGATTGGATCCAGTTTTGTAGGAGAGTACCAGAACAGAGAAATGGTTGGGGGGGAGGGTGATTGGGGAATAGTTGGGGGGAGAGGACTTATGGGACATATGTTGAGGGGAGAAATGGGAAAGGGGGAAGCCTTTGGAATGTAAACAAAGAATATAGAATAAATAATTAAAAAAAACTGAGGTCACAAGACTCATGATTACTTGGAGTTTTCTCACAAGTACTCAGAATTCTTCTCACACACTTCCATTCTCAGACTGGATTCCAAAAGAGTACTTCATTTATATTAATAAATTTAATATTTGTAACAATCTGGACTTATCAGAGCCATAATAGAATAACATGAAACAATCAATACATATAATAATAATAATAATAATAATAATAATAATAGGCTAAAGCAACAGACGGCTCAGCAGTTCGTTGGCTATTTTTCCAGAGGACCAGGGTTCAATTTCAAATACCCACTTTTGTGGCTCAACACCATCTGTAACTCCAATCTCAGTGAATTTGACATCCTTTTATGGCCTCATCAAGCACTGCACACACATGGAGGCATACCTACATGAAGGTCAAATACATACAGCCATAAAATATAATTGGTGGGGACACAAAGGGCCCTGCACCACAGATCACTAGGAAAACCAGGAATGCTAATCACGTAGGGGCATCTCCTCAATGGAAGAAATAAAAGACCTGTATTCTGTGAAGAGAGCTGGGAGTGGATATTGTTAATGTCAGATGGTAGAGAGGCTAAAATGGGGAAATGTAAACCATGCTTTGAGAGGAAGAAAGTTACAATCAAGTAATTATGAAGCCTCACAAAAATATAAAGGTAGGACCAGGGGGCCATCTCTGGTGTAGTTCTAAAGGTTTGGAGTCAATATGGAAGAACAGAAAGAAAGCAGACTCTAAGGATGGTCAGAAACAATTAATGATATATACACAATCTCCTAGGGTTAAAAAAAATTCAGTGTTGTATCTGAGCTTCTCTGGTCAGCAGACCATCTCAGTGACATTCCACGATGAAGACTCATTCCTCACCCTGCTGAGGTTTGGCCCACAGAGCCAAGACTTCACTGAACTCTTTTCCAAGCTGTGACCAATCATTATTTGAGGTCTGGCTATATCATAAATAAAGATGGTGGTCAGAGGAACACTCAAATATGAATACACACGTCAAGCCTCTAACCCTTTGTGTTGGCCACATTCCAAGGGTTGGAGTATGTTGCTGAGCCCGATCTTCCGGGCATCTGAGGCATATAAAATGTTTTTTATTGTTTTCCTATGAGATAGTTGCCTAACTGTAAAATGAATGATATGTAGAAAATAATGAGCGTGTAACAAAATATATACATAAAACATCAATACATGTTGATAATTGCATTATTGTTAACTAGAAAATAATATTAAATATAATTATAAAACAATCACTTTGAGAGATTTAAGTGCTCACAATTTAAGAGCACTGGCTCTTCTTTCAGAGGGCCCAGGTTTGGTCCTCAGTGCCAATATAGCAGCTCACAATCAGCTATAATTCCAGTTGATGATCATCTGATGTCTACCTCTGGCTTTGTGAGCCCAGGGCAGGTACATACATGCAAGTAAAACACTTATGTGGGAAAACTGCTAATTAAGGTGGACCAGATAGCCTTCTGGGGCTGGTGAGTAACAGGGACTCTGGTCATTAACAGAACTTCCCCTTCTCTGACCTTGTCTTGGGTATTCTAGGCCCACACATACAACTCTACCTGTGGGATATCACGTAGCTTCAATTAGTTTATAGGATCAATTTCCTTTCAACTGAAAAAAATTCAGCCAGGGCCTGAGATTCCTGAAATTCTTCCCCATGCTAATGAGGTATGTCAGGTATTCTAAACCCCTAGCCAATGATATTTGTCCATCCTGGATGTCCCTGCCCTCAGTCTGCTAAAACCTTATAAACCTTCAGTCAACCCAAATAAAGTTAATCTGCCTCCTTACAAACATTCCAGTCATTTGCCACATATATGCTCACAGGGCTTCCAGACCCCAAGACTCAGCATCCTTGTTCCAAATTGGCTGAGGATCCACGTGGACTGGAAGACCCACATGAAATAAAAACAAATAAACCTTACAGTAAGTCTCAACTTACAGTTGAGACACAGCTCGGGACACAACCCATATCAAGTTGAAGTTAGGAAAATTCCAAATCATAAGGATATCAATTTCTTTACAGTGAAATTTAATATTTAATTTTTAAAACTCAAAAAAAAACTTTTCAGTAGCTTGTTAAATCACTCTAGCATTTATAGGGACTGGCCAAGTCATCGCAGGTATCAAACAAGACTAATAAGGAGGTTAGGAGACATGGTGTCCTCCTTGACAGCAAGATAAAAGCAATATACAGCAAACCAATAGCTAATATCAAACTAAATGGAGAGAAACTTGAGGCAATCCCACTAAAATCAGGGACTGGACAAGGCTGCCCCCTCTCTCCCTATCTATTCAATATAGTATATGAAGTTCTATCTAGAGCAGTTAGACAACAAAAGGAGATCAAAGGGATACAAATTGGAAAGGAAGAAGTCAAACTGTCATTACTGTCAGATGATATGATTGTATACTTAAGTGACCCCAAAAATTCCAACAGAGAACTCCTAACACTGATAAACAACTTCAGCAAAGTGGATGGATATAAAATTAACTCAAACAAATCAGTAGCCTTCCTATACTCAAAGGATAAACAAGCTGAGAGAGAAATTAGGAAAATGACACCCTTCACAATAGTCACAAATAATATTACATACCTTGGTGTGATTCTAACTAAGCAAGTAAAAGATCTGTATGACAAAAACTTCAAGTCTCTGAAGATGGAAATTGAAGAAGACCTCAGAATGCAAAGATCTCCCATGCTCATGGATTGGCAGGATTAATATAGTTAAAATGGCCATCTTGCAGAAAGCAAACTACAGATTTGATTCAATGCAATCCCCATCAAAATTCCAACCCAATTCTTCATAGAATTTGCATATTCGTTTGGAAATGTTTAAATGAAGGAAGATACTGCAGTATTCTGGATTTATCCGCTACACAGAATGAAAAGCCAAGGGAAAGCAAGGTGACTCAGTGGGTGAATGTTCTTGCCCCTAAGTCTGACAACCTGAGTTTGATCACTGTAATTCACAGAGTGGTAGAAAAGAATTAACTCTCACAAGTTGTCCTATAACCTATACACACACACACACACACACACACACACACACACACAGAGAGAGAGAGAGAGAGAGAGAGAGAGAGAGAGAGAGAGAGAGAGAAGAATAAGATATTAAAGAAAAAAGTCAAGATATTGGGTGCTGGGACAGTAAATCACCAACATCTCCAAATAAAATTGAAATTGAATCTCTCTTACATGCTATAGGTCTTTCCTCACTGAAGAATAATCCCAATGAATCAATAGCCAAAATGTGTAACATGAAATTTATATACGTTTTAAATGCAAGAGAAGGGAATTACAACACTCAAAGTGTAAGACAATGGCATGCACAAATATATCAGTAGCATATTTGTCTATTTGACTGTGCTCAAGCTATCTCTACATGCTGACGGGGGTTGCGGGGGATGTCTTCAGGGGACGCACCATGAACAGTAAAAAGGCTGCTCATCATGCTGCAGGGTCAGAGACACCCCAAGGTGTGCTTGAAAAGTTTAGAGTGGAGTCTGAGGTCAGACACTACAAAGTGCTCCTGACGAGGCTGGTCCCAGCTCACAGGCACCAGGTACTGATTGCAGGGGAATCTGGGAAAGAGAAGAGCTGAAAGGACAGTGAGAGGCACCTAACTACACCTACGTGACCTCTGACTTTCCAAAGTCAGTCCCACTTCACTTCTGCTCATTCACACATCTTTGGTGATTTTATATTGTTTATTTAATAATTCCAGTATTGCTCATTGATTAGCATTTCTACTATAACTCATTTAAAGTTTCTAGATTTCTTATATGCTTTGAACTTTGATTCTGACCTCTTTGGTTAACTGCATCCAAGAGAAAAAGGAAGAGGCATCTTTAATAGGTGTTGTCTTTTGGAGAAGAACTTTGTCTGATTTACTGTTTATTTAATAATTCCAGTATTGCTCATTGATTAACATTTCTACTATAACTCATTTAGAGTTTCTAGATTTCTTATATGCTTTGAACTTTGATTCTGACCTCTTTGGTTAACTGCATCCAAGAGAAAAAGGAAGAGGCATCTTTAATAGGTGCTGCCTTTTGGAGAAGAACTTTGATTTTATCTATCTATCTATCTATCTATCTATCTATCTATCTATCTATCTATCGTGTGTGTGTGTGTGTGTGTGTGTGTGTGTGTGTGTATGTGTATGGTATGCATGTTATGTGGTGATGCAGTATGTGTGTGTGTGTGTGTGTGTGTGTGTGTATGTGTATGGTATGCATGTTATGTGGTGATGCAGTATGTGTGTGTGTGTGTGTGTGTGTGTGTGGTGTATGTGGTGTATGTTTTTGTGTGTATGTGGTATGTGTAGTGTGTGTTTGTGTGGTGTGTGGTGTATGTGGTGTATATATATATGCGTGTGTGGTATGCTTGTGATATCTGTAGGGTGTGTGTGTATATGTGTCTGTGTGTGTGTGTTATATGTAGTATGTCTGTATGTCCCACATGTTCATCAAGGTACACATTGCATGTGTATGAGCATGGATGTAGAGGCCAAAAGTCAGGCTCAGGTGCAGTACCTCATGAGCTGTCTACTCATTTTGCCTGGGACTTGCCATGTGGTCTAGCCTAGAACTTGGTAACTAAGCTATGCTAGCAGGACAGCATAGCCCAGGGACCTACTACTGCCTTCATTCCCCAGCACTGGGATTACAAGATGTGCGACTTTCACATGGGTGGTTGAGATCAAACTCAGGTCCTCATGAAGGAAAACTCGCACTGTACAAGCTAAGCTATTTCCCTGGGATCTTATGTTTGTTTATTTCAGAAGCAAAAAAGGTATTACTGCTTATGACATCTTTGCCTTCTGGAAAGTCCTTGGGTTAGTCCTGGAGTCCTTGATTTGTCCCCTCTTGCCCTTAGCTGAAGATGCAGCTTCTCAGTTACAGCACAAACACAGGCACTTCTCTCCAAATCAAAGCCGGCTTCAGATTATTTATAGTTCCATCTTCTGCACACATCTTTGTCATTTTGATTTGGGGTCTTCAATTCCTGTGAGCCCAGGAACAAGTCCTCTTTGGACACATCCATCTCTCCAGTGTAGAATTCCTCAAGAACCGTAGAATGTTCCCAGATAAGGAGATGTAAAAGATTGCTTCCTGGGCATGTCTTTTATCCCTACAGTTCAGTTTGTTCTTGTTTTCATTCTGAAGGGCAAGAGCAAGTGAGCCTAGTGTGCATAATTTGTACCTTAATCTAATTAAATCACACCACTAAGTAAGATCAAGGAACACTAATGGGGATGCTAAAGTCTAGCAGGAAAACTATTGCTCACCAAACTCCAAAGCATGTCACAGCTCTGTTCTCATTTTGCAATTATGGTCCATAGCCAGATCGATAAATGAAAGCAATTGCCTTTAGATACATAGTATATTCTTATGCTAAGTCACTTATTAACTGACCCCACTGGGCTACCATTTTCCCAGCTTTGCTCTCGTTTGAGAACATAAAATATCCTCTCTGGCTGTGTCTCTTACACCCTGCAATCCACAACCTTCAAAGTCTTAAGGATCTGTACTAAGAAAGCACAGGCTGCTACGCTGCCTTTCCTGTTACCCTTCGCATGTAAACTCAATTGTGCGTTTAAAATCCTGGCTTCCTTTTAGCACCCTAAAGGCCCTTTAACCAAGATACAACATTTTCCTTCTCTCCGTTGCCAGTTACAAAATATTTTCTAAGCTTTAGGTAGCACTGACTTCTTTGTAGAGTTGAACCATTTTCCTTAGTGGTTTTAATTGACAAACAGTGACCAGTCAGACCAGAGTGAAGCAGAGAGGCAGTGAGGTCGAAGGCGCAGTACAAATACATACCAAGTTAGCATATATAAACAAACAAACAAGTTGGAAAAAAAAAGTCTGGAATGCACTCCCCGGGTCAGCCCAAACCAACAGACTTAAAGTCACTCTTGATTATCTGAGAGAAACCCATGGTTCATTAAAATAACAAAATAGATACTTCTAGGGAAAAGTTTATGCTGGAAATGATTCGTGAAGTTATACATATACATATACATGTAGGAGACACAGCATACGTGGCAGAATCTGCATGCAAATAAACAACAACAACAACAACAAAGCCTAGGTGATATACAACGCTCTAACTCTATACAGGGGACATTGAACTCCTAAATTTTCTCTTTTCTTCAACCCACGTCCCCATTCTTGGAACTGTAATATCATCTGTATCAAAACAGGGTCTCTTTGTGAGTTCTTAGTTTCTCTAACAGTCTAAAACGATAGACTCACAGGGAAGCTGCGGGACAATTTTATCACAGTTTGACAGAAAAACAACAGGGCAGGCAAACTGTAAGTCCCAACAGCCTCCCAGAGAATGGGGCTGGCTAAGCGGAAAACAAGTCATGCTTTCTTGACTTAGTTTCAGGAAATCTGGCATGTTCAGCACTGACGGTCAGCAAGCTGTTATAGAAGGGAGTGGGATTCTTCATCAGATCTTTAAGAAAGCCCACAGTGTGAGGGAGAGCATACTTTGGCTTTGGGGTGATATCTGAGTAGAAAAAAAAAAGATAGAAAAGAAAAAGGTGCGATCCTTGAGTTGGAACGCTGGAAAATCAGGTCAACTTTACAGAACTGTGCCAGGAAGTTCTACAAAAACTTCATCAGGCAGGAGCTTCTGGAAAGGATATATTATATCCTTAAGGAATAATTATCACTACCCTCTCCTTAGCACATCTTCAGACTAAGCAGATTTCCCGTGGGGCGGGTCTCTTGGCCAGGTGATTTACAGACTCAGTTGCAATAATTGATAAAGAAGGAGACAACAATATATGATATTCTAAGCCTCTACCCAGGGCCAGAGATTCCATTTGCTAGAACTCAGATTCCATTTGTTAGATCAATAGGCTGTAGGTATTTCTTTTTTTTTTTTTTTTTAGTTATTTTTATTTTCTATATTCTATGTTTACATTTCAAAGGCTTTCCCCTTTCCCAGTTCCCACCCACCATAGTTCCCATAGTTCTTCTCCCCCCCAACTATTCCCCAATCATTCCCCCTCCCCCCTCGGTTTCTTTACTAAACTGGATGCAATCTTTACATGCCCAGGGTCCTCTCCTTTCTTCTTCTTGGGAATCATTTGACTTGCTATTTGTGTCTTGAGTATTTAGTGCTTCTGGGCTCATTAATATCCACTTATCAGTGATTGCATTTCATGTGCATTCTTTTGTGATTGGGTTAGCTCACTCAGGATGATATTTTCCAGGTCTAACCATTTACCTACAAATTGCATGAATTCATTATTTTTAATTGCTGAGTAGTATTCCATTGTATAAATATACCACATTTTCTGTATCCATTCCTCCTTTGAGGGATATTTGGGCTCCTTCCAATTTCTGGCTATTATAAACAAGGCTGCTATAAACATAGTGGAGCATGTGTCTTTATTGCATGTAGGGGAATCCTCTGGGTATATGCCCAGGAGTGGTATGCCAGGGCCCTCTGGAAGTGCCATGCCCAATTTTCTGAGGAACCGCCAAACTGATTTCCAGAGTGGTTTTACCATTTTGCAATCCCACCAACAGTGGAGGAGTGTTCCTCTTTCTCCACATCCTCGCCAGCACTTGTTGTCTCTTGAGTTTTTAATCTTAGCCATTCTGACTGGTGTGAGGTGGAATCTCAGGGTTGTTTTGATTTGCATTTCCCTGATGACTAATGATGTTGAACATCTCTTAAGGTGTTTCTCGGCCATCCGAATTTCTTCTGGTGAAAATTCTTTGTTTAGCTCTGTGCCCCATTTTTTGATAGGGTTATTTGGTTCTTTGCGGTCTAACTTCTTGAGTTCTTTGTATATATTGGATATTAGCCCTCTGTCGGATGTGGGGTTGGTAAAGATCTTTTCCCACTTTGTTGGTTGCCGTTTTGTCCTTCGGACAGTGTCCTTTGCTTTGCAGAAACTTTGTAATTCTATGAGGTCCCATTTGTCGATTCTTGATCTTAGTGCGTACGCTATTGGTGTTCTGTTCAGGAACTTTTCCCCTGTGCCCAAGTCCTCCAGGGTCTTCCCAAGTTTCTTTTCTAATAGTTTCAGTGTGTCTGGTTTTATGTGGAGGTCCTTGATCCACTTGGAGTTGATCTTAGAGCAAAGAGATAAGAGTGGGTCAATTCGCATTCTTCTGCATGTTGACCTCCAGTTGAACCAGCACCATTTGTTGAAAAGGCTATCTTTATTCCATCGGATGGTTGTGGCTCCTTTATCAAAGATCAAGTGACCATAAGTCTGTGGGTTAATTTCAGGGTCTTCAATCCTGTTCCATTGATCTGTTTGCCTGTTGCTATACCAATACCATGCAGTTTTTAACACAATTGCTCTGTAGTACTGCTTGAAGTCAGGGATATTGATTCCCCCAGAAGTCCTTTTATTGTTGAGAATAGTTTTAGCTATCCTGGGTTTTTTGTTGCTCCAGATGAATTTGAGAATTGCTCTTTCTAGATCTATGAAGAATTGAGTTGGGATTTTGATGGGGATTGCATTGAATCTGTATATTGCTTTTGGCAAGATGGCCATTTTTACTATATTGATCCTGCCAATCCAGGAGCAAGAAATATTTTTCCATCTTCTGAGGTCTTCTTCGATTTCTTTCTTCAAGGACTTGAAGTTCCTGTTGTACAGATCTTTCGCTTGTTTGGTTAGAGTTACGCCAAGATACTTTATGTTGTTTGTGGCTATTGTGAAGGGTGTTATTTCCCTAATTTCTTTCTCAGCCTGCTTGTCCTTTGAGTACAAGAAGGCCACTGACTTGCTTGAGTTAATTTTATAACCTGCCACTTTGCTGAAGTTGTTTATCAGCTGTAGAAGTTCTCTGGTGGAGTTTTTTGGGTCGCTTAGGTAAACTATCATATCGTCTGCAAATAATGATAGTTTCACTTCTTCCTTTCCAATTTGTATCCCTTTGACTTCCTTATGTTGTCTAATTGCTCTTGCTAGAACTTCAAGTACTATATTGAAAAGATATGGAGAGAGAGGGCAGCCTTGTCTAGTCCCTGATTTTAGTGGGAATGCTTCAAGTTTCTCTCCATTTATTTTGATGTTGGCTACTGGTTTGCTGTAGATTGCTTTTACTATGTTTAGGTATGGGCCTTGAATTCCTGCTCTTTCCAAGACTTTTAGCATGAAAGGATGCTGAATTTTGTCGAATGCTTTTTCAGCATCTAATGAGATGACCATGTGGTTTTTTTCTTTCAGTTTGTTTATGTAGTGGATTACATTGATGGATTTCCGTATATTGAACCATCCCTGCATCCCTGGGATGAAGCCTACTTGATCATGGTGGATGATCGTTTTGATGTGCTCTTGGATTCGGTTAGCAAGAATTTTATTTAGTATTTTTGCATCTATATTCATCAGAGAAATTGGCCTGAAGTTCTCTTTCTTTGTTGGATCTTTTTGTGGTTTAGGTATTAGCGTAATTGTGGCTTCGAAGAATGAGTTGGGCAGTGTCCCTTCTGTCTCTATTTTGTGGAATAGTTTGGAGAGTATTGGTGTTAAGTCTTCTTTGAAGGTCTGGTAGAATTCTGCACTAAAACCATCTGGTCCCGTACTTTTTTTGGTTGGGAGGCTTTCTATAACCCCTTCTATTTCTTTAGGGGTTATGGGACTATTTAGCTGGTCTACTTGATGCTGATTTAATTTTGGTATTTGATATCTGTCTAGGAAATCGTCCATTTCCTCCAGATTCTCCAGTTGTTTTGAGTATAGACCTTTGTAGTAGGATCTGATGATCTTTTGAATTTCCTCAGTTTCTGTTGTTATGTCTCCCTTTTCATTTCTAATTTTGTTAATTTGTATACTGTCTCTGTGTCCTTTGGTTAGTCTGGCTAAGGGTTTATCTATCTTGTTGATTTTCTCAAAGAACCAGCTCCTGGTCTTGTTGATTCTTTGTATGGTTCTCTTTGTTTCTATTTGATTGATTTCAGCCCTGAGTTTGATGATTTCTTGTCTTCTACTCCTCCTGGGTGAATTAACTTGTTTTTCTTCCAGGGCTTTAAGGTGTGCCATTAAGCTGCTAGTGTATGCTCTCTCCAGTTTCTTTTTGGATGCACTTAGAGCTATGAGTTTTCCTCTTAGCACTGCTTTCATTGTGTCCCATAGATTTGGGTAGGTTGTACCTTCATTTTCATTGAATTCTAAAAAGTCTTTGATTTCTTTTTTTATTTCTTCCTTGACCAAGGTGTCATTGAGTAGAGTATTGTTCAGTTTCCATGTGTATGTGGGCTTTCTGTTGTTTTTGTTGCTATTGAAGACCACTCTTACTCCATGGTGATCTGATAAGAGGCATGGGATTAGCTCGATCTTCTTGTATTTGTTGACATCTGTCTTGTGACCGATTATATGGTCTATTTTGGAGAAGGTACCATGCGGTGCTGAGAAAAAGGTATATTCTTTAGCTTTAGGATGAAATGTTCTATATATATCTGTTAAATCCAATTGGTCCAGAGTTTCAATTAGTTTCACTGTGTCCCTGTTTAGTTTCTGCTTTCCTGATCGGTCCATTGAGGAGAGTGGGGTGTTGAAGTCACCCACAATTATTGTGTTAGGTGTAATGTGTGCTTTAAGCTTTAGTAAGGTTTCTTTTACGAAGGAGGGTGCCCTTGCATTTGGAGCATAGATGTTCAGTATTGAGAGCTCTTCCTGGTGGATTTTCCCTTTGGCCAGCAAGAAGTGACCTTCTGAGTCTCTTTGGATGATTTTAGGTTGAAAGTCAATTTTATCTGATATTAGAATGGCTACTCCAGCTTGTTTCCTGAGACCATTTGCTTGTAAAATTGTCCTCCAGCCTTTTACTCTAAGGTAGTGTTTGTCTTTAACACTGAGATGTGTTTCCTGTATGCAGCAAAATGTAGGGTCCTGTTTCCGTATCCAGTCTGTTAATCTATGTCTTTTTATTGGGGAATTGAGTCCATTGACGTTAAGAGATATTAAGGAATAGTAATTATTACCTCCAGACATTTTTGAAATTATATTTATTTATCTTATTTATTTTTTATATTCGAGAGGTTATCTTCTTTTGGGTTTGATGAGAGGAGGTTTCTATCTTGCTTCTTCCCGGGTGTAGTTTCCGTCCTTGTCTTGGTGTTTTCCCCCTATTATCCTTTGTAGGGCTGGATTTGTGGAGAGATATCTTGCAAATTTGGTTTTGTCATGGAATACCTTGATGTCTCCATCAATGGCAATTGAGAGTTTTGCTGGGTAAAGTAGTTTTGGCTGAAGTTTGTGTTCTCTTAGAGTTTGCATGATATCTGCCCAGGATCTTCTAGCTTTCATGGTCTCAGGTGAGAAGTCTGGTGTTATTCTGATAGGTTTTCCTTTATATGTTACTTGGCCTTTTTCTCTTGCTGCCTTTAGTATTCTTTCTTTGTTTATTACATTTGGAGTTTTGATTATTATGTGACGGGATGTATTTCTGTTCTGGTCCAGTCTGTTTGGGGTTCTATAGGCTTCTTGTATATTCATGGGCATCTCTCTCCTTAGGTTGGGGAAGTTTTCTTCCATAATTTTATAGAAGATATTAGCTGGCCCTTTAACTTGTAAATCTTCACTCTCGTCTATACCTATAATCCTTAGGTTTGGTCTTCTCATAGTGTCTTGGATTTCCTGGATGTTTTGGGTTACCACCTTTTTGCATTTAGTATTTTCTTTGACTGTTGAATCAATGGTTCCTATGTTATCTTCGGCTTCTGAGATTCTGTCTTCTATCTCTTGTATTCTATTGTTGATACTTGCGTCTATGGCCCCTGATTTCTTCCCCAGGTTTTCTATCTCCAATGTTGTCTCCCTCTGTGATTTCTTAGTTGTTTCTACTTCTGTTTTTAGTATCTGGATGGATGTGCTCAGATCTTTCGCTTGCTTGATTGTGTTTTCATGTATTTCTTTAATAGATTTTTGTGCTTCCTCTTTCATAGCTTCTACTTGTTGGCCCACGTTCTTCTGTAGTTCTTTAAGTGACTTTTGTCTTTCTTCCTTATTGTCTTCTTCTCTTTGATCCATCTTCTCCTGCATTTCTTGAAGTGATTTTTGTATTTGCCTCGTAAAGGCTTCTAACTTTTGATCCATTTTCTCCTCTATTTCTTTACGAGATTTTTCTATGTGTTCAGCTACCAGCATCCTGACCAGTGATTTTATATCCAAGTCTTGTTTTTCTGGTGTTTTAGGGTATCCAGGGATTCCTGTTGTTGGAGAACTGGGTTCAGATGCTGTCATGTTGCCTTGATTTTTGTTAGTAACGTTCCTTCGTTTTCCTTTTGCCATCTGGTTATTTCTGGTTTTAGTTGGCCTTGTTGTCAGTGGCTGGTGTTTGAATCTCCTGTGAGGCTGGGCTCACCTGTTGTTTCTCTATTGGTGAATATGTGTGACTGCTGCTTTAAGGGATCATAAGCTGGCTGCCACCTATGCGATTGTAGCCCCTGTTGGAATCTGTCTACCTGGGATTCTCCAGCTGTGTCCTGGTTGCAAGGAACTCCGAGAGCCTAGCAGATCCCCCGTGAGGGTAGCCCTGGAAGGGGTGTTTACCTGGGCCTTTCCAGCTGTGTCCTGGTTGCAATATGGAGGCCCGCCGCTACACCGCTGGTCTAGGGGCCGGTGAGCTGGTTGCAGAACGCAGCTTAGGTGCTCACCCGAGGGCGGGGATGTCCCACAGAGCCTGGGCCTTTCCAGCTGTGTCCTGGTTGTGATATGGAGGCCCGCCGCTACACCGCTAGTCTAGGGGCCGGGGAGCTGGTTGCAGAATGCAGCCTAGGTGCTCACCAGAGGGCGGGGATGTCCCACAGAGCCTGGGCCTTTCCAGCTGTGTCCTGGTTGCAATATGGAGGCCCGCCGCTACACCGCTGGTCCACGGGCCGGCGAGCTGGTTGCAGAAGCAGCCTTGGTGCTCACCAGAGGGCTCGGGGATGTCCCACCGGCTGTAGGTATTTCTTAATGGGCCTCGCGAAAGTCCATATATCCCCACCTTTTTATTTGCTATTTTAAAACCTGTGGAAGAAGAAGCAATTGTTGCCAACTCTTACCAAGAGAATGGAAAGTAGGAGCCAAAGACAAGGGGAAGGGAAAGTCTATCCTCCAACCGCATTTAAGGCTGCCGATTCCTGTCTACCAACCTAACATTAGCTCCTTTGTGTAACCTATCACATTTGTTATTTAGAGAGAGTACGTGTTTCTGTGTGTGTACACACATTCAGGTACACGCACGACATGGTACGTGTGTAGAAATCAGAGTACTTATTTGCAGACGTTGGCTCTTGTCTTTCTCTGTGTGGGTGCAGGGGAGTGACTCCCACCCATGGCCACAGGTGACTTTGCCCATGGAGCTGTCCCCCTGTCCTCCTAACTCCAACTCTTTAAAAAAAAAAAGTCCTTACTTCTGCTGCTACAATCATATGTCTCTTATCAATTTTGTGTAAAGGAACATAAGAAATTGAAACACCTTCAGACAGTACCTCCAAATCCTGTTGCTATCTGTGGAAGCCAAGATCAGAATGGATCCTGGTCACCTAAGAAACACGGAATTGCTGTGAAATAGTCATAACTGTGCCTCTCAGCATTAGCCAGGCTTGAAAAGAAGAGGCTGAGTTCATTCCTCAAAAGCTAAACGTGTCTGCTTTCATACAGACACTTGATCATTGGGAGAACAGCTGCGAGGCTGAGCCATCTTTTTGACAAACTAGCAGACCCAGGGACCAGGAATTGTCCTGGTAATTAGGTAATTCTCCTTATTTTTTTCTTTGACTTTTCCTCTGGGGATCATAGTGATGCAGAAACAAAGAGACCTTCACAGAAGCTGAAACTTGGCTTCAAATCACAAAAAAAAAAAAAAAAAAAAAAAAAAAAAAAAAAAAACCTTTGAAATCAGACTGAGCTGATCTCAGATTGACAGTTCTCCCCAGATATCTGGGGGGAAAAAAACACAAACATAAATCCCTAAGCTGGAAATTCTTTCTATAAAAATTTTTACAAAAGAAATTCATGATCTATAGTGTGAAACCTCCAGTCAGGTCAGCAGAAAATACATATTCAAGAAAATCAGCAGAAACAAAAGCAAGAAATAAATACTGGCACTTTGTTCAGGTAAAAGAGACAAGTTATAAAATAACTGTGCTTTTATATTTAAAGAAAGACAGTCAGCATTGATAATTGGGTCTGGAAGTTATTTAAAACAAAAAAACAACAAAAGAAAACACTAAATGGCAATTTTGGAGTTTAAGTAAAATCTACTGAAATGAGAAAAGGGTCGCTATAGCACAGAGCAGAAGCAGCTGAGGCCAGAATGAGTCGCTCTAAAACAAGATCGAGGCAGGTAGATTGCAGGAAAGTAAAATGCAGGATTTTGTAGAAAATAAGAATTGTAATTTCTAAGTATCTGAAACATCAAGCATGGGGGAAGGAAAACGGGGCTGAGCAAAGGTCTGAAGAACATTGAGAACTTCTGAAATTAATGAAAAATGTTGGTATGCAGATTCAGGAACCCCTACCATATCCTAAGCAAGATTTAAAATATATATATATTATCTAAGTGCTAGAAATGTGCCTCAGTGATCAAGAGCATTTGCTGTTCTTTTAAAACATCGGCGTTTTCTTCTATGCATGTTGATATTTCATAATCACAAAGCCAGGAAGAAAACGCTTCCAAAATTAATCACATCCACGTCAGAGGCATTCTGCTGTTTTTCTCCTAAGGCTGTGAAGGGTGGAGAGTGGTATGTGGAATCCTGAGAAGATGGTTTACACACTGTGCATGGAATGGAACTGTGGATTTGTAGGAGGCTTTGTTTTGATGTTAATGGTTCTTTTGGAGTCTGAGTTTGTTGAGACCAGAGCATTTTTCTGAAGGAGGTGGTGTTTTCCTTTGTTTCCTTTTCATACTTAGAGAATGTAATGGGAGGGAAAAAAATAACTACAGAGGATCAGTTGCTGTAAAAACGCAGTGGAAACTCAATGAAAAGGGCAGACCAACCCTCTTTCCCTTGTGGGTGCTCAGAGTATTTGAGATGGTACCTTACGCCTTTAGTTTTCCCCTTTCTTAAAGTTACAAGTGTCCATCCAAACATTCAATTCAAATGTCTTTAATTATATGTTAAAAAGTATGCTTGCCTACTTTCTACTACTTTCAAATTTCCTAACAATGATGAGCTCATTGCTATTCCAAAGGTTCAAACCACATACAGAGCTCCTAACCCACTGTGGATCGGTGGCACTTGACGTTCCTGTCCTCCCAACTCAAGAGCGCTGATGAGATTGGAATAATTAAAGTTTCACCCGATTGAAAGCATTCCCCTACTGTTCAAATATATGCTTGCTTTTCAGTCATGGTGTGTGTGCAGTTGGCTTATCATATTGATGTAGTACAATCTGGGTACACTTCTTCCTGGAAAATAGATCTCTTGAGTCCCTTTATGAATAAAACTTCTGTTCAAATCGAGTGTAATTCTATGGGAAGAAGTCTGAGGAGTCTGATGCCTCCTAAATAATGCAGCAAATAAATCCCCCCACTCCTCCACAATATCCAATTTGTAACTAAATCTCATTAATTATCTTTCCTGACAGAAGCCACTGGCATAGTTTGCTAACTCACAACAATGGCTTTCTTATTCTTCTACCTGCCTTAAATCTTGACTTACTTTTAGTGCTACAAAGTAAAAAAAAAATATCTACACACGCAGTCAGAAAGTTTGTTTCCTCCTTCTAGAATCCCCCAGTGTTCTCAGAATCAAGAGCAGTTACATTCATAGCGACACTCTGTGACCCTGTGACCATGGGGAGCGGTTCTGTATTTAGCATCTTGAATCACTGCTCCTTACCTCCAGTCCTGTTGGGACCCTCTCTCTTCCTCACTGGGCTGCCTAGGACCTTGACTTCAGTGTAGATTGCACTTTTTCTAGGGTGGGCGCAGTTAAGAAACAAGAACTGGATTACATATTTCCACAACGCAGCTCTGTAGTTTGATCTGTAGCACTATCAGCTTGAATTAAATTCCTAAGTCACCAGCAAATAATCCCTTAGATGGCAGAGGGTATGCCTACCATTGGCCAGTGCTATGCTGACACAGACCTTCTACTGTTGTTATAAATGATAATTAAATGGTGGATGCAGATGGGGTGACTGGAAGTTCACTTACAGAGTCCTAACAAATTTCACAGTAGAGCGAGCTATGAACCTGACTTGACTCTGTCTTTTACCACACCTGCTTTTGTGACCTGCTGCTTCCTCTTGCTGGTGCCTGAACCCCATTTCAGTCAGCCTGTTATCTATTTGAAAGAGAAAAGACTTCCTCAGAGGAGCCCAGGACTCTTACATCATGTAGCTCATGTCTCATGGACCCAAATCTAATCACATGTCTCAAGAGAAATCATTACTGTGCCCTCAGTGATTTGATCCTAAGATTCTGGGCCTATTTCTGCAGCACCATTCTTGGGAATGCAGTTGACAAGGAGTTTCTTGGCTCTCTAGCTCAGAGGAGAGACAAATAACAGCAGGACATTTCCCAGAAGGAAAATGGAATTCTGAGGCCTGAGAAGGCAACGATACATCTCATCCTCAATGTAGCATAGCATTCTGCTCTTTGGCAATCATCTTTCATATGCCCTATACACAAAAGTCTATATGAAACATACTTTTACAGTTCAAGTTGGTAGAGTCCGACCTTAGTGCAAGCCTACCTTGAAACATAAAGGCCCGTGTGTTAGCATGCAGTCTATATTAATCTGAACATTACATCCAGAGAGCCACTTTTCCCCCAGCGACAGACTGTAAACAGGATGTGTGTGGGTGGAGGGTACATACGTGTCAATTTCCATGTGTTTTTCTATTTTGTTTTCTACTGCTGTAAAACACTGGTCCAAACCTGTCGCAACCCTATCCGACCAGCGGAGGGACGACAAACGCAAGTCCTTCTCAGAGCAGTTTATTCAGGATTCTTGACCAGCTTCTAAAAGCGGTTTATTCAGGATCCTTGTACAATGGCATCTCTCTCCACCTCAACCCCAGCACTCTCTTATATCCTAAAGGCTGGCCAATCCCTGAGGGACACGTGGGCAAAGCAGATAGGCTACTTCAAGGCAGAAGGACAGCATCTGATCGCACGAAGCCAAATAAGGAGTTGTTGGGGGGGGGGAGGAAGGCGGAAACCAGCGCCATCTTTAAGGCGTGGCACTTCGCAGCCCTCTACACAAACCAACTTGGGGAACAAAGGGTTTGTTTCAACTTACCACAGAGCATCAATGAGGAAAGTGAAGGAAGAGACCCCCAGACCTTGGTGGGGCGCTGTCCACTGGCTTGCTCCCTGTGGCTTTCTCATTTGCTTTATTATACAAATCAGACCAGGATTGATGCAGACAGAGTGACGTGGACACTCCCCTATCAGTCATTCATCAAGAAAATGCCCCATAGATTTGCCTACAGGGTAGTCTGATGGAGGTGTTTTCTCATTTGATGCTTCCTCTTCCCAGACGAACCTGTCTTGGGTCAAATTGACAAAAAACCTTATCCAACAGTCCCCTTCAGTTCAGTTCTGGACTGAACATGAGTTCAACCAAGTTCATGCATGGCTCATACTTTTACCCACTGAGGCATCTCGCTGGTTCTCACTTCTTTTTTTTTTCTATATTCTTTGTTTACATTCCGAATGCTTTTCCCTTTCCCAGTTCCCCCCTCACCATATGTCCCATAAGTCCTCTTCCCTCTGCCCATTCCCCAATAACCCCCCTCCCATTTCTCTGTTCTGGTACTCCTCTAGGATACTGGATCAAGTCTTTTCAGGACCAGGATCCTCTCCTCCCTTCTTCTTGGGAATTATATGATTTGCTAATTGTGTCTTGAGTATTCAGAGCTTCTGGACTAATTAATATCCACTTATCAATGATTGCATTTCATGTGTATTCTTTTGTGATTGGGTTAGCTCACTTAGGATGATATTTTCCAGTTCCAACCATTTGCCTACAAATTTCATGAATTCATTGCTTTTAATTGCTGAGTAGTATTCCATTGTATAAATATACCACATTTTCTGTATCCATTCCTCCATTGAGGAGCATCTGGGTCTTTTTCAGCTTCTGGCTATTATAAACAAGGCTGCTATAAACATAGAACATGTGTCCCTGTTGCCTACAGGGAAATCCTCTGGGTATATGCCCAGGAGTCCTCTGGAAGTGTCATGAAGTATTGTAGCACACCAAAGACATTTGGTATTTCTCATACATTAAATTGTGATAGAAAGAAGTGAAGTGTCTTTCTTTTAGATTCTGAACATTGGCTTGTATTTGTGAGTGCACACCTTTGTGGAAGAAACAAAAAGAACCCATTTTAGATGGACAGTGAGAACAGTAATCCCAGCATTTGCAAGGTAGAGGCAGAGGATGATTGAGGCTACATACTGAATTCCAGGACAGCTGTCCTATGTCTTCTCTTGTTGCTGTGGTTGAACATGCTAACAAAAGCAGAAGTGTTTATAAATGACAATTCTAATCCATCATTGTAGGAAAAATGAGGTAAGAGGAACTCGAAGTGGCCAGTCACACTGCACACACAGTCAATATTTATCATCAGGGAATTTATGCATGCAGGTGATGACTCTCTTCCTCTAATCCTGTATAGGCCATCCTTTCCAGGAAATGGACATCAACTACTGCGGCCATGTCTTCCCAGAGTGACTAACATCATCAAGATAATCCCCAACAGGATGCTCACAGAACAACCTGATCTAGACTTCATTGAGATTCCGGTCTCGGGTGACTCTCGGCTGTGTCAAGTTGACAACAATGACTGTCACAATGTTGCATAAGATAGTCTCAGAAAATTAAAAAGGAATGTAGAGGGGACAAAAGAGAGGAGGAAGAAGGGGAGGGGGAGGGAGGAACAGGAGGAGACAAACTGAGGAAAAATAAATTTAGTGTTTTCCTGTTTTTCCACTCACAGAGTTCACCAAAGTCATCCTACCATATGAGACAGACGGGGCTCAAGAGTAATTTTCAAACTGTGGGAAAGGACAGCTTCTTTCGGTGGCTCTAGACTGCACTTATTGCCAAGGTCACTGTGGTTTCCAGAGCCTCACTTTTCTAAGACTGAAAATATTTTGTTACTCAAAAAATGTCACATTATTTACATAAATATAAATAAATTATGTTTATCGTATAATTTAGATAAAGAGAGCTTAGGTTGAAATCAAAATAAAAAACAGGTTATTTGCACTGAAGTCCCCTCTCTTAGGGGAGCCCAGAGGTATTTATAGAACAGTGCTCCCGTTTCTGCTTGATGTGCTCTGTCCTATGCTGGAACCGTGGCCGATCCTTGAGTCTTCAGTTCTGTTTCCAGCTGCCATCGTCCATTTGCATGTATATAATAGGATACCACAGGCTGGGTAACTTATGCAAACAGAAGTTTAGTTCTTCACAAAGCTGGAGAGACTGAGAAGCCCAGGATCACAGCACTCTCCTCCACCGAGAACCCTCACACTGCATCCTGGGTGACAGAGGGCAAGAGAGGACAAGCATCATCGTGGCTTCAATTAGCAGGAGAGTGAGGGCAGGCACCCAGTGGCACTAAGCCAGTCAGGAGGGTGGATCTCTTGGAAGTCACACACGCCCTCTCAGCCCCCGTTCCTAACACCCTTACATTGTACATTAACATGGGATTTGGGAAAACGCAGATTCAAGCCCTACCATTAACTGTTACTTTTATACCCCCACACCAAAGACAAGCAGCTCTCCAGATGTCTAAGAAGTGGGTGATAAATACAACAAAACATTAAAAAGATGGTCTGATGTTTAAAAACCAAAATTTAAAACTTACTGTAACGTCCCTTAACTATCCAAGATTATAAAGATTAAAAACCCAATTCATTTAATAGATACAGAATAACTTTACTGCCCATACCTGTAAAGGTGAAATATGTTCTAAAAAAAAAAAAAAGGTCACCTAACCCACACATTGAACACATGAAGGAATTAAACACTTGTAAATTGTATTCATCGTCTAGCATAAATCTCTAGGTAAACAACCAACCAACCTTGAGCTTTGACTTTTCCCACCTATATGTAACTATGCCCACCTACTTGTGATTAATATCCATTTTCCACATGACAGGAACCTGGGAGATCAACCTTTGACCATGACTTTGAGAGTGCTTCTATATTGGGAAATTGGGCACCACTGTCCTCTGGATTCCGGGGATCCTAGTTAATTAGGAAGTGAGTTGAGCAGCAGCGTCTATGTCTCCCTGCTTCCTGACTGCTATAGAGTGTGACCAGCTGCCTCAGGCTTCTGCTGCCCTGCCTTCCTTGTGGTGATGGGATGTATTCCTTTAAACTGTAAGGCAGAACAAACCCTTCCTTCCCGAGTGCCTTCTTTTGTGGTTGTTGTTGTTGTTGTTGTTGAACACAATTGTTTTTAATACAAATATATCTATTCCAATAAAATAATACATTTGATCAGCTAACATAAAATGTTCCAATAGAAAGCAACCTAATAAAGATTGTCATGTGTTAGGATAAATGTGGAACAAGCTAGACGAAAATTTTTCTTTGTTATGGGCGTGTAACAAAAATGACATTTAGAGCAATGATATTTGCTGATTTGCCCTTGTGCATTATTTAAAACATCATTTTCTAAGGAAATTAAATTCAGATAAGCAAGTTAGTGGGAAGGTCAAAAGAGAGATAGGCTCACAGACAAGGAGAGGAAGGAAGGGAGGGAGGGAAGGGTCAAACAGGGAGGGAAAAGTAGTGGGTGGAAGGCCAGCAGTCAGAAGAAGAAAGAGTCAGGAGAGAAGGCAACTTTATGCCAGGATAAGGAATTTCTTTATCATTTTTACAATTAGCTGTATTCAAGAAACATATTGTAATGGTCATCTCAAAATTTTACTTAATCCCAGAATCTCTAGAACTTTAAATTTCTGGGGAGTTTATCCTAATTTCACTACATTCACTTTGACCTTGAAGTAGTTGTCGTGTGATTATAAAGAAAATTTTGTGTTTTATGTGTATTTTTCTTCTTTTTTCACTATGATCGTTCTTCCTTTTCCTTCTTTTTTAGTCCTTTTTCTTCTTCTTCCACTTTTTTTTTAATATTGGATATATTCTATATTTACAATTCATTTCCCTTTTTCTGGTTCCCCATCCCCGAAAGGAACCACATGCCCTTTTCCCTCCCCCTGCTCCCTCATCCACCCCTTCCCTCTTCCCTGTTCTGGTACTCCCCTACACTGATGCTTTGATCCTATCCTGCACCAGTGTCCAGTCCTTTCTTGTCAGACATCATTTGGTATGTGATTTATGTCTTTGGTGTCCCAAGATTCTAGGCTAATATCCACTTATCAGTGACTGCATACCATGGGTATTCTTTTGAGACTGGGTCACCTCACTTAGTATGATGTTCTCCAGCTCCATCCATTTCTCTAAGAATTTCATGAATTCATTGTTTCTAATGGCTGAATAGTATTCTATTGTGTATATATACCACAATTTTGTATCCATTCCTCCGTTGAGGGACATCTGGGTTCTTTCCAGCTTCTGGCTATTATATATAAGGCTGCTATGAACATAGTGGAGCATGTATCCTTATTGCATGCTGGGGAATCTTCTGGGTATATTCCCAGGAGTGGTATGGCTGGGTCCTCCTGAAGTATCACGTCCAGTTTTCTGAGGAACCGCCAGACTGATTTCCAGAGTGGTTGTACCAGCTTGCATTCCCACCAGCAGTGGAGGAGTGTTCCTCTTTCTCCATATCCTCACTAACACCTGATATCTTCTGAGTTTTTAATCTTAGCCATTCTGACTGGTGTGAGGTGAAATCTCAGGGTTGTTTTGATTTGCATTTCCCTAATGACTAATGATGTTGAACATTTTTTAAGGTGTTTCTCAGCCATCTAAATTTCTTCAGGTGAAAAGTCTTTGTTTAGCTCTGTACCCCATTTTTTGATAGGGATATTTGGTTTTCTGGGGTCAAACTTCTTGAGTTCTTTGTATACATTGGATATTAGCCCTCTGTCAGATGTGGGGTTGGTGAAGATCTTTTCCCAATTTGTTGGTTGCCGATTTATCCTTTTGACAGTGTCTTTTGCCTTATAGAAACTTGGTAATTTTATGAGGTCCCATTTGTCTATTCTTGCTCTTAGAGCATAGGCAATTGGTGTTCTGTTCAGGAATTTTCCCCCTGAGCCAATGTCCTCAAGGGTCTTCCCCAGTTTCTTTTCTATTAGTTTTAGTGTGTCTGGTTTTATGTGGAGGTCCTTGATGCACTTGGAGTTGAGCTTAGTGCAAGGAGATAAGAGTGGATCAATTCTCATTCTTCTGCATGTTGACCTCCAGTTGAGCCAGCACCATTTGTTGAAAAGGCTATCTTTTTTCCACTGGATGTTTTCAGCTCCTTTGTCGAAGATCAATTGGACATAGATGTGTGGGTTCAATTCTGGGTCTTCGATCCTATTCCATTGATCTGCCTCCCTGTCACTGAACCAATACCATGCAGTTTTTAACACTACTGCTCTGTAGTATTGCTTGAGGTCTGGGATATTGATTTCCCCAGAAGTTCTTTTGCTGTTGATGATAGTTTTAGCTATCCTGGGTTTTTTGTTATTCCAGATGAATTTGAGAATTGCTCTTTCTAACTCTATGAAGAACTGAGTTGGGATTTTGATGGGGCTTGCGTTGAATCTGTATATTGCTTTGGGCAAGATTGCCATTTTAACTATATTAATCCTGCCAACCCACGAGCATGGAAGATTTTTCCATTTTCTGATGTCTTCTTCAATTTCCCTCTTCAGAGACCTGAAGTTTTTGTCATATAAATCTTTCACATGTTTGGTTAGAGTCACTCCAAGATACTTTATATTGTTTGTGGCTATTGTGAAGTGTGTCATTTCCCTAATTTCTTTCTCGGCCTGCTTATCCTTTGCATATAGAAAGGTTACTGATTTGCTTGAGTTGATTTTATAACCAGCCACTTTGCTGAAGTTGTTTATCAGTTGCAGGAGTTCTCTGGTGGAGTTTTTTAGGTCACTTAAGTATACTATCATATCATCTGCAAATAGTGATAGTTTGACTTATTCCTTTCCGATTTGTATCCCTTTGACTTCCCTATGTTGTCGAATTGCTCTAGCTAGTAACCTCAAGTACTATATTGAAGAGATATGATGAGAGGGGGCAGCCTTGTCTAGTCCCTGATTTTAGTGGGATTGCTTCAAGTTTTTCTCTGTTTACCTTGATGTTGGCTACTGGTCTGCTGTATATTGCTTTTACTATGTTTAGATATGGGCCTTGAATTCCTGCTCTTTCCAAGACTTTTAGCATGAAAGGATGCTGAATTTTGTCAAATGCTTTTTCAGCATCCAATGAGATGACTATGTGGTGTTTTTCTTTGAGTTTGTTTATGTAGTGGATTACGCTGATGGATTTCCGTATATTGAACCATCCCTGCATCCCTGGGATGAAGCCAACTTGATCATGGTGAATGATCGTTTTGATGTGTTCTTGGATTCGGTTGGCAAGTATTTTATTTAGTATTTTTGCATCGATATGCATTAGGGAAATTGGCCTGTAGTTCTCTTTCTTAGTTGAATCTTTGTGTGGTTTTGGTATTAGGATAATTGTGGCTTCATAGAATGAGTTGGGTAGTGTTCCTTCTGTTTCTATTTTGTGGAATAGTTTGAAGAGTATTGTTATTAGGAGTTCTTTGAAGGTCTGATAGAATTCTACACTAAAACCATCTGGTCCTGTGCTTTTTTTTGGTTGGAAGACTTTCTATGGCCCCTTCTATTTCTTTGGGGGTCCAAGTGCCTTCTTGTCAAGTATTTTGGTCACAGCAATGTGAAAAGAAACTCTTATCTGCACATGCAAGACAAGGCTTCAGTTTAACATATTACTGGACCAGTTGGAGAGAGGGCATGGGAAATTCTGCATGCTATCTTGCTAATGCATACAAGGGTCTCAAACTACAATAGACTCACCCATACCATCATTAATAGCATTTTGAGACATACTAGAATTCTTCCAAAACCAAAATGATCAGGTCCGTCCCAGCAAAACCCATTTCTGGTACCAATTACTATCCTAGTATTTTTGTTGCGATAAAATAGTAAGCAAAGAAACTCAAGGAGAAATGTTTTTTCTTGTTGCACAGATTAAAGTTCATCTTCAAGGGAAGCCATTAAAAGTAGGGTTCTTCTATGCTCTCTGCTTCAGTTCCTGCCTTCAGTTCAATGATGGATTGTAACCTATATGCCAAATCAGCCTCTTCCCCCCAAGTTGTTTATAGTTGGCATTTTATCACAGCAACAGAAACTTAGCTAGGACAGGTAATAATTATCTACTTTATTGTATCATTGACATCACCTGGGTCTTAGTGACTTGGTACGTAAGTATATTATCTACAACATATGTTGTAGAGAGGCACATTTGAAGCCACTGGTAAGAAGAACTTGTCCTTTACGTTCTGGTTGTAAGTTTCTGTGTTCAGTATTATCCACTTGATCTCCTTTATGTCACTGGATTTCGTGCCTTCTCACACAAGAACAAATGGGGTTCCAGGATACCCTCTCCAGCCTTGAGCCTCGTTCTCTTGCCTTGCTCCTCAGACCCATGGAAATTAACAGCAGTTACTGCTTTAACTTTGTGTGCTTTCCCTGGCCACTTTCCCACCATGTTTCCACATTTTATAGGCTTCTTTCAGGCTCATCAAATTGCTATTCTCAGCTTACCTGATGTTTCTACCAGTATCCTAACTAATATAATAGGTTAAGCTGCCAACTATAAATTATTTTCCCTCAATCCAGTATGCCTCAGATGAGAGGGCCTGTAGTACACATGTTGATTTTTTGACACCTCTGAAGTTTCCAGCTTTGTGTTTCTTTGTGAAGAATAAGAGCAAAATCTTACTGGATGCTAAAGAAAACTGCTACACATAGTATTACTGTACCATACCTGTTTTATTCTAATAAGTAGACAATATAATAAATAACTAAATATCCCACTTGGAATTCTAGGTGTGAGCTGAGTTTCAGGTGTCACTGAGTGTGACAGTTGGTCATCGTGAAGCACAAAACAGAATGGTCAATGAACTTCTCAAGCATCTCAGTACCTTTTGTTTTTGATGTGTATGCAAGAAGATGATGGCTATAGGCTATGTGAAAGACTATATAAGAACACAATAGAAATAAGCTAAGTGAGGAGCCCAGGAGTCATTAAGGTTCAATATTTCTACCTCTGCGAATGACTAAACTTAAGATATAGCCTCAGGTCAAGGATCATAACCAGCATATTCTGGAAAAACAAAATCTAAAGATGAAGATGAGGTTATAGATATAAAATTTTCTGAGACTTAATAAGCTAAGACATTGTCTGAGAAAACCACTCAATAGTACAATATTTGTCTAATGGAATGAGTCTTGAGTCATTAAGTATGGGTAGAAAACAATTTGTAATTCATCAATCGGTAACTAAGTTATTTTAATATTTAAGACATCCTGTGACTGTGAGATAAATGACAGCCCTGCTCACACACATCACGGGCAACACTGCATCTAATTTAGCAGTCCTGGCTCTAGTCAAAGTTACTGACCTCTCCTTGCAACTTCAGGTGACATTTTGAATAAATCGTTATAGTCATTAATTTTGCATACTTGTGACAAAATGTCCAGCCCAACAACTTAAAAAGAAAAGAAAATATTTATGTCCACAATGTTAGGGGATTTGGTTCAGGATTGCCTGGCCATATGTGCTTGAACAAAACATCAGGGCAATGGGAGCACATGACCGAGCACAGCTACTCACACCATAGCAGACAGAAAGGGAAAACAGGAAGAAGACAGAGATGATGAAGAAGGAGGAGGAGGAGGAGGAGGAGCAGGAGGAGCAGGAGGAGCAGGAGGAGGAACAGGAGGAGGAGGAGGAGGAGAAGAAGATAACAAAGAAGAAGGTGACAAAAAAGAAGGAGGAGAAGAAGGAGGAGAAGAAGGAGGAGGAGGAAGAGGAGGAGGAGGGGAAGGAGGAGAAGAAGGAGGAGGAAGAGGTGGAGGAGGAAGAGGAGGAGGGGAGACAATGACAAAGAAGAAGGTGACAAAAAAGGAGGAGGAGGAAGAGAAAGAGGAGGAGGAGGAGGAGGAGGAGGAGGAGGAGGAGGAGGAGGAGAAGAAGAAGAAGAAGAAGAAGAAGAAGAAGAAGAAGAGGAGGAGGAGGAGGAGGAGGAGGAGGAGGAGGAGGAGGAGGAGGAGGAGGAGGAAGAGGAGGAAGAGGAGGAAGAGGAAGAGGGGAAAGAGGGAAAAGAAAAAGAGGAGGAGGAATACAGAAGAAAGAAGAGGAAGAGGAAGACGAGATGATATACCCATCAAGGCCCATGCCCAGGGACCTAAATCTTCATCTTTAGCCCCAAAGTGTCTAGAATTTCCAAACTAGCACCATAAGCTATCAAACATTGAAAACATGACCCTGCCAGGGATATTTCATATTTAAGTATTAACAACTCTGATATTTTTCTTGTTTTTTTTATAGCTTCTTTCATTGCAACTTACAACCATCTATCTCCATTTAAACTTTTTGTTACTTGAAGTTCTTAATGATTTAGTCTTGGCGTTTATTGCCATCTGCTAACTTTTTTCTTGTGATGACCTGTCGAGTGTGTTTGTGATCTGAACTATTTTGTCATCTCCAGAGAACACTGACAGTGTGTTTTCCTCCAGCATTACATTATGCATACATTATTATTAAATTACAAAATTATAATATTAGTACACAAAGTAGATAACACTATAGTTGGTGTTTTGTTTTGTTTTGCTTTTTACTATTTATAAAAGGTCTCACAGACCTCAGGCTGCTCTCAAACTCATCACCATGAATGGCTGATCCTCCTGCATTTATCTCCCCAATTCTGGCACTAAAGGCATGCGTTACCATGTCTGGCCATTTCACAGACATTTGCCTTCCAGATGATGTGGGAAGAATGAATTCAAGAATCACAATCACAGAGCAGAAGGCCCATGGTTACAATTACCCAAAGAGAGTTCCTTCATCCTAACCCAAGTCCAGACAAACTCCCATGCCACCTCCCTGAGCTAGCAGGCAATTGGTTTCTAGTCGACCATTGCATGTATACTCCTGGCTGAAGCAGTTTGGGTCTAGAATATTCCCCCCAAAGGTCCACTTTTTAAAGTCCTGGAGCCTAGTTGAGGCTGTTGAGGCACAATGGAGACTATGAGGTCTGGAGTCAGCTGAGAGGGCTCCAGGTGTGCCCTTCAGCAGACTGGGGAGGCCATACCCTTTCTCTGCCTGTATTGCTTCCTGGCCATGATGAGTTTATTCTGGTGAGTTTGTTCTGATATTCACCCCTGTTGTAAAGTGTGGAATTTCCCAAGACCCCAATGCAATGATATAAATCAGTCATAGACTGACATCTCCAACACTGCAGGCCAAAATAAGTCTTTCGCCTTTGCACATTCCCTCCAGTATGTTTTAGTAGACAGAGAGCTAACAAATTGACATTGGGGAGAAAACTGAAAAATTATATCTCAAAGCAACTCAAAGCTTAGTGACTTGGTTCAAGGCTGTCTAAAAGCCAAATTTTTGGTTCTTGAGATTGAAAGGTACTCCAGGGAAACCAGACATAGACTTTCTCTTACTGTTCTGGGTTTTTTTTTTCTCCTTTTCAATTCTAACTTCTTAGATTTCTTTTTAAGATCCTTATTTTTTAATTGACATATTCACTGTATGTAGTGCTAATTTTATAAAGATGGTTTTGTAAGTATGGAATATATTTTGGCTGTATCCTGAAACTTCTTTTATGCATGTATCTATATAGGCTAACGTTCTATGCTGTGCTCTCTCTCTCTCTCTCTCTCTCTCTCTCTCTCTCTCTCTCTCTGTGTGTGTGTGTGTGTGTGTGTGTGTGGTGTTTGAAATTTCAAGTAGATATTAAGTAAATTTTGCTGGATTGTCTAATTTACAATGTCACAAACAATAGCAGTTTTCTGGTCTATTTTCTCTGCCTTCTTTTATTTTATTGCTTTTATTTCTGTTTTATTTTTCATGGTCCCAGCAACAACCATATTCTCATCTACATCTGCAGTGGTTTGAATAGGAATGGCCCTCAAGGATTCATGTATTTGGATGCTTAGCTCATTCACTGTTTGGGAGTTGTGACCTTATTGGAGGAGATGTGTCCTTGTTGAAGGAAGGGTGTCACTATGGAGCTGGGGCTTCGAGGTCTTAAATACTCCCAGTAAGCCACACCCAGTATGAAGTATATCCAGTCTCCTCCTGGCTGCCTGTAGATCAAGATGTAGAATTCTCAGCTCCTCCAGGATCATGTCTGCTTGCAAGCTGCCATGCTTCCCACCATGATGATAATGGACTGAACCCCTGAAACTGTAAGCCAGACCCAATTCAATGTTTTTCTTTGTAAAAGTTGCCTTGGTCATGGTGTCTCTTCACAGCCATGAAAACCTAATGTCATATTTCATAAATTTCAGTGTGTATATAGTCAAGAGGAAGTATTTCTTCCTGCTAATGAGTATTCGATGTTGTTTTGAATTATGTTTTCATCAAGGCAGAATAACATTCCCACAACTCCACTTATAATCACTCACCACAACAGTATATAACAACTTATATACAGGACAGACACAGGCTCCATGCACAAGGCAGTTGACATAATGTGTACAATTATCAAAGTATAGTTGGCACTTCATAATGACTTACACAGCACTTACACTGTTAAACATACCTAATCTACAGAGGGTTTAAAGTGGGTGGGAAGATATGCATGCATTATATGCCACTGTACATAAGGTACTAATTTTGATATTCTAAAGGTGTCCAGAACCAATCCCCACAGACACTGAGAGTGACTATAATTATTATGACTCACACGTAAGTTTCTTAGCAGTGTGAGGTCCGGGGATATGACTTACACACCAAAGAAGTCTCCAAGTAACTATAAGAGATAGAGCTGCTTATTCCATTTTAGCCAAGTCCATGCTGATGCCTAAAAGCCTTGGACTTTGTCTCTCCTCTCATTCCTGTTCTGCCTTAGCTAAAGTCTCACTCTAATTCAAGAATATATATATATATATATATATATATATATGATATATATCATACATCAATCATACATAATAAATTGTCATATATGTAGTCATATATACATAGTAATATATATTGTCTTGATAAGGGGGATAAAGGGAAGGATTTAGAGGACAAATAAATGAATTGTGACCATAGACCTGGGAAGAGGGTACTAAGACAGTAGTCTCAGAGATAGCAAGGGCTAGAAAAAAAAATACCAGGAGAGAAAAAGCTAGTCATTAGCAGCCTGCTCTGTTCCAGATTAAAATGTTGAAGAACATCTGGTTGGTCTAGAGTTGTCCTCATCTGAATGGCATCTGGCTTTCTTCTGATCATAGGAGGACAATACTGATCACTGAAAATGCTCTTTAGAGTCAGAGGCCCAGGATGTATGTTCTTAAACATTGTCCTCTAGACATGACAGGAAAAATGTGTCCCCACAAACTCTCAACAATATGGTGGCACAAAGAAAATACCAGTTCACATGCAAAGGTAGACAGGGGATGTCGACATTGTCCCACCCCTAGATGAAGAGCTACAGCAGGTAAGTGGTAGCTGAGAGAGAGGAGTCAGTGTCTTCAAAGGATGAGCTATCACCTAGGTATCAAACTACCACTATTCGCAGATGATGTGATAGTATACTTAAGTGACCCAAAAAACTCCACCAGAGAACTCCTACAGCTGATAAACAACTTCAGCAAAGTGGCTGGTTATAAAGTCAACTCAAGCAAATCAGTAGCATTCCTATACTCAAAGGATAAGCAGGCCGAGAAAGAAATTAGGGAAATGACACACTTCACAATAGCCACAAACAATATAAAGTATCTTGGTGTGACTCTAACCAAACAAGTGAAAGATTTATATGACAAAAACTTCAGGTCTCTGAAGAAGGAAATTGAAGAAGACCTCAGAAAATGTAAAAATCTTCCATGCTTGTGGGTTGGCAGGATTAATATAGTTAAAATGGCAATCTTGCCCAAAGCAATATACAGATTCAACGCAAGCCCCATCAAAATCCCAACTCAGTTCTTCATAGAGTTAGAAAGAGCAATTCTCAAATTCATCTGGAATAACAAAAAACCCAGGATAGCTAAAACTATCATCAACAGTAAAAGAACTTCTGGGGGAATCAATATCCCGGACCTCAAGCAATACTACAGAGCAGTAGTATTAAAAACTGCATGGTATTGGTTCAGTGACAGGGAGGCAGATCAATGGAATAGGATCGAAGACCCAGAATTGAACCCACATATCTATGTCCAGTTGATCTTCGAAAAAGGAGCTGAAAACATCCAGTGGAAAAAAGAGCCTTTTCAACAAATGGTGCTGGCTCAACTGGAGGTCAACATGCAGAAGAATGAGAATTGACCCACTCTTATCTCCTTGCACTAAGCTCAACTCCAAGTGGATCAAAGACCTTCACATAAAACCAGACACACTAAAACTAATACAAAAGAAACTGGGGAAGACCCTTGAGAACATTGGCTCAGGGGGAAAATTCCTGAACAGAACACCAATCGCTTATGTTCTAAGATCAAGAATAGACAAATGGGACCTCATAAAATTACAAAGTTTCTGTAAGGCAAAAGACACTGTCAAAAGGACAAATCGGCAACCATCACCTAGGTATCTAATCTCAAGGGGTCCTCCCTAGACACTCATGTACATATTAGCAAATCTAAATGACCACACTAAATTGTATATGTGTAATAATAATAACAACAAACCCTGGACCACTAAACAGGCAACATTCACCAGCTGATATGAGGCCCCCAACACACATACAGCAGAGGACTGCCGGGTCTGTGTTCACTCAGAGATGATGTACCTAACTCTCAAGAGACTGGAGGCCCCAGGGAGTTTAGAGGTCAGGTGGGGTGGGGAGTAGGGACATTCACATAGAGATGGGGGGTAGGGAGGAGGTATGGGATGTGGAACAGTCAGAGGATAGATAGGGTGGTGAGGGAGTAAAATATGGAGTATAAAAAGATAATTAATTAATTAAAAAATAATAACAACAATAATAATACTAAAAGGAAAGATCCTGGATTTCGGGACATGGAAGAAGTGATGGGAAGTGCTCATATATGAAGTTCTCAAAAACAAACAAACAAACAAACAAACAAACAAACAAGAAGGAAGTAAAAAGAGAAAGAAGAAGAAAAAGAAAAAGAAAAAAGAAAAAAAAAAGGAAGCCACAACAAAACAGGGCCCGCTGTGGTGGCTCACATCTTTAATCTCTGTACTTGGGAGGGTGAAACAGATCTCTGAGTTCAAGGCCACTGTTGTATGTCTACACACTGGGTTCTAGACAGTCAGGCCTACACTGCGATACCCTGTCCCAAAACAACAACAACAACAACGACGACAACAACAACAACAACAACAACAACAAAACCTATTAAAATAAGTAGCCTTCTTAGAAGGCTGGGGAAGAGAACGTGGAGCTATATCATAAGACAAAACCCAGGCACCATGTGACAGCTTCCGAAAATAATGCTTTTTCGCTCACATTTTCTTTTTATAAAACTGGGAATGAAGTACTTGTACGAATCCTAAATGCAGTTGCTTGCAGAAAGTCGATACAAAGGTGCCGCTTAGAGAAGCTCTGAGCACCTTGGGTAAGAAAAGTCTGCTCCTCGGAAATGTCTTAAACTTAACAGATGCAAGTAGGCATTACACAACAGGACACTGGGTTCCTGCCTCCCACCTCCGCAGCCTCAGGCTGAGGGCCAGGTTCCCGTGGGGCTCAGTGTTCCTGCTTCTTCATGCCCCGTACTGACAGTCCAGAAGAATTACGAGCAGTGTCCAGGCGGAAGCACTGCCAGAGCGCGGCTGGCGTGGGGGTGGCCATTCTTGAAGTACCACTGGCCATGACAGAAAGCCCCAGTCCAGACTCTTCCTTTCCCTCACGGCTTTCTGCGACAGGTGCAGCCACTGATCTCCTGCCACCAGTCTTCTTTCAATGCACACAAACAAAGGGTTACCAAGTCCTGGAGGTGACGAAGCTATCCCTACATGCATGAATCATATTTTGTGAATTTGACTCTGAAACTGGGGCCTGAGTCATTTAGACTTAATTAGCTTTCGTCAAAAGAAGAAATATATGCACTGTTTATTTATAGCCAAATGGAAGTCCAGAGACAACATCTAGAAAAGTATCCATTCACACACTTGACCTCACACAATAAACATATTCGGTTTGCACGCTGCCATCAGAACCCCAAATGAACCCAGAGAGTCATGGCTGAACTGACCGTGTGGTATAAAGGCACAGTGCTGGGATGTGGAAGCCAGCCAAGGACTTGGCAGTCCTCATTCATGGACAATGCGAACAGAAACAAAACATGTTTGTGAGTCTTTGAAAAGGTGTATTTATATTTGATAATGTTACTAAATTTAGGCCAAATGGCAAACTGCATGACTCTTGCTTTTACTTAGGTAGCCAAATCCCAGCTGTGCGGAGGCAACTGGGCTACAGAAATACCATGATTTTTTTTTTTTTTTTTTTGTATCTGATAGTATGTTTTGGTTTTGGTTTCTTGGTTTGGTTTGTTTTTACAACAAATACATGTCTTCAAATGGATGAAGGCTGCCCTATCCTCTCTACTCTAGGTCTTAAAACAGTTAAACCTTACAAAAACAAAAGGCAAAGGGATTTTAGTAGGAAGATTACCATAAAGACGCATTCTAAATCAGCTGTACCCAGCAAACATATGATCCCTTATTCTGTCAATGTTGAAGAGATCATGCATGCTTGGATTTCTAGGTGAACCAGCAACACTTTGACTCTTGACATTGGCTCAAGTACTGACAGTGTCTCCAAAAGTGACAAGAATATTTTCTAGAAACAAGTATTTAAATCTATTTTAGTGAACCATCGTTTTAACAGCCAGTAGTTGAATGTAATAACTGAGAAAATTACATTCCATTATAATTTTGCAAGTAAGAAATACATGTTTGCTGGTTTATGCTAACTGCACCTTGAATGCATGGTCCATAATGGATATTTGGCTCAAATAGTAATATGTAATAATATATGAGAAAAAATTTTAATGGGCTGCCTGATAGAAGAGATGGTGACATGGGTCACAAATGGGCTGGATGGGCCAGCAGGGCGTGTGCTCCCTGCCCTGCAGGAGACTGGGCAAGCCAGCTACTGCCGGCATCCTTGCAGCGGTCCGGATTAAGGAGAGCGGAGCCAGGTACCCGTGATATCCAGAACTTGGGGTCTTTGGGGGCTCAAGACCACCTGGCAGCGAACCGGGAAGAGCAGGGTTCCTGGGCCCCAACCAGGTGTGGGCTCTGTGCTCTGAGGGGAACCCTGCACTCTGCTCATCCGTGGCCATCTTGGTGGCAGGTGCTTAGACTGAGCGGGCAGAAACAGAGACCCGAGATACCCCAAGCTTAAGATCTTGGGGGACCCTGGTCGCCAGCCAGTCATCTAAGAACAGGAGCTTGGCAGAGCAGTAGTTCCTGTGTTCCAGCAGGGCGTGGGTTCCTGGCCCTCTGGGAGTCCCTGCACTCCTCACTTCCACTCCCTGAGGCCACAGACAGCATCCTTGCTGCTGACTGAACTAAGCCAAAAGAACCAGAGAAGACAAGCAGCATCAGATCCACAGAGATAACCGAATATAACATTGCTTAGAGCAAGATACACCAGGGATCCAACAGCACCCAAGAGGAGAACAACACATCAGCAATCTGTGCCAGGGGAAACCCATTAATCCAGTGGTGGGGAAATAGCCTTTTGAGCCCACAGGAGGTTCAAGCACCAGCTAGTGACTACAAAACCATCTAAGGCCAGAGATAACCAGATGGCAAAAGGCAAACGTAGGAACGTTACTAACAGAAATCAAGGCAATATGGCAGCATCCAAACCCAGTACCCCGACAGCAGTAAGTCCTGGATACCCCAACACACCAGAAAAACAAGATTTGGATCTAAAATCACTGGTCAGGATGCTGATAGCAGAACACATAGATAAATCTCATAAAGAAATACAGGAGAAAATGGATAAAAAATATGAAGCCCTTTCAAGGCAAACACAAAAATCACTTAAAGAAATTCAGGAGAATATGGATCAAAACTTAGGAACCAATAAGGAGGAAGTACAAAAATCACTTAAAGAAATAAAGGAGAACGTGGGCCAACAAGTAGAAGTCATGAAAGAGGAAACACAAAAAAACTCTTAAAGAAATACATGAAAATACAAACAAGCAAGTGGAAGATCTGAGCAAAACCATCCAGGATCAAAAAACAGAAGTAGAAAAAACTAAGAAATCACAAAGGGAGACTACTTTGGAGATAGAAAACCTTGGGAAGAAATCAGGGGCCATAGATGCAAATATCAACAATAGAATACAAGAGATAGAAGAAAGAATCTCAGATGCTGAAGACACCATAGAAACCATTGATTCAACAGTCCAAGAAAATACAAAATGCAAAAAGCTTGTAACCCAAAACATCCAGGAAATCCAGGACACAATGAGAAGACCAAACCTAAGGATTATAGGAATAGATGAGAGGGAAGATATACAACTTAAAGAGCCAGCAAATATATTCTACAAAATTATGGAAGAAAACTTCCCCAACCTAAAGAGAGAGATGCCCATGAATATGCAAGAAGCCTACAGAACTCCAAACAGACTGGACCAGAACAGAAATACCTGCCATCACATAATAATCAAAACCTCAAATGTACTAAACAAAGAAAGAATATTAAGGGCAGTAAGAGAAAAAGGCCAAGTAACATATAAAGGAAGACCTATCAGGATTACACCAGACTTCTCACCTGAGACCATGAAAGCTAGAAGATCCTGGGCAGATAGCATGCAGACTCTAAGAGAACACAAACTTCAGCCAAAACTACTATACCCAGCAAAACTCTCAATCATCATAGATGGAGAAACCAAGATATTCCATAACAAAACTAAACTTGCACATTCTCTTTCCACAAACCCAGCCCTACAAAGGATAATAGGGGAAAAACACCAACACAAGGAGGGAAACCACACCCCAGAAGAATCAAAATAGAAACCCCCTCTCATCAAACTCAAAAGAAGATAACCACTCAAAAACAAAACTAACATAAAAAATGACAGGAAGAAATAATCACTATTCCTTAATATCTCTTAACATCAATGGACTCAATTCCCCAATAAAAAGACATAGACTAACAGACTGGATATGGAAACAGGACCCTACATTTTGCTGCATACAGGAAATACATCTCAGTGTAAAAGATAAACACTACCTTAGAGTAAAAGGCTGGAAGACAATTTTACAAGCAAATGGTCTCAAGAAACAAGCCGGAGTAGCCATTCTAATATCAGATAAAATTGACTTCCAACCTAAAGTCATCAAAAGAGACAAAGAAGGTCACTTCTTGCTGGTCAAAGGAAAAATTCACCAAGAACAACTCTCAATACTGAACATCTATGCTCCAAATGCAAGAGCACCCTCATTCATAAAAGTAACTCTACTAGAGCTTAAAGCACACATTACACCTAACACAATAATTGGGGGTGACTTCAACACTCCACTATCAAGGGGCCGACCAGGAAACCAGAAACTAAACAGGGACACAGTGAAACTAATTGAAGCTTTAGACCAATTGGATTTAACAGATATATATAGAACATTTCATCCCAAAGCAAAAGAATATACCTTTTTCTCAGCCCCACATGGTACCCTCTCCAAAATCGATCATATAATTGGTCACAAGACAGATGTCAACAAATACAAGAAGATCAAACTAATTCCATGCCTCCTATCAGATCACTATGGACTAAAAGTGGTCTTCAATAGCAAGAAAAACAACAGAAAGCCCACATACACATGGAAACTGAACAATACTCTACTCAATGACATCTTGGTCAAGGAAGAAATAAAGAAATCAAAGACTTTTTAGAATTCAATGAAAATGAAGGTACAACCTATCCAAATCTATGGGACACAATGAAAGCAGTGTTAAGAGGAAAACTCATTTCACTGAATACATCCAAAAAGAAACTGGAGACAGCATACACTAGCAACTTAATGGAGTACCTGAAAGCCCTGGAACAAAAAGAAGCTAATTCACTCAGGAGGAGTAGAAGACAGGAAATCATCAAACTCAGGGCTGAAATCAATCAAATAGAAATAAAGCGAACCATACAAAGAATCAACAAAACGAGGAGCTGGTTCTTTAAAAAAATCAACAAGATAGATGAACCCTTAGCCAGACTAACCAATGGGCACAGAGACAGTATCCAAATTAACAAAATTAGAAACGAAAAGGGGGATATAACAACAGAAACTGAGGAAATTCAAAAAATCATTAGATTCTACTACAAAAGCCTATACTCAACACAACTGGAGAATCTGGAGGAAATGGACAATTTCCTAGACAGATACCAAATACCAAAATTAAATCAGGATCAATTAGATCAGCTAAACAGTCCCATAAACCCTAGAGAAATAGAAGGGGTCACAGAAAGTCTCCCAACCAAAAAAAGTATGGGACCAGATAGTTTTAGTGCAGAATTTTATCAGACTTTCAAAGAAGACCTAACACCAATACTCTTCAAACTATTCCACAAAATAGAAACAGAAGGAACACTGCCCAACTCATTCTATGAAGCCACAATTACGATGATACCAAAACCACACAAAGATCCAACAGAGAAAGAGAACTATAGGCCAATTTCCCTTATGAATATTGATGCAAAAATACTAAATAAAATCCTTGCCAACCAAATCCAAAAGCACATCAAAACAATCATTCACCATGATCAAGTAGGCTTCATCCCAGGGATTCAGGGATGGTTCAATATACGGAAATCCATCAATGTAATCCACTACATAAACAAACTAAAAGAAAAAAAACCACATGGTCATCTCATTAGATGCTGAAAAAGCATTTGACAAAATTCAGCATCCTTTCATGCTAAAAGTCCTGGAAAGAACAGGAATCCAAGGCCCATACCTAAAAATAATAAAAGCCACATACAGCAAACCAGTAGCCAACATCAAACTGAATGGACAGAAACTTGAAGCAATCCCACTAAAATCAGGGACTAGACAAGGCTGCCCTCTCTCTCCATATCTTTTCAATATAGTACTTGAAGTTCTAGCGGGAGCAATTAGACAACATAAGGAATTCAAAGAGATACAAATTGGAAAGGAAGAAGTCAAACTATCATTATTTGCAGATGATATGATAGTATACTTAAGCGACCCAAAAAACTCCACCAGAGAACTCCTACAGCTGATAAACAACTTCAGCAAAGTGGCTGGTTATAAAATCAACTCAAGCAAATCAGTAGCCTTCCCATACTCAAAGGACAAGCAGGCTGAGAAAGAAGTTAGGGAAATAACACCCTTCACAATAGCCACAAACAATATAAAGTATCTTGGCATGACACTTACCAAACAAGTGAAAGATCTGTATGACAAGAACTTCAAGTCCTTGAAGAAAGAAATCCAAGAAGACCTCAGAAGATGGAAAAATATTTCTTGCTCCTGGATTGGCAGGATCAATATAATAAAAATGGCCATCTTACCAAAAGCAATCTACAGATTCAATGCAATCCCCATCAAAATCCCAAATCAATTCTTTATAGATTTAGAAAGAGCAATTCTTAAATTCATCTGGAGTAACAAAAAACCCAGGATAGCTAAAACTATTCTCAACAATAAAAGGACTTCTGGGGGAATCAATATCCCTGACCTCAAGCAGTACTACAGAGCAATTGTGTTAAAAACTGCATGGTATTGGTACAACGACAGGCAAGTAGATCAATGGAATAGAATTGAAGACCCAGAAAGGAACCCACAGAGTTATGGTCACTTGATCTTTGATAAAGGAGCTACAACCTTCCAGTGGAAAAAAAGATAGCCTTTTCAAAAAATGGTGCTGGTTCAACTGGTCAACATGCAGAAGAATGTGCATTCATCCATTCTTATCTCCTTGTACTAAGATCAACTCCAAGTGGATCAAGGACCTCCACATAAAGCCAGACACACGGAAACTAATAGAAAAGAAACTGGGGAAGACCCTGGAGGACAGAAGCATAGGGGGGAAGTTCCTGAACAGGACACCAATAGCTTATGCTCTAAGATGAAGAATTGACAAATGGGACCTCATAAAATTACAAAGTTTCTGTAAGGCAAAGGGCACTGTCAGAAAGACAAAACGATACCCAACAAATTGGAAAAAGATCTTCACCAACCCCACATCCAACAGAGGACTAATATCCAATATATACAAAGAACTCAAGAAATTAGAACCCAAAGAACTGAATAACCCTATTAAAAAATGGAGTACAGAGCTAAACAAGGAATTTTCACCAGAAGAAATTCAGATGGCTGAGAAGCACCTTAAGAGATGTTCAACATCATTAGTCATCAGGGAAATGCAAATCGAAACAACCCTGAGATTCCACCTCACACCAGTCAGAATGGCCAAGATTAAAAACTCAAGAGACAACAGGTGCTGGCGAGGATGTGGAGAAAGAGGAACACTCCTCCACTGTTGGTGGGATTGCAAGATGGTACAACCACTCTGGAAATCAGTCTGGCAGTTCCTCAGAAAATTGGGCATGATGCTTCCAAAGGACCCTGTCATACCACTCCTGGGCATATACCCAGAGGATTCCCCTGCATGCAATAAAGACACATGCTCCACTATGTTCATAGCAGCCTTATCTATAATAGCCAGAAGCTGGAAGGAGCCCAGATGTCCCTCAAAGGAGAAATGGATACAGAAAATGTGGTATATTTATACAAGGCACAATTAGCAAATCAAAAGATTCCCAAGAAGAAGGAATGAGAGGACACTGGTCCAGAAAAGACTGGTTCCAGCCTTGTAGGAGAGTACCAGAACAGAGAAAGGGTTGAGGCGTGATTGGGGAATGCATGGGGGGGGGAACTTATGGAACACATGGTGAGGGGGGAACTGGGAAAGGGGAAAGCCTTTGGAATGTAAACAAAGAATATAGAAAATGGGCTGGATGAGAAGGGTTGAATCATCAGAGCCTCCATGGGACTCGGGACCAGAAGTCAGGGAGCATGGCAGCAGTGGTGACTCTGAAACTGAAGGGCCCTGACAAAGGAGAAGGAGGGTTTATAATGGGCTAAGATCAAGGATGAAAAATGGAGGTAGCTTGAAGCAGTTGGTAAAGAAAAGATTTGATGTGATCAGACTCAAGGGATGTTTTAGTTCTGGTCCAGTTTCAATATATAACTTCCTTGCAGGTTCTTTAGCTCCAGTAGATGGTTTGGCATGTCACTTAAATCACTTTTCTCCTTAAAACAAAATAATGGACTTCAACTAAGGCACATTCAAAGGCTGCTGATCCCACTTACATTGTATAACAAGGCAGGGGTTTCTGTTTGGGGCAGGAGTTGTGTTGTGTTTTTCTTTGTTTTGTTTTGCACATGGCCAGGCCACCCCAGTGATGGAAGGGAGTAAATGAAAGAGCTCTTTTAGCACCATTAACTTCTTTCTTTTCAATATGAGAAGCAAATTACAGATAATTGGTTGAGTTAATGAGAGAGTTCCACAGCACTTCTGGTGTAAATCATTTGTACATCTCCCTGACTGTAATTTTCCCTTCATGGTAATATCTTTGGATTAACATATATACTTAATTAATTAATGAAGGTTTGGCTTGTTTTTTTAATGTGGTTGCACAGTGCTTGTTGTGTTCGTTAAGAAAAAATTTGTTCTCCTCACATTTTCTATCCAATTTTAATAAACTATGTTTTAATAAACAATGTTTTATCTTTTATATAATTAGGTCTATAGTTTATAGTTAACCTATAATTCACCTCACATTATATTTTATATAAAAACAAGATATGGATCACAATTTATTTATTTTAAAAATATATAAATTTGTTTAGCATCCCTCAGTAAATCCATCATTATTTCCTTATTAAAATAATGGGGATTTTTGATTAAGTTGTCATATATATCCCACTGTGTTGCTTGTTAATCTTTTTTAATCATCCTTGTACCAGAGCACAGTGTATTAGTGAATATTAGTAGGTTTTTAAAAATGGCAAAATAAAAGTTATCATGTTTTAATTTCTCAAATTATACTATTTAGCCTAAAATTGTATTGACAATTTTCGCGCACAGTACATGTTTGCATACAATTGGGATTTCATTTGAGAGTACATGGAATCTACACGTCAGTTTGGACAGAGTAAGAATCTTGACAATATAATGTATAATTATAATTCTTGAACTAATAGTATGTCATCATTCCTTTGGGTCTCAGCAGTGTTTCAGAGCTTTCAGTGATAACTCAGACGCATCTCTTAATAAGTCTATTTATAACCATTTAATTTTCATGCTAATGAAATTTATTTACTTCATTTTTGTATATTTAGCAGGTTTTAAGCAGTTTTGTTAACATTACTCATTTGATTCTCTTAGATGATGTTCAGTTGTCTTGGGATTCTATTTATGTAATCACGGATTCTACCCTATTTTTCTTTTCTGACATTTTCATACCATATTTATTATTTTTGCCTCATGGTGCAAGTTATTATCTTTTTAAAATAATTTATTTTTATTTTATGTGCGTTGGTACTTTGCTTGCTTGTATGTTTGTGTGAAAGTATCAAATCCCCAATTTGCAACTATTTTGAGTTGCAAATAGTTGCAAGCTGCCACTCGGGTTCTGGGAATTGGACCCAGGTCCTCTGAAAGAGGGACCCATGCTCTTAACTGCCAAGCCAACTCTCCAGCCCCAACATGTTATTTTCTTTAAAAGATTTTCAAAATAAAAAATGATCTGGTTACATTAGTATTTTTAAAGGTGTTCTGACAGAGGTACATATAATTTACTGAACTGATATAAAAGATCTATGAAAATAAAATTCAGCAAACATATGTGTAATTACAGAAAAACACACACATTCAAGAGATATTTTAAATAATTTGAACAGATAACTTATGACAATCAATTATGGGGACTGAACTAGCTAGGGATGACATGAGATAAGACATTTTAAAAGAAACAATATTCATTTGAAAAAAGATTATGCATAATAACACATTTTGAAAAGTTTTACAAACAGCTCATTAAGTTTTGAAATCATAACTTATAGCAATAGTATTAACACTCAGACTAAATACCTTCCTCACAGAAGGGGAGAAGATAACACTGGTATGTGATTTCTGTACAAGTTCATTTTAGTCATTGTGGTGCATTTGGGGGTCTACTTTTAGTAACTTCAGTTTTCCAGCTCCTTTCTCATAGTCTCAATTCTTCTTCAAGCCTAACTCATTCAGACTGTATGACTAGACTATTGTCATGAAACAGACATTCACGCTCATTATGACAGTAACTCTATCAACTTTCTTACGCTAAGTGCCATAAAACTAAGGAATTCTTTCTCATAGAATAAGCAACAGTAGATTATCTAGCCTTTAGTAGAATAGCTGTATCCATCCAATGCTCAAGAAACATCACAGAAAAGAGGTTAGAAACAATGAAAGCAGAAATTGTGGAGATGTGAAACAAAAACCCATCTTCTGGATATGATATAATATCAAACTCATGAACACACTAAGGCTATGGTTATCATCATAAGACCTGCAAAACATTGCATCATAGATGGGGAAGATCCCATGAGGACCTGTCCCTCCATGAGGGACTATTGGCAATTAATAATTAGGGTTGGGGTTATTTTCTTTAGTGATATAGTCATGAGTAATTTGCCTTTGCTCCAATAAATAGTATTATACCTAATCCTAGGTAAGTTAACTCTAATTAAACTCAGATTGCTACACACAAGAAAAAAATATGAAAGTTGAAAAGGGATTTGACAGCCCTTTGCACCAAATCCTGCTAGGAAACAGCGGGTCTCCCAGGAGTGCTCTCACTCCTAAGCCTAGAGGTGACATCACCACGTTTGCTCCAATAACTGTCCAAAGAGGGACCCTCCAGGAGCACACAAGGCACAGGAACAGCAGAGCAGCTAGGGACCTTCTGGTCTCTATCTGCCCTCCAGAGCTAAGGCTGTCCCTCAGACCTCTGCACCCAAATCCTGCCCAGAAGTGCTGACACACCTAGGATCACAGGCTCACAGGCTCACAGACACACAGTGAGTTCCAGTCCAAGACAGCAAGACCAGCTAACACAAGAGATAACCAGATTGCAAGAGGCAAGCACAAGAACCTAATCAAAAGAAACCAAGCTACATGGCATCGTCAGAACCCAGTTCTCCCACCATAGTGAGCCCTGGATACCTTGACAAACTAGAAAAGCAACATTCAGATTTAAAATCACATCTCATGATAATGATAGAGGACTTTAAGAAGGACATAAGTAACTCCCTTATAGAAATACAGGAGAACACAGGTAAACAGGTAGAAGCCCTTAAAGAGGGAACACAAAAATCCCTTAAAGAATTACAAGAAAACACAATAAAACAGGTGAAGGAATTGAACAAAACCATCCAGGATCTAAAAGAGGAAATAGAAACAATGAAGAAATCACAAAGGTAGACAACCCTGGAGATAGAAAACTAGGGAAAGAGATGAGGAATCACAGATGCAAGCATTACCAACAAAATACAAGAGATTGAAGAGAGAATCTCAAGTGCAAAAGATACCATAGAAAACATTGACACAATAGTCAAAAAGTGCAAAATGCAAAAAGCTTCTAACAGCAAACATCCAGGAAATCCAGGAGAAAATGAGAAGACCAAACATAAGGTTAATAGGCATATACGAGAGTGAAGATTTCCAACTTAAAGGGTCAGTAAATATCTTCAATAAAATTATAGAAGAAAACTTCCCTAACCTTAAGAAAGAAATGCCCATAAACATACAAAAAGCCTACAGAACTCAAAATAGATTAGACCAGAAAAGAAATTCCTCCAATCACATAATAGTCAAAACACCAAATACACAAAACAATGAAAGGATATTAAAAGCAGTAAGGGGGAAAAAATCAAGTAACATATAAAGGCAGACCTAACAGAATTACACCTGACTTCTCACCAGAGACTATGAAAGCTAGAAGATCCTGGGCAGATGTCATACAGACCCTAAGAGAACACAAATGCCAGGCCAGGTTACTATACTCAGCAAAACTCTCAATCACCATAGATAGAGAAAACAAGATATTCTATAACAAAACCAAATTTCACAATATCTCTCCACAAATCCAGCCCTAAAAATGATAGTAGATAGAAAACTCCAACACTAGGAGGGGAACTACACCCTAGAAAAAGCAAAAAAGTAACCTTTCAACAAACCCAAAAGAAGATAGCCACACAAACATAACAATAACATCAAAAATAGCAGGAAGCAACAATCACTATTCCTTAATATCTCTTAACATCAATGGACTCAATTTCCCACCGCAAAAAAGACAAAGAACAACAGACTGGGTATGTACACAGACCCAGCATTTTGCTGCATACAGGCAACACACTTCAGTGTTAAAGACAAACAGTACCTCAGGTTAAAGTACTGAAAACAATTTTCCAAGCAAATGGACCAAAGAAACAAGCTGGAGCAGCCATTCTAAGTTCAGATAAAATAGACTTTCAAGCAAAAGTCATCAAAAAAGATAAAGAAGGGCACCTCAATCTTATCAAGGAAAAATGGACCAAGAAGAAATCTAAATACTGGACATCTATACTCCAAATACAAGGGCACCCACATTGATAAAAGAAACTTTACTAAAGCTCAATGCACACATTGCACCTCACACAATAATAGTGGGAGACTTCAACACCCCACTCTCAGCAATGGACAGATCATGGAAATATAAACTAAAAAGAGAGACATTAAAACTAACAGAACTTATAGGCCAAATGGATTTAACAGATATCTGTAGAATATTTCATCCTAAGTCAAAAGAATATACCTTCTCAGCATCTCATGGTACCTTCTCCAAAATTGACCATATAATTGGTCACAAATCAAACCTCAACAGACATAAGAAGATTGAAATAATCCCATGCCTATAAACAGGTCACTATGGACTAAGGCTGGTCTTCAATAGCAACAGAAACAACAGAAAGCCCACATACACATGGAAGCTGAACAACTCTCTATGCAATGATAACTTTGTCAAGGAAGAAATAAAGAAAGAAAATAAAGACTTTTAAATTCAATGAAAATGAAGACACAACATATAAAAACTTTTGGGACACAATGAAAACAGTGCTAAGAGGAAAACTCATAGCTCCATGTGCCTCCAAAATAAATTGGAGAGAGCATACATTAACAGTTTAACAGCACAAGAGGAAATAATCAAATTCAGGACTGAAATCAACCAAGTAGAATCAAAAAAGAACTTTACAAAGAATCAACAAAACCAGGAACTGGTTCTTTGAGAAAATCATCAAGATAGATAAACCCTTAGCCAGACTAACCAGAGGGCACAGAGACAGTATCCAAATTTACAAAATCAGAAATGAAAAGGGAGATGTAACAGCAAAAACTGAGGAAATTCAAAAAGTCTTCAAATCCTACTACAAAATCCCATATTCAACAAAACTGGAAAATCTGGAAGAAATGAACAATTTTCTAGAAAGATACCAAATAACAAAGTTAAATCAGGATCAGATAAATGATCTAAACAGTCCCATAACACCTAAAGCAATAGAAGCAGTCCTTAAAAGTCTCCCAACCAAAAACAGCCCAGTAACAGATGGGTTTAGAGCAGAATTCTATCAGATCTTCAAAGATGACCTAATACCAATACTCTTCAAACTACTCCACAAAATGGAAACAGAAGGAACACTACCAAATTTGTTTTATGAAGCCACTGTTATGCTGATTTCAAAATCTCACAAAGACCCAACAAAGACAGAGAATATCAAACCAATCTCCCTTATGAATATCAATGCCAAAATATTCAATAAATTTCTTGCAAACAGAATACAAGAACACATCAAAATGAGCATTCACCATGATTAAGTAGGCTTCATCCCAGGGATGCAGGGATGGTTCAATATATGGAAATCCATCAATGTAATCTACTACATAAACAAACTCAAAGGAAACAAAATGCATAATCATTTCATTAGATGCATGCAAAGCAATTGACAAAATTCAACACCCCTTCATGGTAAAAGTCTTGGAAAGATCAGGAATTCAAGACCGCTACCTAAACATGTTTACACCACAAACCAGTAGCCAACTGGAGATTGAATTAAATTAAATGGAGAGAAACTTGAAGCAATTCCGACTAGACAAGAATACCCCCACTTCTCTATCTATTCAACAGAGTATTTGAAGTTCTAGCTAGAATAAGTAGACCACAAGAGGAGGTCAAAGGGATACAAATTGGAAAGGAAGAAGTCAAAATATCACTATTTGTAGATAATATGATAGTATACTTAAGTGTCCCCAAAAACTCCACCAGAGAACTCCTACAGCTGATAACAACTTCAGCAAAGTGGCTGGATATAAAATTAACTCAAAAAATCACTAGCCTTCCTCTACTCAAAGGATAAACAGGTTGAGAACGAAATTAGGGAAACAACACCCTTCACAATAGCCTCAAACTATATAGAGTATCTTGGTGTGACTCTAACCAAACAAGTGAAAGATCTAAATGACAAGAAGTTTAAGTCTCTGAATAAAGAAAGACCTCAAGATAGAAAGACCTCCCATGCTCATGGATTGGCAGAATTAATATAGTCAAAATGGCCATCTTGCCAAAAGCAATCTACAGATTTAATGCAATCCCCATCAAAATTCCAACTCAATTCTTCATAGAGTTAGAAAGAACAATTTTCAAATTCATTTGCAATAACAAAAATTCAAGGATAGGAAAAAATATTCTCAAAAATAGAAGAACTTCTGGGAGAATCACCATCCCTGACCTCAAGCAATACTACATAGCAATTGTGTTAAAAAATTTCATGGTACTGGTACAGTGACAGGCAGGTAGATCAATAGAATAGGACTGAAGACTCAGAAATGAACCCACACACCTATGGTCCCTTGATCTTTGACAAAGGAGCGAAAACCATCCAGTGGAGAAAAGAGCATTTTTAACAAATGGTGCTGGTTCAACTGGTGGTCAGCATGCAGAAGAATGCAAATTGATCCATTCTTATCTCCTTGTACTAAGTTCGAAGTCCAAGTGGTTCAAGGACCTCCATATAAAAGCAGATTCACTGAATCTAATAGAAGACAAAGTGGGGAAGAGTCTCAAAAACATGGGCCCAGGGTAAAAGTTCCTGAACAGAACACCAATCAATGTCTTATGCTCTAAGATCAAGAATCAACAAATGGGACCTCATAAAATTGCAAAGCTTCTATAAGGAAAAACAAACAAACAAAAAAAACAAATAAAAAACAAAAAACAAAAAAACAAAAAAACAAAAAAAAAACCCCACTATCAATAGGACAAATGGCAACCCACAGACTGGGAAAAGATCTTTACCAACCATACATCTGATAGAGGGCTTATATCCAATATATACAAAGAAGTTAGACTGCAGAGAACCAAATAACCCTATTAAAAAATGGGGAACAGAGCTGAACAGAGAATTCTCAACTGAGAAAACTCGAAATGCTGAGAAGCACATAAAGAAATGTTCAACATCCTTAGTCATGAGAGAAATGCAAATCAAAACAACACTGAGATTCCTCCTCACACCAGAATGGCTAATCAAAAACTCAGATGACAGCAGGTGCTAGCGAGGATGCCCTCCATTGTTGGTGGGATTACAAGCTGGTACAACCACTCTGGAAATCAGTTTGGTGGTTCCTCAGAAAATTGGACATAGTATTTCCTGAGGACCCAGCTATACCACTCCTGGTCATATACCCAAAACGATTCTCGAACATGTAACAAGGACACATGTTCCACTATGTTCATAGCAACCTTATTTATAATAGCCAGAAGCTGAAAAGAACCCAGATGTCCCTCGAGAGGAATGGATACAGAAAATGTGGTACATTTACACAATGGAGTGCTGCTCAGCTATTAAAAGCAATGAATTCATGAAATTCTTAGGCAAATGGATGGAACTAGAAAATATCATCTTGAGTGAGGTAACCCAGTCACAAACACACACACATGGTATGCACTCACTAATAGGTGGATATTAGCCCAAAAGCTTGGAATACCCAAGATACAATTCACAGAACACCTGAATCTCAAGAAGAAGGAAGAGTAAAGTGTACATGTTTTAGTTCTTCTTAAAAGGGGTAACAAAATACTCAAGGGAGGAAATATGGAGACAAAATATGGAGCAGAGACTGAAGGAAATGCCATCCAGAGACTGCCCCACTTGGTTATCCATCCCATATACAGACACCAAACCCAATCACTATTGTGGATGCCAAGAAGTGCTTGCTGACAGGATCCTGACATAACTATCTCCTGAGAGGCTCTGCCAGTGCCTGACAAATACAGAGGCAGATGCTCTCAGCCAACCATTAGACTGAGCATGGGGTCCCCCCCCCAATGGAGTAGTTAGAGAAAGGACTGAAGGAGCTGAAGGGGTTTGCAAGCCATAGGAAGAACAACAATATCAACCAACCAGATACCCCCGAGCTCCCAGGAACTAAACCACCAACCAAAGAGTACAAGTGGAAGGACCCATGACTCCAGCCACATAGGTAGCAGAGGACAGCCATGTTGCATATCAATGGGAGGAGAGGCCCTTGGTCCTGTGAAGGCTAGATGCCCCAGTGTAGGGGAATGCCAGGGCAGGGACACGGGAATGGGTGGGTGGGTAAGCACCCTCATAGAATCAAGGGGAGGGAGGATGGGATAGGGCATTCCCAAATGGGAAACCAGAAAAGGGGATAACCTTTAAAATGTAAATAAATAAAATATCCAATTAATATGTTAAAAAATAAAATATGTGCTTAAACGATAATAAAAAAAACAGGACATTTTTTCCCCCAGAGGAACACTGCTCTTCTAGTTGGAGTGGGAACAAAATGAGAGAGGGTAATAATGGGCATTGAGGGAGCTAAAATTTATTACATCAATGCATGAAACTCTCAACAAAAATATTGTTTGCAAAAAATCTCTCTTGCAGTAATAATTTTATTATTATATATATAATTATATATATATATACATACATATATATATATATATATATATATATATATATTACTAAAATACTTGCTTTAAGAGGATAAGCCCATTCTCCCCGAAGGAGCTCACAGAAGTTCACTGTTGGAGGTTCTTTCTACCTGCGTAGGCCAGCTCACTAGAGAGATCCATCATCTCCCTACCCTCATCAAGGCATCTGCGGGACAGTGAGACGTGCATTGGCATTTGGGCTCCAGAGGAATTTTACACAAGCCTGCTTCTTAATCCGACGGCTCATAACTTTGGTCTTTCTTTCCACATGGTCCAGTCACGGGGGACCCGCTCTGCTTTCCCCATCAGGCTGCTTCTCTCAACTGCAAAGTGAAATAGACGAAGGGAAGGGTTTCTTGGGAACCCAATGGCCCAACTTGGCTCCTTAGAGTTTCTCTTCTCTGTCTAGTTCCATGGCACACATACAAAGAAAGGAGAAGCTGTCAAGGGCAGAGACCTCAGAAGTCTCAACATTCAAAGGAGACAGAATAAAAGCTTCTAATGTATTTTTAAGCTGCTCCTTTTCTTCCCAGCAAAACTGACATCTTCAAAGAAATGAAAGACCTAAGTTAAAAAGCAAAAATTCCAATGTAAACTAAATTTAGAAGAAACTATGTCTACTCAAATGTGCTTACTTTTCATTTCAACAAACAATAAACTATAATTTTGGAAGGAGTAAAAATATTTCATCAAAAAAGTTTTAAAGTTTGCAATGACTCTAGCTTCCAAAAAACACTTAAAAATTCACAATTACCTAAATGTAAACCAATTCAAAGTTTATGAGTATGTTTCTTCCCAACTTACATAAACTGAAGTTGAAGAGGAAGTCAGTAACTGGCATAGAAGTAAAGAGTTGAAATAAAAATATATTTAAAAGGCCTAGAGAGGTTTAGGACATGCGAACAATGCCATTTGGGGCAGCTATCGGAGCTCTGTTCAGATGGCCATTAGCTACAACGCTGAACCCACCCGGGCAGTAGAGTGGAGGTCAGGGTCATTGCTGGTGCTCGGCATCACAGTAGGATGGCCAAGAGGAGGGAAGAATGTGCTGTGGAAAACTGTCAAATCTGTCTCTGCTGTCCTCAGTTGTAAAATGAGGATAAGTTTTGGAAGATACAGTAAAGTGATTTTTAAACACATAAAAAGTAAGATCGTGAGAAGTCCAGAGACTCCGCCTAGTACACTTCCTGATCAGCCACAAATATTTCATCTGTGGGTCGGCCGGAGGACCAAGTGACTACCGGATATCACCTATGGCTTATGGAGATGAGTTCCCAGGCTTTGAGCACATAACAAAATTATATCATTAATGTAACATGTTTGTGTGTTTTCTCTTGAGTTTTTACTCTTGAGTTGTTGTGCCTTAAGTGAGGAAATATCATTGCGAAGGTTTGATTTTCTTTGTGGGGGTTTTTGCCAAAGGGTTTTGTGACTGGATGTATTAGGGGGGGGGTTATGGCGATGGGTATGCTGTGTATGCATGTTCATGTGTGAGTGCAGACGTGTGCATGCCACAGCACACAAGCACACATGGGGGGGCAGCTTAGGTAGTGACCCTTGCCCTCCTCATTGCCTGAGGTGATATCTCTGTTATTTGCTCCGTGTATATCAATCCAGCTGACCCACAAGCCTTCAGAGATTCCTCTGATGCTGTCTCTCCTCTCACTGTAGAAGCACAGCCTTGCAAGCACCCACTACCATTCTCAGCCTTGCATGGATTTGAACTCAGGTTCTCATGCTGTCTGGCAAACACTTTGCCCGCTAAGCCATTTTCCCGGTGCCCCGCCCCCAATTCTTTAAAATAAACAGATTACTTAAAATGTTTCACTCGTAGAGGATGCAGTGACACGTGTCTTTAATCCCAGCACTCAGGAGAGAAAGAGGCATATACATATCTGTGAGTCTGAGGCCAGCCTGGTTTACATAGTTCCAGGCTATCCAGATCTATAGAGTGAGATCATGTTTAAAAAAAAAAAAAAAGCAGGGTAGCAGGAATTATGGGATTAAAAACTAAGTATCAAGAGTAAACCTGGGCTCCCATATCAACTCTAAGCTGGATAATCGGGCTCATAACTAAACTCATTTGCATTACAGATTAAAGATGAAAACTGCCTTCTTAAAACCCTTTAATAAAACTACCTTTTAAGATAATTTTTTATTTCCTTTATCTTCTTATCTGAAAAGGGAAAATCACAATTCAAATAGCAAACAGTACCCTGGGCAAGAGGTTTCCTTGGAGACCTTATCTTGTCTACACACATAAAGGCCATATGAATGTAAAATATTATTTCACATAAAATAATCCCCATGAGAGTAGAATTTGAATCTTAGAAGGCAAGATTTGGGTGATGACAGAGTTTAAGTTTATTTTTTTTTTCTTATTTCAATGGTATTCTGACATTCCATAAGTCAACTAAACACTCTTAGTCCTTGAAGACAATCTTTGTGCTCAATATTAGAATAGGTAATATGGAGGTATAAAAAAGTAAATGTGTCTATCAAAATACTACAACCTAATTAATAAAAGAACTCTAATACTATTGGAAAAAGTAAAAAAAAAATCATTTAACACATTCTAGAGATATGGTTATTCATTGAATTCTTTGGTCTATAAAATAAAAGATTTGATTTCATTCCCTTACTAGTCTAAAAGCCTAAGACCTATAATATAATAAATATACATCAAAGAAAACTACCAACAACTGTAGCCATTCCTTTTAAGAATGCAAAAGAGATGGACTGACCAGTCATTACGTACATTTTGCAAAGTAGTATATAAACATTGTCAGTATTTAAATTTTAATCCAAATATAAAAAATACTTTAAAGTGGCAGTAAGTTAGTTGGCAAATAATTCTTTTCCATTACTTATGCCAGGTACTGTTGGAGCAGCTGCTGTGGTACAGACCACGGTTCCTGTCTGTAACAGAGTTTATATTCTAGAATGAGGTATATGAACTGAGACTAAGCATTACCTTCATTCGTGCTACAAAGAGAGCAGTGAATGGGAATGGGATGACTCCATTCATGGCAGGCATACTGCAAATATACTGACTTAAAAACAAAAGCTTCCCCAAACGGCTAAGTGGCAAGCAGAATCTGTAAGGAAAAGAACTTGAAAACAAAGCCAAGAGCCAAGAATCATCAGTCTGAGCCGAGAGTCATCAGTATCATTTTTAAAAACCAAGAGAACAAAACTTGCATTAGAAACAGTCAAAAAAAGACTAGAGGAAGTGGAGAAGGAATTCCTAACCGAGCTGTAGACTGCCCATGACTCCAGATTGAGTAGAAGATACATTAACAGAATGTAGCCACGCATGGCTCCTGCTTAGAAAGTCCTGGTACTTTTCACAAGTCTAGAGAGCACTGCCCCCAAAACGGCAGAACCGTCAATAGCAGTTGTCTTCTCCTTGAAGTTCCACATCAAAAAGAAATCCATCTCTCCTCTGCTGGGCTCCTTCACCTCTGCTGCCCACAGGCATAAATACCTTCTTCCATGTAGCTCTTGTAAAACAACCTCTCTCCAGTATTTCATGCATGATCAATGGATGACCCCATCCATACGCCACTCAGACAAACTTGAGGAATGCCAATCTCAACAGAACCACCTCACTCACTCAAAATCAAAGCAGCTGCCCACCCTTCCCAGGCTTTTATTTCTACTGAAGTGGGTCTAACCACTGACCAACCAAACACTGGAATAATAGAGTCCCCTGAAAACCCTGTTTGTTTGATTAAGGGAAATGGAAGGTACATTTACACAAATGCTACACTGGTCTGTCTTAGTCAGGGTTTTTATTCCTGCACAAACATCATGACTGAGAAGCAAGTTGGGAAGGAAGGGGTTTTTTCAGCTTACACTTCCATGCTGCTATTTATCACCAAAGGAAGTCAGGACTGGAACTCAAGTATGTCAGGAAGCAGGAGCTGATGCAGAGGTTATGGAGAGATATTTCTTACTGGCTTGCTTCCCCTGGCTAGCTCAGCCTGCTCTCTTATAGAACCCAGGACTACCAGCCCAGGGATGGCACCACCCACAAGGGCCCCTCCCCCCTTGATCACTAACTGAGAAAATGCCCCACAGCTGGATCTCATGGAAGCACTTCCCCAACTGAAGCTCCTTTCTCTCTGATAACTCCAGCCTGTGTCAAGTTGACACACAAAACCAGCCAGTACAATTGACCCCCTGTCACAACACATCACTATTAAGCCTCAACCCTTACTCAACTTCTTACTCATCCTCAAGATCTAAATAACTTTAAAAGTCCCACAGTCTTTATGTATTAAAAGTTCAATCCCTTTTAAATGTCCAAAATTTTTTAAAATTCAAAGTTTTTTAAAAATTCAAAGTCTCTTAACTGTGAATTCCACTAAAATACTTTCTTCCTTCAAGAGGGAAAAATATCAGAGCACAGTCATAATCAAAAGCAAAAATCAAACTCCAATAATCCAATGTCTGGGATCCAACTCAAGATTTTCTGGGCTCCTCCAAGGGCTTGGGACACCTTCCCAGCTCTGCCCTTTGTAGCACACAGCTTGTCTTCTAGGCTCCAGCTGCCTGTACTCCACTGCTGCTACTGTTCTTGGTGGTCATCGCATGGCACTGGCATCTCCAAAACACTGCGGTCTTCCACTGTAACTAGGCTTCACCAATAGCCTCCCATAGGCTCTCTCCATGGTGCCAAGCCTCAACTCCTTTGAATGACCCCTTGAATCCTGGGCCATCAATTGCAACTGAGGCTGCACCTTCACCAATGGCCTTCCATGGCCTCTCACAGTGCCAAACCTCAGCTGCTCTTCATGACCCCTCCATGCCTTCAAAACCAGTACCACCTAGGTGACTCTTACACATTACCAAGTCCAGTCACAGGTACAACCTTGTCTATCTCTGGAACACAGCCTCTGTGCTCTCAAAAAACACTTCCCAGAAGATTTCACCTCAATAATGCTGGTCTCTTCTTAATCACTGCTAATTTCTTAGCTCCAGCTAACCAGGATCAATAGTCCCAGTAACACAAAGGTTTGCTTTAGTAGTTCTGGTATCTTGTTAATCACAGCTGATTCTTCAGCCCCAGCTAACCAAAATCACAGAATTTCACAATCAAAACAGCAATAGCCCTGATAAGAATCTTTAATCTTTCCTCTGAAATTTCACAAGCCAGGCCTCCATCTTCTGCACTGTTCTCAACATTATTTTCCAAGCTCCTACACAACATCCTACATAGCTCTTAACACCAAATGGATCATCTAGCCCAAAGTTCCAATGTCCTTTCACAGTCCTCCCCAAAACATGGTCGGGTTGTCACAGGAATACCCCACTATGCTGGTGCCAATTTGTCTTAGGGTTTCTATTCCTGCACAAACATCATGACCAAAAAGCAAGTTGGGGAGGAAAGGGTTTATTGAGCTTACAATTCCACATTGCTGTTTATCACCAAAGGAAGTCAGGACTGGAACTCAAGCAGGTCAGGAAGCAGAAGCTAATGCAGAGGCCATGAGGGGCGGGGGTTGTGTTTCTTACTGGCTTGCTTCCCCTGGCTTGCTCAGCTTGCTCTCTTATAGAACCCAGGACTACCAGCCCAGGGATGGCACCACCCACAAGGGCCCCTCCCCCCTTGATCACTAACTGAGAAAATGCCCCACAGCTGGATCTCATGGAAGCACTTCCCCAACTGAAGCTCCTTTCTCTGGTAACTCCAACATGTGTCAAGTTGACACACAAAACCAGCCAGTACAGGTCTTATTTGGACCCCAATTCAAACCTATGAGGCGATGCTGGGAGAGAAAAGATAAGAAGAGGAGGATGTGGAGAAGGAAAATGGGATACTATTCTTGGATATTTAATGATATTTAGGAAAACAACCTCCCAGTTAAGGGTCGGTACTGTAGTTGTGTTGATGATGCATAATCAACTCGTGATACATGTTAAGGTATTCATAGATGAGGTGCTGTGATATTACATTTTGTGGTCAAACAATATGCAGAAAGCAACAAAGGCAGCGTGTGTCGAAGCATGCCGTATGTGTGTGGGACTCATGAGACCATTCTTCATTTTCGTCCACACAACATGTCTATGTACTTAAAGTTTTCCCAGGAACTAGGGAAATGAAAGATGGCCTCCCTGTCTCACAGCTGCCTTTGAAGGGTGGCATTGTCTTGATCTTTTAGACAACCTTCATTTGCTGCGTTTTCCATGAAATGTGCTAAAAGTGCCAGCGTGGCCAGTCCATGCGCTGTCTGGTATCCCGCCTGCTTCTGTCATGCTGGATTTGTTTTTCTTGGGAATTCAATTTGGATGACTGAACTCCTCTTTTCCCGGCCTCTTAACAATTGTGGCTAGTCAGACCGACCACGTGGGAGCAGCAGGGTAGAGAAAGTGCCTCTCTTAGATCTTGTCTATATATCATTTTCCTCTACTCTGGCAATTCTTAAAGGGAGAGAGTTATCATGAAGTTCTGTATGAGATGCCACCACACTCTTATCAGTCTCAAGGGCAATCATTTCATTTTGAAGACATTTTCAACTGAAGCACTTTGAATAACATATATCGGTGCTTGCATTTTTATAACCCTTTCACATCATCTTTTAACATCGATGCTTTGTGGAGTAGCAGCTGCACTTTTGGTGTTCTCTGGAATCAAATGTCATTTACAGTCTTCCCTGCAGTGGCACTGAGCTTTTCTAGATCCTTTCTCTAAAAAAAAAAAAAAAAAAAAACCAAAAATACAAACAAAACAAAACAAAAGCCCAGCTTCTCCTTTTTGAGAATATGCGTGTAACTATTATGATTAGTTGCAAATATGTAGTCCACCGGGCCTAAAGCCCTGATGCTTCTTTCTTGTGACATGTCCTTGACTAGGTCACCCAAAAATAACAGTGCCAAAAACCATTAGGAAGACAGACATTTAGAGGAATTTCAGGATGAGGCTCATGGAAAGCAAATTTAAAAAAAGGAAGATTCACATAATGGTCCTTACTTACTGTCCCACTTCCTTTAGACCGTGATTTTTTTATATCATAGGTTATAAAGGGCAAATTAAATGTTCCTGCTACTATTAAGCATTGCATGTTATAGATGTACACCAGCTTGGCATCATTAATATGTCATAAATTATGTAAATATTCCTGCCCTTCTTGGAAAATGGTAGGGACCCTGTTGGTCGGGCATAGGGGGACAATTAAAACTGCCCCTCATATGACTCACAGTGGAGACTAGCAAAGTGTGACATTCATATACCCTCCATTTGAAAAGAGCAGAGACAGAGCAGATCTTGGATATCAGAATTCTAGACAAAACATTGGAAATACATTAAAACTTATCATCACCCAAAATCAAGGAGCAAAACTGAGGAGCAGATTCGCTGGATTAAGTGGAAATTTTCACAGGATGAATGAAAACAGAAGACCAAGTCAACAAATCTAACAGTTCACAGGGAGAAAACACATCTGATCACGAGCGTCAAAGAGTCTCGTTTGTGGCCTTGAAGGGCGCTGGAAGGACTGGCGTGACGTAAAGTGCGGCTGGTGATGGTGGACTATCACCTAGAAGTGAAGAAAGCACACGTGACTAACACAAGAATAAAATCCTGAAATTGTCCTTAAAGAATACCACATTTTTATTGACTGTTTTGACATTTAAAAAAAAAAAAGTCCGTATTTTTAAATTTTGTTTATTTTTAATTTTATTTTATTTTTACTTATTCCGTTTACATTCCATCCACTGCCCCGTCCCATTTACTCCCTCCCACAATTTTTCCCCATCCCCCCCTTCTCTGAGCAGGTAGCGGCCCCCTTTGTTACCCCCCACACACACACCCAGATTGCTTCGACTTTTAAAGAGCGTGGTTGTAATAGTAAATGGATGACTAGTTCTCGGATACTGTTTACTAGAATGTTCAAGAAATCGTTCCGTAAGATTCTTGCGATCTAAAGAACCAAATAACCCTATCAAAAAATGGGGTACAGAGCTAAACAAGGAATTTTCACCAGAAGAAATTCCGATGGCTGAGAAGCACCTTAAGAGATATTCAACACCATTAGTCATCAGAGAAATGCAAATCAAAACAACCCTGAGATTCCACCTCACACCAGTCAGAATGGCTAAGATTAAAAACTCAAGAGACAACAAGTGCTGGCGAGGATGTGGAGAAAGAGGAACACTCCTCCACTGTTGGTGGGATTGCAAAATGGTAAAACCGCTCTGGAAATCAGTGTGGCGGTTCCTCAGAAAATTGGGCATGTCCCTTCCAGAGGACCCTGGCATACCACTCCTGGGCATATACCCAGAGGATTCCCCTGCATACAATAAAGACACATGCTCCACTATGTTTATAGCAGCCTTGTTTATAATAGCCAGAAATTGGAAGGAGCCCAAATATCCCTCAAAGGAGGAATGGATACAGAAAATGTGGTATATTTATACAATGGAATACTACTCAGCAATTAAAAATAATGAATTCATGCAATTTGTAGGTAAATGGTCAGACCTGGAAAATATCATCCTGAGTGATCTAACCCAATCACAAAAGAATACACATGAAATACAATCACTGATAAGTGGATATTAATGAGCCCAGAAGCCCTAAATACTCAAGGCACAATTAGCAAGTCAAATGATTCCCAAGAAGAAAGGAGAGGACCCTGGGCCTGTAAAGATTGGATCCAGTTTTGTAGAGAAACCGTGGGGGGAGGGGGAATGATTGGGGAATAGTTGGGGGGGAGAGGAATTATGGGACATAGGGAGGGGGGAACTGGGAAAGGGGAAAGCCTTTGGAATGTAAACATAGATTATACAAAATAAAAATTAAAAAAAAAAGATTCTTGTGATCTTGCTAGCACACCATGAGAAGGTAGGTCGCCGCGTGTGGTGCATCTTATGAATATATTAAGTAGAGAGAGCTCTGAAGGATCATAAGGGAAGGTCGGCCAACTCAGGCTGCGTTGGAAGACACAGACTATAAAGTCTGTGGCGATGGCGCCATCATTGTCAGACCAGAGAGAATTAGGCTCGCTACTGTTCCCCTGTCAACCCTTCCAGAGCTCTCTTCAATGTCGTTCGCCCTGGAAAGTTGTGAGGGGATTCCCCTTCCCAGATGATCAAGTTAAGAATATCAAGAAAAGACGGGATGAAATGCTGCTTTAAGCGGTGGTGTTCATATGAATTTTCAGAAGTTTCTGGAATGTAGAAACTTCCAGTCTCTGAAAATAGCATATAACTAAGCAAATTGTGTACTCACCCTCTCCTTGTGTTTATGATTGAAGGAGAATAATATATTGCCGGCCTGCCTGAGATCGGGAGGACGGACGGAAAGACTTCAAGTTCCTTCTGCATGATGGTCGGTTGGAGGTGACTTCAGGGAAGAACAGCCTACTTTTGTGGCACTTGGGTCTCTGAGAGGCTCAGTCAGAGCTGAATAAAAACAGTAGATCAAACGAACTCATCATGATAGCTTAAATACGCCCACTAAAATCCCCGAGGACGTGAAAAATCAGTTTCTACTGATCTTGTAGCTAATTATCTGTCGTACTTGACAAATTTACCCTGATGTAGTCCTAGCTCTGAGGCAGGGGTTTTGAGTTACTGATGAGGTCTCCTGTCTCTTTAAAGGTGGTATTAAGAGTACTTCGGAGTTCTGAGCAATATCATCCCCTTTTAGATCTGTTCATTCATCGTGACCCCTTGCCAGAATATGTTAGGTAAACATGATTGACAGACAGCCATCTTTATCCTTTATATGGCTGGAGGTCAGCCATGGTGGAAAATAATGCTTTTTTAATTAGCTGTTAGGGGATCGGGTTTCCTTTGTGTGGCTGGCACAAAGATCTCTCAGCGCCAGCACCCAAAGTGGATATCTCTCCGGCCTTGCGTGCTCGGTATAACTCAGACGACTGAAGAACAGTCATAAAAAATTCATATTGGAGTTGTTTTCTAAAAAAAGGGAAAAAAATTGCACAGCTGGCAAAAAAATGTTATAGAGAAACATTCTTGAAATAACAGAGTCCTCTGACAGGAAAATGAGCTACATTTTCAAAGGTTGTCCTGGCAAATGGTGGTTATAAAGAGAAAACTGTCAGATCTTTTTTTTTTTTCCTCTTGCAAAAAAAAATAAAAAATAAAACAAACATAGTTTTTTAACTGTAATGTGCAAAAAAATATAATTTCCCTCCTAGGAATTGTTCCTTCCATTGAAGGGTAAAATAAAGCCCTGCCACAGCTTTGGTTTGGCAGAGTTTACAAAATGTAAAAAGAAATACACACACACAAGGCAAGCATTCGTGACTAATTGGAGTGCGCTGGCCCTCCGGAGTCCTCGCCCATCTTTAGTGGGTCAGGGTGTTCACTTCAAAAAAAAAAAAAAAAAAGCTTATGCTTCTGGTGCCTAAAACAATTAATTTAGTAAGATGCAAAACCACTGTGAAATGAAAAATGGGTGTGTTCAAAGTATTAATACACATTTAAAACACGTGTTTTTCATTTGAATGTTAAAAATTATTGGGCTACAAAAGAAACACTTTTAAACTTACAATAAACCCTGAAGTCGTTTGAGAGGACAGTGATTAGAGGTGATATAAGGGCTAACATATTGAGATCCTGAAAGGAATTTTCTACATTATAAATCATAGCTAAAGTCAAAGATTTGTATTTGGAATATAAATAAATGCACAGCCTGCTTCTCCTTTCTAGTTCCATGTCTCAACTGCTCTGTTGACTTGGTTCTCAGTTCCTTCTGTATCTGCTCTTTGTTGTTTTATCCGTCTTGGGTTCATTATAGCCAAACACAATTCCTCCTTAAGGTGAAGTTAGTTTTTGATCTGTTCCCCTCCCCTTGAGGTCTTTCTTCCGCGTGAGGTTTTCTTGCCCCGGGTTTTAAGAGTTAGTGTGGTTGGAAAGAGTGGAAGGAAATCTTGAGGCAAACTGCCTGGGTTTGAATCCCAATTCTCCTGTCCATGAGCTTCAAGAATTAGAGAAAATTTACACAAGCTCTTTGGAACTCAAAGGTTCAAAGGTTTGCTAAAAGGTTCTAAGAAGGTTTTGCATATAAGATTGTCATAAAGAATTAATGAGAAAATATATCTGAAATTAGGAAAAAAATTTTTGCAATATATGAAATTTGCAATGGTTACAAAATGCACATAGTTATCAAATACACTATGATTTATAAACTAAAAAATCATTTAAATAACATACCAATGTTTATAAATATTTGCTGGATTCTCTCTTTTTTCTTTCTTTCTTCCATCCTTCCTTCCTTCCTTCCTTCCTTCCTTCCTTTCTTTCTTTCTTTCTTTCCTTCTTTCTCTCTTTATGCCTCTATCTCTGTACAAACAAAATACTGAGTTCTACTTAGGAGAGGGAGAAAATCCATTTGTGAGGTTAATAACAACTATAACTCTGTATAGGTCCTCAAGACATGCCAAAACTTGATTACTTATAACTTCTTCTTGTTATATAATGAGGCTCCAAAAAAAAATTCAATTCATTAGTAAACTTATGGTTTTTTTTTCTCTTTTGAGTGACCTAGTGGTTATAACATTTAAACAAACAGCCCAATGAAGCAAACAGTTGTTAAAAAGAAATGACTATGAGAGCAGATGAAATACCCAGTGTAAGCTTAAAATAAAAAGGATCAAGGCAACATCTGGAGATAAAGCCCGCTAGTTTTACATTCGACATCAGGCAGGTAAACGCTCCCTTCCTGCACTGTACAGCTTCAGACAGAAAAGATGGGTCTGTACAACCTGGAACACACACCATATTTGACGTCACTTTCATTTTTAGCTTGCTAAGGTTGAGTTTTTTTTTTCCCCACAAAAGGATCATAATGGTTGTCAAAGAAATCCACACATAAAATTTGTTTTACCACAGTTTAAACAAGCCTTTTAATCTAGAACTGGTCTGGCTGCCTGTGCCGATGCTGAGGGAAAACACCAGCAGAGTTACATGGTACTCATGGGGGAAATTCATGCTTTCTCTCCAGCTTTAGCCAAAACATGGCATCTCTACTTTGTATATGAGTGGGAATGTACATTATGTATAAAGTAACTTCAGACGGGGAGGGCGGGGGTCTATTTTCTCCGAGCGTGTGTCCATACCTGATGCCCTGCTAGGTAAGCTTACAACCTATCTTATTTGACAGATGGAATGAAAACAACGAAGGCCGCAGACAGGAATGTCTGGGTCTGTTGGGAAACAAGTCATTGAATAAGATTTTAAATGATGGCTTCAGAGAGAGGTGGGGAGGGGGGGGCTCTGCTAGGGCCACAGCCTTGTCAGTAGGATGCTTGCCTTCCTGGTAAGAAAGATGAGCCCCAGGATTCCGTCCCTAGCACTATAAGAAAAGAATAATAAGAAGAGAGCCAGGGAACTAGTGGCCACTGGCTGCTAGAGGAGGCAGTATGTCTAGAAGATCCAATTGTTACATTTAACAAGAACATAGATAAAATGACCCTTTGTGAACTTAGGCCCCTCTCTTCTTTGGATTATGTGATTGTTACCGTGCCCCAGCCACACTCAAAGACTAGCGAATATATAGAATTGTAAAGACATCATTTTAGTTTTGAAATCACGCCACAGGAACAGGTTTAGACGGTGCGTTTTTACGACGCCTGACTCCTGCTGCTGCAACCTAAGATTTAAAGAGAAAAGGATGCTATGCTATTCCAGCAGTCCATTATATCCCGCCTTTGGAGAAAGGTTTACTGGCAATGTATAAACACGTGCTGCATTGTGGGTCTCATGACAAGGAGCAGCACACCTGTATAAATGGAGCCTATCTGTCGCAATAGCCCGCCCTTCCCCCACCCGCTTATATAATAATCCTGGCTTTCAGAAGACTAATCACTACACGCCATCTACACAGCATCTAATTTCCTCATCAAATTTCTCTGCCGGGTTTAGCCATGCTTGTCAATTTCCCAGCTCCCTCTTCAATAACTGGGTTTATTCTTAGTGTCCCGCCAATAAACATTCCTAAGAGCAAACCCAGGAAAGAATGAAGTCCAGATTTCTTTATCGCTCCCTCTTTCAAGAAGGGTTTTCTGCTCGCACGCCTGGGAAAGGTCACAGGTAATATTGGGCTGGTCACTTTCGGGTGGTGGGATTGAGTGAGTACATTGGGCTCTTTTGTTTCATCGTCTCACCGACCACCAAGGGGGTCCGTAAGCTGCTGGGAAACCACTTAGAAAGGCAAACGGATCATTATGTCCAACTCAGTTTCCCTCCAAGAACAAAGTAACTTGCTAATATTCTTTTTCAGAACATTGTGGGTTTTCTATACACACTTATCTTCCTCTCGCCTGTGTCCTGTGTGTTCATATGTTCACAGAGAGTTTTAACTTTTCGTAGTGGAGGAAAGTGCCACGAAATGGCTTCTCATACTAGTTTTTACAATGGAAGTTTGTTTATTTAAATGTTTTCCATTGTGACTGGGGTTGTAACTGGTAGAGTACTGGTCTAGCAAGTGCAAAGTCACAGATTAGAGCTCATCAGTATATATACATATGTATATATATCCCACTACAAAATGTCTGCCTTTCTAGGTGCTCAAAAGGAAAAAAAAAGACCTTCAGAAAACTGTAGAAAAAGTACAATTGCTGGCTGTTCATTTCTAAAATAAGTTTAGGAGGGCTTGGGAGATATCTCAATGACAGAGGGCTTACCTGGCACACATAGGGCTCTGGGTTCAATCCCAGCCACCCAGTCCCCTTCTAAAATCGTACTGGCCTGGGGCACTGCACAAGCTGTGTTATGTCTGTACAAATAAGATATGTTGGAGTTCTAATCCTTTCCATCCTATAGCATGGCACTGCTCGAAAATGGAGATTTTACAGATGTAGAGTAGTAGTAGCATGTTGGGGTCATGAAAGTGGGCTCTAATTCAGTATGGCTGGCCTTTTATCAAAAGGGAAACTTGCATTTGGGCACACAGAGAGAGGCCATTGATGGAGATGGAGGCAGGTGCTGGGGTAAAGAAGCAAAGCAAATGCTGGTTGCAAAGAAACCAGGAAGTGCTAAGAGTGATGCAGGAGGAATATTTACCCACAATGCTTAGGAAAAGGCAGGCTTGTCCATACCTCGCACTTGGACTTCCAGCCTGCAGAATTAGGAGACAACTTTCTATTGTCTAAGTCAACGGCATGTAATTTGGCTACCAGAGTGCTAAGAAACCAAGAAAATGTTAAGGATGATCCCAAGTGTATTAGCAAGGTGGACTTGCCTCCTGCTTGATTCTGTGTTGTAATACCTTTCTTTTTTGTAATTCAGTGCGTACCTTCTAGCAGCATATAGGGCTCTGTATTAAGCAAGTGTCCCTGTGCCCTTAGAAGTCAGCAAGGGCTGAATACCAAGCTTCCCATCCCGAACCAATCAACATGGGTGGAGGGGCTTTCCAGGGCACTGTCCCAAGTTCAGTAGCACCCCAATGGCCTTGTCTCTCTAGATGCCCATGGTGCTGTCCCATGAGTTGTGGCAAACTTCCAGATATTTTCAATTGTCCAATGAGGGGCAGGGCTACTGTTTATAAACACTCAGGAAGCACAAAATAAACCCCATGGGTTATAGTTAATACTCTCTAATCCTTAATTTTCCTGACCGTCAGAGACCTTTTCCAAACTTTTGTGAATGATAGCATTTTTTTTTTATTTCTATAAGTAAATAAACCCTATTGAACTACACTACCAACAACTAAAGGTCAGCCCCTGTCATCTGGGTTTGAGTAGTGTCTCTTGAACATAAAGACCTTTATCACAGTCATGAGACTGACCTCAGAAAGGGATCTCCCTTTATGACTAAAGAGTAAGTTACATAGCTAAGTAGATCCTTCCTTCTGTTGTTCATTTTTCAAAGTTTGTGTGTAGACACCATTGGGTTGGAAGGGAAGGAGAATCTTTCATGGAGTCAAGATATCTTGGCACAGGTATAAGTCAGTAAATGTTTATTAAATCAGTGAGTGTCTCTTGTTCCTAAGAGATAGAAGATAAAAACAGTGGTTTTATACTACATGTTTTCAATTCTAAATTATGAAATTGGCCTCAAACTGAAAGAATGTCTTTACTTTTGGTTGCTTTATAAAGGATATTCTCACGTTGTCATGTGGATACAGAAGTGGAATTGGAATGTGCTGCTGAGATTTTAGACTCCGGGTGGAAGTGGGTTAGATTTGCAGTGGTAGCATGGAGCCAATTTTTGGCTGTTCCTAAATCTGAGTCAACCTTTTAATCTATAACATAGAAATATCAGATAGAGTTATTGTGGGAATAAAAACGGGTGACCCTTACTGAGGCGCTGGTTTGATGGTATCGGAGCTGAGGACATTCGTGATCCATTGCCATAGAGAAAGTCTTACGTCCTGCTTCTGCTCAGAAGGACATGTGGGGCATGTCTGGTCACAGGCTTGCGGTATCATCTCACTCACGGTGCGGGCTACCAGTCTCTGTTGGGGTCTGTGGGCATGTGTGGTTTGACGCTTTTCTCCTTGATCTTAGGAACATCACACAGAGACTGATTTCTTGCTTGACCTGTCTACTGCCTCAGACGTGCTTATGGTGAAGCCTAAACCGGATTCAAAGTGTCAAGGGCCCAATACTGGATGCCTATGACATGTAGAAACTACACTCAACTCATGGTTCTAAACCTTATATACTCTGATCCAGACTTGGCTTTGTATCACCAAAGATACTTTGAAATATCCTCGAGGTAAGGAGCGTCTCTCAAAGAACAGTATCCAAAACCAAAAAAGACAAAAGCATTGAAATCTCTGCCATTTATTTCAGTTCTTTGCAAAATTAAAAGGAATTTGTAAAGTAAGAAACATCTTTTCAAAAAAAATTCAAAAAGAGTTAACTGGTGACCAAAAAGATGAAGAACCTTCACAAACAAAATTATTCAACCCCAAACACACATGTGTTATGCTGATATGGGTTGTGTTCTGAGGATTTAAGTCATAACCCAAATTTCTATTCTTCCTGAGATATAAGAGAGCATCTCTGAATCTAAGCCAAGGAAGAAAATGAGACGCTAGAGGAGAAGGACAAAATAACCATGACCACCATTTATAATTTGATGTTCCTTGTGGCGTTCACAATGTGGGCATGCGTTCTTTCGAGTGCCCGTCTTGTTCATGATCAAACCCTAGATGCCATCTTAACACAACACCAGTATACTAGCCGGCTATTGCTGCGTGAAAGGAACAAGGGTCTCTGTTTGCACCAGGGCTCCCCTGTCCCACGCAGCTTAGTGAAGTCACTGCACACAGTCTTACAGACAGAAATCAAGACGCCCAGCTCTGCTCCCACCCCATGTGGTAGTCTACATGCTCCCTCACTCAGATTCACAGACTCTCACAACATGGCTGTTTCAACAATGTCCGGAGAAATCCTGTGACTTCGGGGAAGTCTTCCTTCTACAGTGTGCACGTAATTTGAATAATCTCTGTTTTGATTAGCTTGAAGTCAGCTAAACAAGGGTGGGGTTTAACCTCATCTGCAGTGGAGTTCATTCACCTGTTAAGTATACAGCCTAACATTCCACTACAGTTATAGCTCTCACCCACAGGCAATGAGGAAGAACGCAGTGTGTATGTACTCTAGAGGTAGGAATCCAGGGAGCCATCTTGGAGACTACTATAAAGACACTGGCAATAAATTATACAAAATTTCTATATATAAATGTATGTTTACATATATGTGCACACACACACATACACACATACCACATACACACATCTATATCTACATCTACATCTATATCTATATTTATAGATGTGCATGTGTGTACAGTGCACAAGTCTAACATCCTCCAACAAGGTCACCAGTCCAAATCTTCCCCTGAGCAGTTCAACAACTAGAGACTACTCAATAATATGAGCATATGAGGGCCATCCTCATCCAAGTCACCATATTACGTAACTATTACAAAGTTTAATTTGTAAGTTAGGCACAGTTAGCGATACCAGTTAATAATAAATTGAATGCTCTGACAATATGCTGGAGTGAAACCTATTAAAACATTTAAATCACTTATTTCTGGACGTTTTCACTTAATATTTTCAGATTCTGGTTGATAGTGAGTAACGGATAGTCTTGGGGCAAGAGGTAGCACACATGCTATACATGGTCTCCATCCTCGCACACATGTCCAGACACCCAGTTTTGGTGGCGAGCTCCAAAACTTCTAAAAACATGCACACACATAGCGCTCTTACTGCTCATTTGTCAAGGCTACTCCACCAATGGAGGATTCACCGACTGCTGTCTTCCTGGTCAAAGAAGGGAATCCCACAGATTACCCTCTTGATGAGGACTGGAAGCCAGATAGGCTTTTCAGAGGAGGCATTTCTCTCTTGCCTGGGAAACTACAAAGTGAATTTGAAACTATGGGCAACACCACAGCGGTCACATGGATAAGATTAAAAAAAAAAAAAAAAAGATGAAGATCTGAAATATTGACTGCCGTTCAACTGTTTTGTGCATACCAAATCAGAATACTTGTGCTGTAAATACCCACCCATTCTCAGCAGATGGGACAGAATATGCTCTGTACACAACCCATGTGAGCCCCTCCCCCCATCAAGAGGACAGTATTTGCATAAACAGAATCCTAGAGACCATGTCATCACTATCTCCTCCTCCCCTCTCTGCCCTACAAGCCAGTCGGCTCGAGTTTCCCCGGGCTACCTTCCATGAACATCAAGGAATGCAGCAGAGATGGATGTTACATCGACACCCACGGTGCCACGGCAAGGGAAAACTGTTTGTACACTCTTTTCATTTCTCAGTATGAACAAGCATCTGAAGACTTTGCACCTGTTCTCGTTAGCCCTGGCAAATGCAGCGTGCGTTTATATTAATAGAACGATGTTTTCATAACAGAATGGGTGCGCAGCAATCCTGGCGCGCACACTGGACGCTCTCATGAGCGCGCAGATGCGGGCGGGGGTGGGGGCTGGGGGGAGGGGTGGCTCTTACATAAAGGCCCATGGCAAGAGTACAAGACCTGGACTCCCAAGCTACATCCCCAGGACAGTTAGGAGAGGTTTTTCTGGAATGACTGGGTTCCAGTCTTGGAAATCCAATGAGATACTTGATGAAGAGGAAAATGCGCTGTTTACAATCGGGCTTTTTCATGGGCGTCTCAAAGCTGGGAATTCTTTGGGGCTCCATTTCCCGTTTCTCTAATTTGATTCTTATCTCCCCAGAGTGGAGCTGAGAACCGGTGAGGTCATCTTTGGCTCAATCCCTGAAAGTTTGTTTTTGAGTCGCCCAGTGTCAATATTGCCCACCCAATCTGTACGTTTGCACAAATTAACTGAAACCAGCTACCCAATTCCTTGTTCATATTTGTATCTTTTGATTAAGCCTGACAGCTGTTCCCTCATTAGCCTTCCTCCGGTCGGGGCAGAACAGCTGTCAGAGTAGGAGGAAGTGGATTCATTCAAGTGGTTCTCTAGACCGGGCACATTAAAATCGATAGGGGCTCTAACGGTTCCGTTATGCTTCTAATTCTAATTTATGTTGTGCTGGGTCCTTTCGCCTAGATACATAACGGGAGCCTAAAGGCATCCAGTCATCTACGGAGAAGGCCAGGCTTTATATCTTACGGGGAGAATGTGGGTTTTACCAGAAGATGTCAGCTCTGCATTCTTTGGAACGGGGCTTTAGCATGTACTATGTAACACAGACAATTTTAATATATTTTAAAATATGAGCTTGCAATGTGTTTTTTGGCACGAGAGGTTTTGTTAATTTTGACAGAAGGCCAACAGAGTCCTAACTATGAAGTAAGAAAGCCCCTGCAGCTGGTGCTCATGGGAGCTGGAGATAAAAAAAAAAAAAAAAAGTGGAGAGAGTTAGAAACACTCCGATGGGAATGTGGTTTTCCTAAACAGGACGCAAAGCCCTCGGAGTGAGTCCTATTAGGTTCTGCAATAATCTGCGTGAAGGAAGGAGGTAGAGAGAGTTCTCGATAGCTATTCTTTTAAACCCCGGGGGCTCACGGGAGACTGTTTTCTGTGCAGCAAGGTGTTGAAAGGGACAGCGAGGCTAGGACAGATGCCATGAGAGAGGCCTTCTCTCCCAACTCTTTTACTGGAGTTGGGGGCGTTGGGAACATGGCAAAGGGGAAATACTCTGGGGAACAAAAAACAAAACAAAACAAAAAAAAAGATCTGGAGACCTCAGCTCTGATCCATATCTACCACAGCTCACCCGACCGACCACGAGGAAGGTTTATCAAATCCTCCCCAAATGCTGCATCTGTAGACTTCATTTGGGAAAGGGAGAGATGTGCTAGCTGTTGGCAATGTTCCTATTTATCTGCAGTGACCAATGACTTCTGGTCGCATCCCAGTACCATAGGAAGAAATTCCACGGTGGTGCAAGGTGGGTTTACACACTAATTGTCTATCTTGGGGGTCATTCTTTTTATCTACTCTTTCTCAGGGCCCATTAGCTGAAAATGTAAACAGGTGTTGTCCTTTGGCACCCCCTGGTGGTGTCAATAGCTGTTACATCTGTCTGAACCTTGTGATCCTTGAAGAAAGCAGGCTGTGGTGACCAGAGAGCATGGGGGTGCAGGTCCCTATTTACTTACTTAGTGGGAACAATCCTGCAGGGACTCCTTCACGTTGTCTTGTAGCTTCCAATCCACTGCGTCTTAGAGGATGAAGTGAATGTGATCATTTTACAAGGAAGCTGTATCATCGGGGTCAGCATTCTATCGTGGGCATCAACATTATAAAGCACCTCACGTCAAGTTGAAGGATTTACCCAGCAGTCGGTCAGCTGTTACTTTCAGTACTGTGAGACAATATAGGAAATATTGAAATATTAGTGCAAGGCAAATGCTTCCTTTGTGTGTGTGTGACTTTAGAATTTCCAAAAAATATTGAATAACACATGCTGGCTTTTCCTAAAAACAGGTAGTGGTAATGTGACAGTATTAAATTTAAATTTTTCCTAAGCCTTTTTTTTTTTTTTTACAATTTTTTCTTCGATTTAAGAATCATTTACAAAGAAAACCTTAAAACTCAGAAGTCAGCTAAAAGAAATGAAAGTGGGTTTCTGTTACGGAATGGAAGGTAAATGTATTTTAATTGTTGTGAATCTACAGAAATAAAACTATTTCAATCACGGTGGGTTTGATATCCATTGCATTATACTTTTGGTAATCCCACAAATCCCTTATTGTGCTTACAATTATATTCTTTCCCTTTCATTCTGAAACTCTACTGAAACCCAGCTCTGAAAAATGTATTTGATTTATTATAAACTCACATAGTGACATTTTAATTTGAATGACTTCAACCGAGATGATATATTACTGTCTAAAGCAAACAGGCAAACACGTGGTAGAGATAGATTGAGTATTCTTAGTGACTAACATTGCGGACGTAGGCCTTACTGTGTGGTGATGCTAAGTGAGCTCCAGACTCCTTCATTTCCAGGCTTTGGGCTGGTGTAATTACAATAACTACAGCTGCTCTGTGTAGCTTTAAAAAGAAACAGTCATAGGAAAAAGAAAAGTCAATATTCCCTAAAGGAGAAAAAGAAGTTTCTTTGCCTGTGTTTCTGGCAAAGGGTTGTTAACAGTTGTATCAATATAGTTTGACCAGGATCGGAATGTGTGTGTGTGTGTGTGTGTGTGTGTGTGTGTGTGTGTAGACATACATGCACATACATCTGCAGCCCAGAGATTTTATCTGGAAAATCTGCGTTTGCTTCCAATGCTTTGTCTCTTCTCGATCACATTTATAAGCATTTTTGAAGTTCTTTATGACTACTTTGCCTGCCTCTCCACACTCCGAAGACCAGCCGTGTTTTCAGCCTTGATTGGCCGAAGAATAAAACATCCGTTCACCTCAAAGGCTGCCATTAAATTTACCTCATTTATTGGCCACCAGGAGTTGCACCCAAGCTACTGAGGTCAGTCCTAACTACAGTGTTATGGAGGTCCCGAGAGCCCCTCACCGCTTCCCGATACTGCTTACTGACTGAAGAGCCTCTCAAGCCAGGTAAACCCAATCTTGACATATTGGTACCACTGCCCTTAGAGCACTTTTGATCCACTATGATCCACTCCCCTGCTCCCACAATTTGGGGATCTATTTTACTGAGTGTTAAATAAAAGTAGCCAGGTATGAAGAAGCTAGGGAAACATGGCCACTACTGGACGAATAAGCTGTTTGTCCGACTGTGCAGTGGACACTGGCACTACTTGACCGTCGGGCTTAAGGATAATAAAGCCTGGATATTCTGCATGGGTCTGACTAGGACCCATGTTACCTCTGCTGCCCTTAAGTGGTCAGCAGTAACCTGCTCACTCACTAAAAGCCCTGTGCTCACCAGCGGAATAATGGTTCAGCTCTGTTGGTTTTCTTCACCCTCACATCTCTGTAAAAATGTGAATTTGCTCAGCACTGGAACTGACTGCTCCTGAGCTCTTGGATACACTGTTACATATGGGGTATCTGCCACACTGTGACATACTGCCATGCCTGGGGTAAGTACACAGTCTGCCACACTGTAACGTACTATCAGGCCTAGAGTGTCTGTATTTTCAACAGGCTGATAAAAGATCAGACTCAATGTAAAGGGGGGGATTGCCTTTTCGTTACTAAATCAGGCTCATAAAACTAAGCCAGATGGGAAACGCTTGAATCTGAATAACCATTTTATTCAGACTGTCAAATGGCAGCGGACAAGAACCCCTTCAAGGTTTCTGTTTTAAGCAGCGCACACACGCCTCTCTCAGCCTGACCCGGAGTGACCAGGTTGGATGGTCAGAGCTCTCACGTGCGCGTGTTGATTCAGGCCTTCGCTCCCTACAGTCATCGAGGTGCCAGACTTAGTGGTGGTTTCCTATGGTGCGGATACCTGTCCAGCAGGAATTGGAGTGTGACCACAAGCTATTTCCCTTCAGCCACAGAATAATGGTCAGATGGCGACTGCTCATAGTCGCCACCCAGTCCAGCAAGCCGCCCAGGGAAGAGCTTCCACAGCCTGTGCTCTTCCCACAGAGAAGGGAGTTTTTCTCAGGACACTGCCATTCGCAGGGGCGAAAAGTCAATGTTAGATCTTCAAGTCTTTGAAAAATAATCATCCAAACAGGAAAAACAACAAATTTCGCCTCTTTTCTTCTCCACAGCTTGGTTCTTTTTATTTTTACATGAATAATTTTCTGTCTTAATATTTTCATGTCTTTCAATAAGGACCATATCAGTAGGGACTATATGTTTTAAAATGACAAATTTTGGTCATGCATGGCCTTTTTCTTAGAAGGAAGAGTCTCTTTCTTTTTTTATTACATATATTCTTTATTTAGATTTCAAATGTTGTCCCCTTTCCTGGTTCCGCACCCCCCCCCAAAAATCCCCTAACCCATCTCTCCTCCCCCTGCTTGCCAATCCACCTACTCCAGCTTCCCTGTCCTGGCATTCTCCCATATACTGGGGCATTTAGCCTTCTAAGGATCAAGGGCCTCTCCTCCCTTTGATGTCCAACAAGGCCATCCTCTGATGCATATGCATCTGGAGCCATGGGTCCCTCCATGTGTACTCTTTGGTTGGTGGTTTAATCCCTGAGAGCTCTGGGAGTACTGGTTGGTTCGAATTGTTGTTCCTCCTATGGTGCTGCAAACCCCTTGGGTCCTTTCTCCAGCTCCTCCATGGAGCCAAGAAATGCTTGCTGACAGGAGCCTGATATAGCTGTCGCCTGGGAGACTCTGCTGGAGCATGACAAATACAGAGGGTGAGACTCTCAGCCAACCATGAAACTGAGCACAGAGTCTCCTTCTTGAATGAGAAAATAGCCTCTATATTCTTCCCTTACAGAATAATCGAGGACATTCAGCATAGAGGGCACAATGCTTTAAAGAAGGCCATGCCAGTAGTGATCACAATGATAATTCAGAGTGACGAGTCATGTCAGACTAGAGGCTTCTGTTGAGTTGTGTTGAGTTGGACAAAGTGTTTCAAGTTGCATATTAACAAGACAAACAGGTGTTTACTCTGAGTGATTCCTGACCCCTGGATGGAATTTTCTGGAAACCTCAAGTTACACAAACTTGTTTTTCGTTTTCCATAAACGTGCAGCATTTCCATGCATTAGGGTAACTGAAAACATTACTGCATAAACCACAAATTGGCATAAATGATTATCTGATTCAAGTAATTAACTAATTATAAATATGTAAGTGTAAATGCACATACATACTTTGTGTCTGTCTGTATGTCTGTGTGAAGAGACAGTCAAATATATAATCATTCTCTGGTATCTTTCCATGAGGAACTGATTTCGGGATCCACTTCTGACACCAAATTCCATGGGCCTTCAAATTCCTCATATAATGCAGTGTAGTATTTGCATTAACCTATGGACATTCTTCTGAATACTTTAATTCAGGTCTAGATTACTTACAGAACCCAGTAGAACTAAGCGGTTGTTACACTATATTATTTCAAGACTATGAAAGGAAAGAATGACTGAGTATATTCAATACAGATGCATTTTCTGAATATTTTTGATCTGTAGTTGGTTGTATCTATATATTTGGAGTCCAGAGATGTGGAAAGTTGATTGGACACACACACACACACACACACACACACACACACACATACACACACACACACACACACACAGAGGCACACATATACATGCGCATGCACACACACACAAGGGGAATAGTCAAGTGTGTTCACAGTTAAAGTGATTCATATCTGGCTGTGACGTTTAACATACACTCTATGGCAAAGAAAAACTAAATTATATAAGATTTCCCCAAAGTGAGAAGTCAGATGATTAATGATTTAGAAGCTATATTATTTCTGTTGGCTGTAACTGAGAGGTTTTCCTGCAATTAAAAAAAGGCATAAGCATTTTTCATGTGAAAGAATTTGAATTCTGTATTTTAGCTTAGAATCAAACATGCAATTGCAATCTTTATTCCAAGGCTCTGAGCTTCATGTGGTCTCACTCATTTATCTTATAGAAGAAAACAGTGACAGCCAGAGAGGCTCTGAGGATCCCTTTGGCTCACACAGTTGAATCATTCATGACGTTGTATAGACTGGGGAACTTCAGTTTCTCTATGGCTGTCTGTTTTGACAACACCACAAATGTTAATCTAGAGGTTTGTGTGGCCCTACATGACATCAGTGTGGCTTCCTCCCTGACTTGTCCATTATAGAAAACCCATTTCAAAAAAGTTATAATCAAGCCCACTCATTCCATTGGCCCATAAGTTTGACCTCCAAGTGCTAGAACTACTATTTACAGTCAAGTCAGCTTCTGAGTAGACTACCCCAAAGTTCTTCGAGTTCTAAACTTCCCAATGTTCACTTTGCCTGAAAACACTGACCTAACGTAACAGGAAAATAGGCTAAATCATCTTTCATGTTTGTTTGAAGACTAAGAATGGGCTCCAAGGTTTATGTATCTTTATGTTTCCTTCATTTATCAAAGTGTTTTGTAAATAAGTGAGTGAGAACCAATTTCTGATCATTTCAATTGCTATATTTCCCCGGACCCATATTGACCTTACTTGAAAGAAGAGCCACATAGAAATTTTCCTTCCTAAAAAGAAAGCCTCGCTGGCAAGCAAGATATTTGGTCTCTATGGTAATGTCATGGAGGCCTGATGTATTTTTAACATCCTTGTTTTGTCCTTGCTTTAACTGACACTAGTAATTTGAGAAATGTTGAGAGTACCACTGAATATAAATTTGAAGGAAAATAGCACTTCAAACTATATTGTTAGAAGTGGGGTGAATATTTAATCAAAGATGAAGCTGAAAGTTTAGATTCTGTGTGGAGTCACATACTTCCACGATATAGTCCCCTCAGGATGCAGTGTCCCCAAGAATCACATGACTGTTTGTACCCACCTGTGCTGTGAATGATAGCTCTCCTCTGTGCTCATTCAATGGCCCTTTTATAAGATTGTTGAAGTTTCAGTACAGAAAAAAGAGTTCAACTACATGATTTTGTAGAAGAGAACATTGAGGTCCCAAGGGCCAAAGCTCTCCATATGTGTTAATAGCATACATTACAGTTGTATTTGAGACAAGATTTTAAGTGCTTCCTTGAGCAATGTTTCTTCTCTTCAAGTGGTTGATCTATCTCTTATAGTCATGTTTTCTTCAATGTTTACAGAGAGAGAATCCTTTTTCAATTCATTCCTGTCCTTTCTTTCTTCACCCTCCCACACGCCCATCAATGCAATGTTCTCTCAAATACAGAGAATTGAAAATGATCCTTACCCAAAGAATTGTTCACTTTTTAGAAAGGCTAAGATGGCGACCAAGAAGTTCCAATTCTAACAGGAGAAATCTGGTCTGGTACCACCTGACCCCACCCCCCACCCCCCACCCCCACTCCCCCACCCCGCCATCTACCTCTCTAGTTACTGTCCTTCTTAAGATCTCTACTCTCTACCTCTAACTTCCTTGGACTAGCTGAATGGAGTTTTCCCAACTAGCCATCATATATCTGCATTTCCTGGAACATAATTACTTCCTTCTTTAGGCCAGCATCATGCTACCAAGTGACATCTAAAAACTTATTCTTAGTAAATGTCCTAAAGAGTGGAGAGATTATATTGCCCTCTTAATATACAAACATTTGTGTGGTTCCTCTTGCTCCTTACTGATTAGTTTAATAAGGACTGACTTGCTCTTAACATTTCAAATGACCTGATTCCACCCAGTAGGAATTCAACTCTGCTTACTAAAGAAAAGAATATTTAGCATACAATGGGATCCTAAATGAGAGAAATCAATTCTGGAGGGTGCAGCCATCAAAGGATGCCATCCATGTCCACTGTGTTTCTGTTGCTGTGATCAAGTACCATGACCAACAGCAACCGTACAAAGAGTCTGTTAGGGTTCCTGGTCCATGGCAGAGGAAGAGCTCCTATTTGTTGGGAAGATGCAATTTCAGGTGACCACACAAATATGTTAAGAGATCACATCTAGTCTACACACAGGAAGCAGAGAGTGAAAGCAGGAAGGAAGGCAAGACTACAAACTCTCAGAGTCCGGCCCCCATGCTGGCGATACAGGTTCTCCAGCAAGGCTGCCCTTCCTAAAGTATCCATGACCTCTCCAAACAGCCAGCAACTGTGCACCAAGTGTTCAAGTCCATGAGCCTCTGGACGGGTATTTCAAGCTGCAACATCATCCTTCAAGTTGAGTTCCCTCAAAGGCTTAAAGATTAGTTCCTAAAACGAAAGGATACATTGAATGATCTTTTTTTTTTCATCTTTCTGTTACTGCAAAAATCAAAGATGATAAAGAAGGCCAGTCCTGATCACTTGAGTTTGCCCTTCGATCGCAGCAATCTCCACACAGAGATCATTCTACGACGCCAATAGAGTTCTGAAGCTAGAGCCAGTCTCTCCAGAGGAACATATCTGTTCCCGACAGGGGCTGTTGAGGGACTCTCAGGCAGATAGTTGGAACCCCACCCAAGAGGCCTCTCCAATGCAGGGATGGACGGCCCAAGAGGAAATCATGTTGCTCACTAGACTGCAAAATCCAAGTGGTTACACTGATTGTTGTTAAAAATTACCATAGAGTTATAATGCCTTTTCGTTTTTATCTTGGTGTGCTTCTTATAAAGGTTCAATTCCTGTTTTGCAGTCTGATCTGGAACCCCTGAGGACAAGCAATCCTGCTTCTAGCTCTAAGGTAACTTGCCTAAGCACATACCACCATTCTGGGCTTCTTTTAATATTTTTAGATGACAGCAGGCCAAGGATAACCAATACTATTGAAAATAAATGCACAGGTAAGAGAAAACTACTGTATTTTTCTAAGCAGCTCACAGTCTTTTATCACAAGACTAAAATATAAAAAGTATAGATAAATGTTTGAACCTCTTGGACAGCAAGCCTAGCATTACTGATCTGATACTATTGTTTGTTCTACTCTGCAAGAATATCTGTGCTTTACTACAAAAATATCTTTATTTGCTCCATTTTCTGTGAATGCTTGTCTGCTGCAGAAATATTTGATTTCAAAACTCTCCCAGGATATCATATTATTCTAATTTGAAACATGCCTGAAAATTTTCTGAGAGGGGACCATGAACACACACTGATTTTCTGTCTCGCGTAGTATGAATTTAGGCTATCATCAAAGTTATCTCTTTTTTACCAATTTTCTCCTTGATTAAAATTATTCCCTGCTGAGTATAATAGAGGTAGATGTTGGGAAATTTTAGAAACCTAAAGCCCCAGTAAGAGGCAACACAATGTGGCCCACCACTAGGACTCATGTGACCTAGGATCCTAAACTAAAGTTTGGAAATCATAGGTCCTCCTTGATGTTTAAGAGGTATAAGACTAGTGAGGCAGGGTAACCTTCCCCAACTGCTTTATTATGGGAAAGAAAATTACAGCCCTGGGAAGCCAAGTGTTTGTCCTTCGTGCTGATCCATGCCTGAGCTATGCCTGGAATATTGTGACTTGGATCCTTGGTTGGTGACTGGGGCTTTTCTCAGTTTCTCCACCACTCAAAGAACAAAGGAGAAGTAGAAAAGGCAGAGGACAGAAGATCAAGGCATTGATCAAAGAACAAGAACAGTCAGGAAGACCAGCCCCGTACTCCATTTCAAGAAGCATTGGTGGAAAAAGTGACCGTGGAGATGCTGTGCTAGCAGGGCCATGTATGAGATCCTAGACCATGTGCGAGCCTGGAGAAGCTAGGCCCATGTCATCTAGGAAGGAGAGCTTTAACCATTTCAGAGCCAACACTGTGATTGCACCACACAAGCCACTGGGAACCCAAACTGGTGCCAATTAGAACATAGACCTAGGACGATTCCCTATAGTAAAGCTTTCCCACTGTTGACTTTCGACTCAACATGAAAACACATTATGGAGAATGATAGTCATGAAAATCCTTGTTGGGAATTTTTCAAAGAACAGTATTAAACTTCTCTACATTTGAAAGAATTGTTTGGGAGGAAAGGAATCTACTTGGGACGTTGGCGCAAAGTCTTTTCCAAAGCCTGAGAGATGAAAACTGGTTTCTGAAAAATGAGTGATCTTTCTATAGCTAAAAAGAAATGGAATGAAAAAGACCCCAAAATACCAGATGTCCCACGTGAATGAAGCACCATCTCATGTCTGTTAATCAACTCAAGAACCTGGTGATGTGTGAGAAGGAGGTCACAGGGAGTGGCTCTGCAGCCAAGGAGAGCAGCTGAGAAGATTTTTGTTGTCTTAGATAGATCATAGACAGGAAATAGTTTTGTGCACTGTGGAGGTGGCTAAGTTGGTATTAGGTGCAAGATTGGGGGTCTGATGGGTACCAACACGAGAACTCCAGAACCACGTTCAGCCTGTCCCGTTAATACACATGGGCAATCCAAGTACCCATGTGGCAAGATGTAGAGTGGAGACAAAGCAGCTTCCAGAATCTCATACACCCGGCAGCAAAACAACAGAGACCTCAAACAAGGCAGAAGGCAAGGATCACCACTGAATCTGTGCTCTACATCCACAGGTACACAGTGATATACACACCTGCACTTATACGTCACACACCACACACGCTCACACGCACACACACTCACACACACACACACATGCTCATGTACACACACATGCACATATTCAAACACACAATGCACATATCCAAACACAAGCACACACATGTACACATGTACATGCACACTCATGCTTGCACATGCACACACACACACACACACACACACACATATGCATATACAGACGTGGTGGAGAAGAGTTAGTCTTTTTCTTATTTCTTTTTTTCTCTCTTGTTGGGTTGAAAGTAAGCAGTGTGGAGGGGAGAAAATATTACTGGAAGTTGCCATAAAGCAAAAACCAAAAGACTGATATATATATATAAGGCCTTCAGCTGTCTTCTTTCAACACAGAAACTGAAAATAGCAACGATGGCTTGTGTTACTTGACTGGAGTGGCACTGAATGGTCCTGCCCATGCTGCTGGCCAGCATCAAGCCAAAGGCTCAGATCTCCAGGACACTGAATCTGACAAAAGAGCCATGCAGATTTCCACAGAACTCCCAGTTACACTCGCTAGGTGATCTCAGATGCCGGTAGCCAAACATCTGGGACATAAGGTCATTTTTAAATTAAATGGGAAGAGAAAAGGAAGCCCAGAGTAGAGGAAGGAATACCATGAGGGATAGCTAAACTAAAGAACTTTTGAAAAGCAATATGTAAACTACCTCTGTAGAAGCTTCCTAATTTGTGTGTGTGTGTGTGTGTGTGTGTGTGTGTGTGTGTATGTGTGTGTACTTATGGCGTATTTAGGGATCAGCAGTGGGTATAACAACCACAGTACCAGGCAGGACTCACACTCAGGAAGAGCTGGCATGAATATGAACAGCCTTTGTTTGTTTGCTTGTTTGGCATGTGTGTGTGTGTGTGTGTGTGTGTGTGTGGTGTACATTCAGTTTTGCTTTGTTGTTGTTTCAAGAGAAAAAGAACATGAAGTTGGGTAGGTAAGATTGGATATGGGAGGGGCTGGGTGAGGGGAGAAATATGATCAAGATATGTCGTGTAAAAATATGTAAAAATAAGCCAGGTGGTGGTGTCTCTCGCCTTTAATCTGAGCACTCAGGAGCAGAGGCAGGGAATCTCTGTGAGTTCAAGGCCAGCCTGATCTACCTCGTGAGTCCCAGGACAGCTGGGGCTACACAGAGAAAACCAAAACAATACAACAATATTCTTGAAGTATTTTAAAACGCACTGATTTCTCCATTCATCTCAAAGCATAAACAGATTTTGAAATTGTTCACAGTGGGCTCTTATGAGCAACGGACACGTTTCCTTCTAACATATGTAAAAGGGTTCCACGAATAAATTGTTTGATCCAAATATTTGCAGCAAATAAAAAACAAATAAAAAGAAGAATCTGCTCTGTTTTCACAAAGTATCAGTAAAAACTCATAATAAATGTCACTGATTCATTTCTCAGCAGTTCCTATCCTGTGCCAATGCAAAAAAAAAAAAAAAATGTCAGGAGGATTAAGCTCACGTCTCAGGAACGTTTGACAGAAGACTAGCAGCTTTGCAATCTCCCTTCCATTTTGACATGGTCTTAGCTTATAAAAGGTGCCTGAGGAACAGAGTGTAGCCTCTCTGTACGTGATGCTTAAAAATTGTTTGCGTAAGACATCATGGAAAAATCTTTTAGGAAAATTAGAGATTACCTCATTTCTGCTGTGTCAAGACAGGGCAGTAATAAATTGGACACATTTGCCCAAGGAGAGTGTTAACAGGCAGAGCAGAAGAACAAAGGGCCAGCGATGTCTCAGGGACTTTCTGCTTGGCTGACTGCTGGGGTCGCAGTGTAGTATATACACATAGCTAGGAGTCACTGCAGATTGGCCCACACCATCAGACCAGAACCACCGTGGTCCACGACAGATGTAATTTGTGACATGATGACAAGCTCTCTGGAATAAAGCATTGAAAGTTTCCCATACATTATAAAAGTTATGTTGTGTCTGTTATTTGTACTTCATCTGCCCGTTGTACTCACCCCTCCTATGCTGCAGCCAAACTAGGAAAAACTAGCCTTTGAGGAAATGGCCCTTTTAACTTCTTGTAAGAGGAACCAAAAGGGTTGAGTGGTTGTCTTAAGACATATTCCATTTTCTCTTCATGTGACTGACCCTACGAGACCCAATCCTGCCAATTAGCCAGACCTATGTAAAGAACCCCACATCAGGAATCCTAACTACTTAGCTTTCTGCCGGGACGCCCAAGACTCAAATGTGGCTCCAATCTTTCACCACTTGTCTGTTTCCTAAATAACTCCAACCATGTGAGAGATTTGCTTTCTGTGGCAACCTCGTTTACTGCACGTAAGCCATGGCATTCTGGGGTGGCCTTCCCCTTTAATTGGCTTTTCTGACCAGATACCTATGGTTGGATACTCAAACAGATACTGTAGAGCACAATAATGGTGATTAGGTGCCAAAGGACACAGACATGCAGAACAAATTACTGTGATGAGGGGAATCCAAGCAACAGAGTAAGTTGACACATTAAAAGTCCTGAAACTTTGTAACAGATGTGCACTTTGGTCTTCCTGTGGGTCCCGTAATGTGGGAACTAGGCTGTCTCTGAGTGTTGTCTGCCTTTGGGTCCCTTTCCCCTAGCTGGGCTGCCTTGTTTGGCCTCAGGAGGAGAGAATGCTCTTAGTTCTGCTGTGACTTGCTGTCCCAAGACAGACTGGTACAATGGAGTGGAGAAGGCTTCTCCTCTGAGGAAAAGAGGAGGGGTAATAAAGGAGGGGCTTGTGAGGATGTGACTTGGAAGAGAAGAAGGAAGGCAGCCACAATCAGGATGTCAAGAAAATAAATTAATTAACGAAAAAATATTCATGAAGAGGAGCCTTTACAATTTTAAGTTAAAGCAAATACTGACGACATCTACTAATAAAACATTTTGAGCAAACTCTAAAAAAATAGAAAATACTTAAGACTTATGCATAAGCATAGATTTCACACACCCACCACGGTTCTTCTGCAGTCTCTGCCTTTAGAAATTAGCCTGAAGGAAGGTACATCATAGGCATCCCAAGCGTACCCCATCCAAAACAAGAGCAGAAGTACAGACAGAGCATCCAGTTGGCATTCAAACTGCACCTAGAAGATTCCGTTCCATTCTCACCCAGGCTGCAAAATCAGGCGAAGCAGACTCAGTGCAAACTGGTTCTATATTCAGATCTTTTTTTCCCAATAAGTAAATATCAACTATAACATAGGCTCGCCAGCGTGTTCTACTGGTCAGGGTTTCATCACCAAACTTTCCGGAGGCGTGCTAGCAGGACTCAAGAGTTGCACTGTTTCTGCATCTTCTGGTGTGAACACTCGCGTCGTGAACAATTTGACTTCTAGTTCCTAATCCGAGCACAGAGTTGGAAGAGCTCTGCAGTGACCCATCCCAGGTGTTTCAGTGGATGAAAATGATCCAGAAGAGCCCCCAAGAGAGCAGGCCAGGAAAATGATCAATAGCGACAATCTGTATGTACTACTCCCTTTCGTTCTGATTGGAATTAGTTCATTCCAAATCTCCATGATGTCATTGTTCCTCATGACTGAAGTCATCGGAAGAGCTTTTGAGATGGCTAAAACTATGATAGCTGATCTGCACAAGCTAACAGGCGCTGCTCCATTACAGGCCCTGTTCACTGTCAGCATGTGTTACATCTTTGACACCTCTCTGCGTTACCGTGGTCTTTAGAACAGCTTCCCCTGGCATCAGCTGGGGACTCAGGAACTACATTTAGCAGAATCCCTAGGAATAATCTTAGGTAACTGAATATCTGCGAAGTCGTGAACTTCTGAACCACTTGAATTAGGCTAGTTTTTTCCAAGTATTTACATACCTGGGTTTCAAAGTTCTAACCGGATCTAATAGTTATGATGTTTCAAAGCAGTGGCAAGGTAATATTTTTATGTTGTAAAATTTATAATTCCTGGAAGTTCTGTTCAGTGATTTCCAAATAAGAGGCATGTAGTCATTCTGCGGCTTAAGGGATGGAGATTCCGGAATTAGGTCTTGTGAGTTTAAATCCAAGGTCTTTAGCAAATTAACTATCACTTAGAGGTATAGTATAAAAATTATCTAACTGACCCAAATGATGCACTCTGCATGTTTTCCAGGAGGTCTGCAGCAACCAAAGACACAGGTAAGAATCTTGCCCGAATAATACCCATGCCAGCTGGGACACCCACACAGGCCAGCTGATGCAGAACCTACCCCTGACACTAGCCACAAGCTCCACCTTCCTTCCAGCCTGCTTCCTCACCCTGGGGTCAGTTCAACAGCCTGAAACCTTCCCAAATAGAGTCTGCAAGCCTCCCAGGAGGCCTGCTCTAACCAGAGGCACAGGAGCCCTACCCTAGCCAAAGACAATACTTGCCTGCCTCCGAGGAGACCAGCTCTAACTCAGGTCACATAGCACTCTACCTGTCTTTAAGGTGACCAGTTCCAGTCAGAGACACCCATGCCAGTTAACACCAGAGAGAAGCAGATGGCCAGAAGCAAGCATGAGATCATAAGCAACAGAGCCCAATGCAATTTGGCACCATCAGAACCCAGTTCTCCCACCACAGAAAGCTTTGGATAGCCTAACATGCCTGACAAGCAAGATGTTGACCTAAAATCCCATCTCATGATAGAGGCCTTTAAGGAGGATATAAAAAAACTTCCTTAAAGGATACAGGAAACTAAAGAAGAAATAGATAAATCCCTTAAAGAAATACAGGAAAATACAATCAAGCAGCAGAAGGAATTGCACAAAACTAACAATGGAAATGGAAACAATAAAGAAAAAACAAAGGGAGGCAACCCTGGAAATGAACAACTTAGGAAGGAGAACAGGAGCTACAAATGCAAGCGTCACCAACAGAATATGAGAGATGGAAGAGAGAATCTCAGGCATAGAAGATACCAGAGAAGATATTGTCCCATCAATTAAAGAAAATATAAAGTGTAAAAAGCCGCTAACCCAAAATACCCAGGAAATTCAAGACACAGTGAAAAAGTCAAACCTAAGAATAATAGGACTAGAAGAGGATGAATAATCCCAGCTCAAAGAGCTAGAAAACATCTTTGACAAAAGTCATAGAAGAAAACTTCCCTAACCTAAAGAAAGAGATTCCCATAAATGTACAAGAAGCCTACAGAAGACCAAATAGATTGGACCAGAAAAGAAAATCCTCTTATCACATAATAATCAAAACACTAAATGTACAAAATAAAGATGGAATATTAAAAGCATGGGGGAAAGGCCCAAGAAATAAAGAAAGGCAGGCCTATCAGAAGTATTCCAGACTTCTCAACAGAGACTCAAAAAGCCAGAGGATCCTGGGAAAATGTCATCAAGAACCTATAAGAACACAAAGGCCAGCCTGGGACACTATACCCAGCAAAACTCTCAATCACCATAAATGGAGAAACCAAGACATTCTATGGAAAAAAAATTTGCATATCTTTCTACTCTGTAATCCGGTCTTACAGAGGATATTGGAACAAAATCTCCAACACGAGGAGGATAACTACACACTAGAAACATAAGAAACTAAACATTTCACACAAACCCAAAAGAGGAGAATTGTGCACACATAATACCACCTCTAGCCACAAAAATAACAGAAACTAACAATTGTCTGTCTTAATATCTCTCAACATCAATGGACTCCAATGAAGATACACAAGATAACAGTCTGGATACATAAACAGGATACAGGATTTTGCTGCATATAAGAAATACACTCAGTGACAGAGACAGACACTACCTCAGAGTAAAAGGCTAGAAAAAAGTTTCCCAAGCAAATGGTCCCAAGAAACAAGGTGGAGTTGCCATTCTAATATCCAACCAAATAGACTTTCAACCAAAAGTTATAAAAGGAGATAGGAAAGGACACTTGATAGGCATCAAAGGAAAAATCCACCAAGATGAACTCTCAGCTCTGAACATCTATACCCCACACGCAAGGGCACCACATTCATAAATGGAACCTTACTAAAGCTCAAAACACACATTGCTACTCACACAATAGTAATGGGAGACTTCAACACCCCACTCTCACCAATGGACAGGTCATGGAAACAGAAACTAAACAGAGACACAGTGAAACTAACAGAAGCTGTGAGCCAAATGGATTTAACAGATATCTACAGAACATTTCACCCCAAAACAGAACAAACATTCTTCTCAGCACCTCATAGAACTTTCTCCAAAACCGACCATATAATCAGACATAAAATAAGCCTCAACAGATATAAAAAGCTTGGAATAATCCCATGCATTCTATTAAATCACCACAGACTAAGGCTAGACTTCAATAACAACAAAGAGCCCACATATTCATGGGAACTGAACAACTCTCTGCTCAATATTAACTTGGTAGGGGAAGAAATAAAAAAAGAAATCAAAAACTTTATCGAATTCAATGAAAATGAAGACATATCATACCCAAACTTATGGGACATGATGAAAGCAGTGTTAAGAGGAAAGTCCTTAGCACTAAGTGCCTTCATAAAGAAATTGGAGAGACCCCATACAAGCAACTCAACAGCCCACCTGAAAGCTCTAGAACAGAAAAAAAGGAAAGACACCCAGAGTGGTCAGCAGCAAAGAGTCAAACTCAGGGCTGAAATCAACCAGTTAGAAACAAAGAACACAATACAAAGAATCAACAAAACCAAGAGCTGGTTCTTTGAGGAAACCAACAAGATAGATAAACCCTTGCCCAAACTAGCTAAAGGCCACAGAGCCAGTATCCAACTTAACAAAATCAGAAATGAAAAGGGAGACATAACAACAGAAACTGGAAAATTTAAAAAAAAAATCAGATTCTACTACAAAAGACTATACAGAACTGGAAAAATCTAGATGAAATGGATGACTTTCTAGACATATACTATGTACCAAAGTTAAACCAAGATCAGATAAACTAAACAGTCCCATAACTCCTAAGAAACTAGAAATAGTCACCAAAACCTTCCCAACCAAAAGAAGTCCAGGGTTTTAGTATGGAATTCTACCAGACCTTCAAAGAAGAGCTAAAACCAATGTTTCTCAAACTATTCCACAAAACAGAAACAGAAGGAACACTGTGTAATTTGTTTTAAGAAGCCACAATTACTCTGATACCTAAACCACACAATAAAACAACTAAGAAGGACAGCTTCAGACCAATCTCACTTATGAATATCCATGCAAAAATATTACTGCAAATCAAATCCAAAAACATATCAAGACCATCGTTCATCAAGATCCAGTAGGCTTCATCCTAGGGAATACAGGGGTGGCTCAATATATGGAAATTCATCAATGTGATCCACTATATAAACAAACTCAAGAGAAAAAAAACACATGAACATCGCATTAGATACTGAAAAAGCCTTTGACAAAATACAACATCCCTTCATGTTAAAAGCCCAAAGAGATCAAGAATTCGTGGCATGTGATTAAGCATAATAAACAAATATATAGCAAACCAACAGCCAATATCAAATTAAATGGAGAGAAACTAGAAGCAATCCCACTAAAATCTAGGGCAAGATTGCCCACTCTCTCTCTATCCAAAATAGTACTCAAAGTTCTCTAGCTAGTGCAATTAGACAACAAAAGGATATCAAGGGGATACAAATTGGAAAGGAAGAAGTCAAAGTATTACTATTTTTTATTAGATATTTTCTTTATTTACATTTCAAATGTTAACCCTTTCCTTGTTTCCTCTCCAAAACTCCCTATCCCATTCCCCTTCCCCCTGCTCACTAACCCACCCACTCCCGCTTCCCTCTCCTGGTATTCCCCTACACTGGGGCAGTGAACCTTCACAGGTCCAAGGGCCTCTCCTCTGACTGATGTCCAGAAGATAAAATAGTGTACATAAGCGACCCCCAAAATTCCACCAGAGAACTTCTACAGCTGATAAACTACTTCAGCAATGTGGTAGGTTATAAAATTAACTCTAACAAATCCATAGCCTTCCCTCATACAAATGATAAACAAGCTGAGAAAGAAATTAGGGAAACAAGACCCTTCACAATAGCCACAAACAGTATAAAATATCTTGATGTAACTCTCACCAAGCAAGGGGAAGATCTGTAAAACAAGAACTTCAAATCCCTGAAAAAAAAAAGAAATTGAAGAAGACCTCAAAAGATGGAAAGATCTCCATGGGTTGGTAGGATTAACACAGTGAAGTGCCCATCTTACCAAAAGCAATCTATAGATTCAGCTGCAGTCTCCAACACAATTCTTCAGACATGGAAAGAACAATTCTCAACCTCATATAGAAAAACAAAAACCCAGGATAGCAAAAATTATTCTCAACAATAAAATAACTTCGGAGGAAATCACCATCCTGAATTCAAACTGTACTACAAAACAATAGTGATAAAAAACAGCATGGTATTGGTACAGAGACAGACAGGTAGATCAATAGTAGAATCGAAGACCCAGAAGTAAACATTATATATACACACACACACACACACACACACACACACACACACACACACAAACACACACATACCCATGGGCACTTGATATTTGACAAAGAAGCCAACATACAGTGGAAAAAAGAAAGCATCTTCAAAAAATGGTGCTGGTCTAACTGGTGGTCTGTATGTAGGAGAATGAAAATAGATTCATATTTTTATCATCCTGCACAAAGCTCAAGTGCAAGTGGATGAAGGACCTCCACATAAAATCAGATACACTGAATCTAATAGAAGAGAAAGTGGGAAAGAGCCTTGAACTCATTGGCACAAGGGGAAATGTCCTGAACAGAACACCAATGGCTCAGTCTCTAAGATCAATAATTTATAAATTAGATGTCATGAAACTGAAAAGCCAAGACAAAGGCAAAAGACACCATCAAAAGGACAAATCAGCAACCTACAGAATGGGAAATAATCTTCACTAACCCTACATCTGATAGAGGGCTAATATCCAAAATATATAAAGAACTCAAGAAGTTAACCTCAGGAAAGCCAAATAACCCAATTTTAAAGATGGGATGCAGACCTAAACAGAGAATTCACAAGACTCTCGAAAGGTCCAGAAGCACTTAAAGACATGTGCAAAGTTCTTAATCAGAGAAATTCAAGTAAAAACAACCCTGAGATTCCACCTCACACAAACCAGAATGGCTATGATCAAAAACTCATACTGGCGAGGATGTGGAAAAAGAGGAATACTCTTCCATTGCTAGTGGGATTACCAGCTGGTACAACCACTCTCAAAAACAATCTGATGGTTCCTCAGGAAAAAAGATCCAGCTATACCACTCTTGTGTGTATACCTAAAAGATATCCCACCATACCACAAGGACATGTGCTCCTCTATGTTCATAGCAGCCTTATTTGCAATAGGCAGAAGCTGGAAACAACCCAGATGTGCCTCAACTGAAGAATGGACACAGAAAATGTGGCTCGTTTACGTAGTAGAATACTACTCAGCTTTTAAAAATGAGGACATTATGAATTTTTCAGGCAAACAGATGGAAATAGAAACTATCATCCTGAGTAAGGTAACTCAAACTCACTGTTAGGCGTGGTCTATACTCACTGATAAGTGGATATTAGTGAAAAGCACAGAATACCTATGATCCAACCTGTGTCTGTAAGAAGTGTATCAAGCAGAGATGCCCGAATGAGGAGGCTCCAATCCCACTTACAAGGGAGAAGGAAATAATCAGGGGAGGCAGAGGGAGGGAGGAACTTGGGTGGGAGAGGGGAGGTGGAGTGGATACGGGAACAGGAACAGATTTGGGGAAGCAGCAGGAGAGAAACCCATGGGCCAAGGGAATGAGTAAAAATAAGCAGCACTGAACTTTAGGGGAGAGGGAACTCGAAGAGTTCACCTCCAGTAGATAGACTGGACCCCAAGAGGAGTGGCAGGGTTAGTAACCCGCAGTCAAAGTTTCTGACCCAGAATTGTTCCTGTCTAACAAAAATGGAGAAGAGACTGAAGGATAGGCGGTCCAATGACCCACCCAACTTGGGATCGATCTCATGGGGGTTAGGGGGGCACCAAGATCTGACACTATTACTGATGCTATGTTGTGCTTACAGACAGGAGCCTGGCATGGCTGTTCTCTGAGGGGCTCAACCAGCAGCTGATTGAGACAGAGGCAGATACTTAACACCCAACCGTTGGACTGAAGTCGGGGACCCCAAGGTTGAATTAGAGGAAGGACTGAAGAAGCAGAAAGGGAGAGGAACTCCAAAGGAAGACCAACAGGTTCAACTAACCCTGACCCCAGGGAGCTCCCAGAATATAAGCTAACAAGGGAGCACACAGGGACTGGTTCAAGGCCCCTGGCGCTTAGATAGCAGTGGTCTGCCTGATCTCTTAATCCTCCAGAGACTTGAGGCCCCAGGGCAAGGGGAGGGCTGGTGGTGGGGGCAGGGGAGGGGGGGGGACACCCTCTTGGAGGCAAGGGGGAGCATGAATGGGATGAGGAACTGTGGGTCCGGAGGAGGGAGAAATGACTGGAATGTAAATAAATAAAATAACTTATAAAAAAATAAAATATTTTTCTCCTAGAAAAAGAATGGTCTAGCCTTTCTGACCCTCATGTCCCCATCTCTAAGATGCTGTGGTGTTAGTACTGCCCACATCCACGTGTGACTGCCAAACGCCATGGTGACAGATGTTTAACTCAGTGCTTGACAGATAGCAAATTCTCAATAAACTTCATTAGTTATTACGACTTCCTAGGATGGAAAATACCAAACAGTTCTCTACATGTCAACCCTAAAATATGTTTCAAAATACGGGGAAAAAAAATGTGTTTTGCTCTGTACATATGCTAAGAATTCTAATTCTGATTAGAAAACTTATATCCTATTTTTATTCCCCAATGATTATAAATAAAACAGTGATTAAAATTATATCTAAACAGTCAGTGGTGGAACATGCTTTTAATCCTACTCTTGGGAGACAGAGACAGGCAGATCTCCGTGAGTTTGACAGAACAGCCAGGCTATGCAGCCCCGTCTCAATAAACCAAAAACAAACAAACAAACAAACAACAAAATTATTTCTAGACTATCTCTAAATTTCTGAGCAATGTAGCTCAAATTTAAAACTTTCTTTTGGGGCGGGGGTACTCCCAAGTAAGGATTTTGCAATTGTTAAAAAATAAAATAAAATAAAATAAAATAAAATAAAATAAAATAAAATAAAATAAAATAAAGCAAAGGAGAAGACAGTCTGTTCTGCCCACACTGGCAGTTTGGAGCATCTGTTAAGTGCAGATATGAATTCCATGACTACAGGAGAGTTCAGAACAGCCCAGTACAGTGGGCAGGATCTGGACTCTATGGCCACCCTGAGCTCTTAATATCAGAGATAGTTTGGCACAAGTCTAGCTGGGAACATTGCTGTATGACAAAATAAGTTGTTCTCAGTGTTTAAACTAGATGAGTACAGTCTCCTGCTGTGACAGGGCTGTGTCTGACCTCTTGCAGCTTTCCCCGAGGTCATGCTAGGTTCAACCTGAGAGAATGCCTTGATCTTGCAGCAGAGCGAGCCAGGTTTTACAGCACCCATGTTTCATGGTAGCCTTTGCTACCCTTCCCCTCCTTCATTTTCCTGGACTCGCTCCCAGTAAAAGCACAATTTCAATCTATATATCTATCTAATTTCAAAGCACTATACTACCCATTTTATATGCACATATGTATGTATATATGTATGTATGTATGTATATACACATATATATATATACACACATGTATACGGACATAGGCTTATATGTCAGGTTACCACCTGATAGAAGCCAAGTGGATCCTGGAAAGTTGTAGACATCCAAGTAAGCATACAACTCGATTCTGTGCTGTGAGTAGACTTTTTTTCTCGGCAACTGTAGGAGAGACAGCAATTGTGGGATATGACTACACCAACATGAATCCAAAAACATAGCCAATTAGAGTGAAAAATGATTCTGCTAAACTGTTTAGTGGCACTGTGAGGGCAAAGACATACTTTCTTTTTTTTTTTTTTTTTAAGTTTTTTTGAGACAGGGTTTCTCTGTGTAGTTCGGGCTGTCCTGGAATTCACTTTGTATACCAGGCTGGCCTCGAACTCAGAAATCCACCTGCCTCTGCCTCCCAAGTGCTGGAATTAAAGGCATGCGCCACCACCACCCGGCAGACATACTTTTTTTTTAAATGTCTCAAATTATTTTAATATGGGACACTGCTTAAATAGGTGAGAAAGAAATCGAGAAACCAAGCTTTAATAAAGAAGTCCAGAGCCTACTAAGGAAAAGAAGCCATTGCCTCTGTGAAGAAGGAAGAAGATGCTGTGTGGATCACTCAGAAGGTGACATGGCAGGCGGGGAGGGAGGGGCTGGACCAATGGAGGAGATAACATCACTGCAGAAAACGACACTTACACAGAAGGGAGGACTGAGAACATCTCTTCTTCTCTCTTCTCCAGTTCTCCAACCTCCCAGCACTGTTGCTCATAGCCAAACCCGTCAGAGGCCAGCTGACACCAGTGTCTGGAAGGATCAGATGGGTATGAGCTCTGAGCAGGGCTTTACCGATTCAAAGTACGCCCACCAGCATTTTTTTTCCCCAGCTCTCTTGAAAATGCTACAGTGTAGCATGTGATTCAAGGTGTATTCATTCCACTTTAGGAGGCTTCCAATTGAGAAGCTAAAGACTTTACCCAGGATAGGATAAACATAAACTCTAGTCAGAAAATAAGATTGCTACACACAAAGAATATTCACCAATGAGACAGTTTTTATTAAAGAGATATCAAGGTCAGGGCAATAAGTGGATGTTCCACACATAACAGAGTAGAGGTAGGGACATCACGTAGCTGACACCATCCATCTGTTCTCCCCTTCCCGAATCACTCAACTGAAGGTGGTACAGACAACGGAACTGTGTGCAGAGAGAGAGAGAGAGAGAGAGAGAGAGAGAGAGGCCTTGGAACACTCAGTCTAAACCGGAAGTCTTCATCAAGCCCCTCCCCTCAAGTCTCAGCATGGTGAGGAGTGGGGTGGAGGAAAGAGGGGAGAGTGGACACAAGCTCCCATCTCTAACCAAAAGGCTATCTCCAACTGAAGCTGCTTGCAAGAGCGGAAATCACTTTTCTTAATAGAGTCTGGCCGGGTATACAAACCATACTTAGAAACAGGTCCCATGCCTGCCATTAGAGAACCAACACAATAGAACCCAGTCACAGTTTTGTAAAGTTTATTGTCTTATATTGCTTCATTTGAGCATTTTTGTTGTTGTTGTTGTTGTTGTTGTTGTTTTCTTCTTCTTCTTCTTCTTCTTCTTCTTCTTCTCCTTCTCCTTCTCCTTCTCCTTCTCCTTCTCCTTCTCCTTCTCCTTCTCCTTCTCCTTCTCCTTCTCCTTCTCCTTCTCCTTCTCCTTCTCCTTCTCCTTCTCCTTCTCCTTCTCCTTGTCCTCCTCCTCCTCCTCCTCCTCCTCCTCCTCCTCCTCCTCCTCCTCCTCCTTCTTCTTCTTCTTCTTCTTTCTGGTCTTTTTCTGAATTTCTGTTTTTATGATGTGTGTGTGTATGTGTGTGTGTGTGTGTGTGTACATTTATTGTGCTTTTTGCTGTTATTTTTATTATTTACTTTCTAATTGCATGTTTGTTTTCTAACGAAGGAGAGAAAAATGCATGGAGGTAGGAAGGAGATGGAAGGAGAGGAAACCAGGATCAGGATCTGGATTTTATTGTATGAATGTTCCTACGGGAGTATTTATAACTGCTACAAGGTCAAAACACACAGACATGCGTAACAATCTTTGGGTCTCTAACTCTGAAAAGTCACACTCTTCCAGCCTTTTGCTTTCTGGAAGTAATTCATTAATTTTCTTTAATCTGACTGCACAGCTGTTAGCCAAAATGAAATAAATGGCCATCTATTTTGTCTTTATACATCTGAAAGACTGTGAGTATCTTTCCCAAAGTTACTCATTTTATTTATCTTAAAGCTTAGTAATGAATTTGCTGCATATGGGCTTGTTTGGGTTTTCTGTTCCACACAAGTTTTTCTGTCTTTCAGAATGGGTTTGGTGGCTCGCAGCCCTGGGCAGAAGAGCAAAGCCTACTCTCGTTCTCAGCTCAGACTGTAAGGAGAAAAGTCCGATTTTAATAGACACCAAATCCCTCCAGTTATTTTACGAGAGCGCTTTCTCAACAGATTCCTTGCAAGGTTATCTTTGTCGAAGCTATAGAACTAGGAAATGAAACGGATCATCAAGGAATTCCTTCAGCTTTTGCCATTGCCCATGGAGCAGCGGCTAGCTCATATATCAATTTTCTCCTCTCTCTCTCTGTCTCTGTCTCTGTCTCTGTCTCTCTCTCTCTCTCTCTCTCTCTCTCTCTCTCTCTTCTCTTCTCTTCTCTTCTCTTCTCTTCTCTTTTCCTTTTCATTTTGTATTAAGTGATTTTTATCTACAAAATAAGATGACCCAGGGTACTACAAAATGACTTGTAAGTTGATACAGAAAGTAGGAAAGAGGAGGAAATTTAAAGAACATGAATACAGGGGAGTAAATAGAAACTATTTGAACAAGGCACATACTTTATTTTTTACTTTTTTATACTTTTTAAAAGCATTACTGTTGTATTAATTGTGTGTGTTACACATATTTCATGTGTGTTTCTAAATGAAATGAGAACATTAAACCTTATAAAGTGTTTGGTTGGTTGCCTTAGATGGGCACCACCACTTCATAAGGAGGATTGATGAAACACCTTCATCGCTGTCAGAGCTTGACACAACAGTTCTCGTCCAGCAAGGAACACTGTAAAAATATTGTTTGGCAGGAATTCCATATCATGTTTTCAAATCAGTAGAAATTATGCCTGGGTATGTGTGTATACAAAGTATTAACTTCATAAGAATGTATTGTGACTCTGCCCTGAGAAGATTCTGAGGAGATATTAATATGTTGGTGGCTCTCAAAAGCCACAAGAAGTAATGAACGGCCTCTTGGAAGGCCCTAAGCTGTTTCCCAGAGTGGCACGTGCTCTAATGATCCTGTCTGACTCCTCCACAAACTTTAACTTCCCTCAAATGGAAGGTTTGTATCTTGTATCGCTATTCTAGAGCTATCAGAGTACAAGGAGCAGTGGGAATTTTAGTTGTACTTTTTTTTAATTAGATATTTGCTTTATTTACATTTCAAATGGCATTCCCTTTCCTCATTACCCCTCAAAAAAAAATCCTATCCCATTCCCCCTCCCCCTGCTTACCATCACCCCCCCTTCCTACTTCCCAGTCCTGGCATTCCCCTACACTGGGGCATCTAACCTTCCCAGGACCAAGGGTCTCTCCTCCCTTTGATATCCAACAAGACCATCCTCTACTGCATATGCAGCTGGAGCCATGGGTCCCTCCATGTGCCCTCTTTAGTTGGTGGTTTAGTCCCTGGGAGCTCTGGGGGTACTGGGTGGTCATACTTTTTAAATAGTGGGAGAACTAAGTCGTATTGTGTTCACATGCACTAAAACATTCCATACATGTCATGGAAAAGAAGTAACGTTTAGAAATCAGTTCTCAGAGGTGAAGTGAAATACACGGTGGTATCTACACTTGTCAGGGTTTTGCAGTTTTCACAACAGTAGCGACACTAGCCAGGCAAATAAGACACCTCGAAGAATACACAAGATTTGCTTTCTCAGTAAAGAACACCGGTTGCTCTTGAAAAGGACTCACAGGCACAGATACACAGACATCCACAAGGCCAGTTTTAGGGGATCATATACCCTTTGCTGTCCTCCATGGGCACCAGGCACACACACAGTGCACATACATACACTCAGGCACATATACACATACACACAAAAGAACCATAGCATAAAACATACACACACACACACACACACACACACACACACACACACACATATGCACGCACGCACGCACGCACACACACACATGCACACACATGCATGCACACGCGCATGCGCACATGCATGCACATACACATACACACAAAAGAACCATAGCATAAAACAAATATTTTTAATTGCAATCATTTTATTCAAGCAAAGGATTACATACACGTATGAAGTGAGGGTCTCACTTGAATTCCTATCTTGGCTTGTGAATCAGTAAGATTTGTAGCTTAGAATAAAACTGTTTGGAGCCACCTGGTAAATCATAATAATGGGTCAATGCAAATCATGCTACTCAGAATTTATGAAAATCTAAAACTTCTCAGAAGATACAACATGGGTAATTTAATCTAATAACAATTTTATATTTATAAAATTCAGACTATGGTGTTTAAATTGAAATCTTAAATGATATTTTTCTATCTTCTACCTTAATTTTGTAAAAGCTTGCACTAAATTCTTTGAAGCAAAATGTATCACCTTAGCAGATGGTTCATGTCTTCGGTCCCAATGTTTAGGATGTGATATCAGGGTGTGCAGGCCCACATCTTTGATCCTAGTGCTCAGAATGTGGGGGCAGGCAAATACCTGTGAGTTTTGAGGCTAGCCTGGTCTATATAGTGAGTTACACAACAGGTAGAAGAACACATTCAGGCCCTAACTTTAAAAGGGGAAGAAGGTATCATATTACACACACTGAGATGAATTTCTGAGTGGCTTTTAATGTCTAGCCAAATACTCAATAGCCTGGGCACACTTTTACATTTCAAATTTGAGTAAAATGGGCTTTCTTGCTAAATTAACTTTTGTTGTTGTTGTTGTTGTTGTCGTCGTCGTCGTCGTTGTCATTGTCTTCGTCATCTTCTTCTGGACTTTCTAGTGTTACTTATTTACAAAGACCAAATTCTGATCCTTTTCCTCACCAGCTTCCACAGTTGTTATACCAACAGTCAAAGGAAGCCTGTAGTGTGTAATGTTACCCCAATTCGTCCAAGGAAATTGTATGGCGTCAGCATTTGAGCCAAAGTTAGCCAACCCCATGGCCAACAACCTCTGACACCACTTAGATATAAACAGAAGCTGGAGAAGAAAGAGGGATCTTCGTTCATTCTGATTTCTTTTCACCGTGATTTTTTTTTTTTTAATGTAAGGAGAAATACACAGGAAACAGCAATGCCACAAACCATTTGATATAAATGCTGAACCGTTTACGTACCAACTCAGAGAACATAAGTCATGACTGTCTGTCAAAGCAACATGTAGGCCGCAGTCAGGGCAGAGCAAACATATCAACAGGAAACATAAAAAGGGTGGACACCCAGCGGGACAGAGATGTCTCGTGGCAGGCCGTAGAGGCCGCAGGAAGTCTGAAAGATGAGGAATCACCTCTTTCTCAGCACCAGCGACTCCGTCCAGCCCGTGTCTACCCCGCCCTCAGCTTCCCAAGAGGAAAAGCTTCTCTGCTTTGGAAAATAGTACTTTCAAATTAAAACAAACGGGCAACTGCTGGGTAATTTGCTGACTTTTCTTTAGCAATGTGCTAACATTTACAAACGTGTCTTCCTAACAGGTGTGTCACTTGTATCTTGTGACTCAAGTGTCACTGGAATTGCCATGCTCATTAATGTCACTTCCACGGCAGCGTTTCAAACATCCCATCGTTTCGTTTCGTCACATGCTACAATAGCTACTAGAAACACCTTGGTAGTAAATATTTATATCATTTCGAACTTGTGACTTAAATTAGAAATGTAACCCATGGGTTCACGTACTTGAATACTTGGTATCCAGCTGATGGCGTTGTTTGGGAAGGTGATGCACGTTTTGAAATGTGGGACTTTTCTGGAGGAAGTCTGTGGCTAGGGGAGATGGGCTCTGAGGGTTAACGGCCTCGGTCCAATCCTCACTTTCTTGGCTTTCCTGTGTGTGATAATATCAACCATCACGGATTAGATCTCCAAGTCAATTATTCAATAAACTACCTGAAGCATAGAAGACGGTCTACCAACTAATCATTTTGAGTTCTGCTTGTCATGTTATCTGGCAAATAATTACCAGGATAACGTTATGCTTCAAGAATAGGAAGAAGCAGAAGACAAAATTGCTAGCATCTGTTGTGTGACGTTAAGTTCCGGCAGTAAGCAAGGAGACAACTCACACAGTGGGGACAGATAGGTTCTTGAGGAACGTTCCGCTGAGGTGGAGGTTACCCACAGCAGAGAGCACACATGCTGGGGGAAGGAGGGAGAGGGGTAGCATGCTGGGCTACTGCCATCCCTCCACAAGGCAGAAGGCAAAACATGGGCACACTTGATGCAGAAACTGCAAATACCTGCATTTTAGGTAGATCAGAGGATAACCAGTAAAGCACTTGCTATCTTTTGAGGCACTGTTTGTAACTGGTGAATACAAGTACATATATTTTTCTGAGGTACATGCATTTTGACTACAAATTAGAGCCATACGGACAAAATTGATCAATGAGCCATTCTCTGAGAGTAAGAAGACCTCTGGAAGATAACTAGAAATTATTAGATATCCAACCATTCATCACTCATGAATCCACCCCACGATGAGTCTCTTTTCACAATTTAGCTTTGGGGCTGGAGAGGTGGCTCAGCAGTGAAGAGCAATTCTTGTGCTCACAGAGCACCCGGGTTCTGTTCCCAGCACACACATGGTGGTTCACGACTATCGATAACCCCAGTTCCAAGGGATCGATCCATTACCCTCTTCTGATCTCCGAGGGAACCAGACATGAATACTGTGTGTGTCCATGCATGCAGGCAAAGCACTGGTGCACATAAAATAAATTAATCTAAAAATATTTTTAAGAGAAAATTATGCTATCCTTCTTTACCCAGGAGTAAAGAGAATAGAAAGAATTTCAGAACTCTGGTCAAGATAAATATCAAATGCGTTATTATTTTTTAATAAATCTTTCTGAGGAGGGAGGGGGTCCTCTGCCAAACCGTGACCACAAAATATCTAAAGTATAGTATCTTCTCGCTGTGACCACAGATTTACTAGCGGAAAAGCAAAAAGGCAGAAGTAAGAAACAAGTGCCAATTTTTGTCTTTGTGGTTAATTTCCTATTTTAGTAAACTCATTGTAACCCGTTGGTGTCAGGTTGTAAGTATTTAAACCCCCACCGAGCACCAGCCCAGTGCACCATCTGGGTAATTCTAAGTGTTGCGGTCACCTTACTTGTCGGTTCCGAAGTTCTGTTCATAAAAAGAACGGCACTTGGTATCACATTGCACAAGTTCCTGGAGCCTGGGCGAGAATACTGACAGGAATCAATAATGCTGTCTGGGAAATAGTTTAGAATAAAATATTACAGGAGGGCACGAACATCACCGGGGGTGAGGGGTGGCGCACTTCAAGCTTTGATAAATACGGCTGCCTCAGCTCTCTTCAGTTCTCTTCTCAGCACGCAGTAACGGATAAGGACAGAGTACTTAACTTTGGAGTTTGGGGCACTTTTCTGAACTAGGGTTAATAGGGTAGCATCGAGACGCGGGCTTCTGCTGCTCGCACGCCCCCTGGAGGCCGACATTGCACATACAAGCAAACTTGTTTCAGGAGGACCAACCATACCTTGCAGGAAGTTTCCAACACTGATTTTTCTCAAAGCTCCACCATAAAAGAAATTAATAAACAAAATAAAGTACATGATGCTGACCCTCCCTTTGCTCAGTTCCCATGCTCCAAAGGAAACAGAGAAAAGGGAGTTCATTTATTCAAGATGACCAAAATGCCCTAGTTGCAAGCCATTAACAAAATTGTCCAGATAGAAAGTACCATTAAGAGACTAGGTAAATGTCAGCTTTAAATAATATTTGATTCGTGGAAAAGGAAACAGTTTACACTATCATGGATGGGCAATGTGTTCTTTTTATATTTCTTCTGTGTGTGCGAGCTAATGAGGCTTGAAAAACGTGACATCCATATCCATATCCATATCAATACCCATGCCCATACACATACCCATACCCATACCCATACATATACATACACATACATCCATATCCATATCAATACTCATATACATACACATATAAACATACACATAATACACATACATATACATACACATACAGATACATCCATATCCACATCCATATCAATGCACATGCACATAAACATGCACATATAAATACACACACATACACATACATACACATACACATATATCCATATCCATATCCACATCTACATACACATACACATACAATACACATAGATATACATGTGTATATCCTTTCCGTCTAATTTTCACTATAAGCTTATTGCAGCACTTAGTTTAAAAGCTCGACATTTTTTATTCTACCAACCCTTTCGTTTTGGCCTTTCATAGAGGCAATGCAAGCAAACAAATAAACAAAACACATTTTATCCCTGGAAATAAAGCGGGTAGCAGAGACACAGGGACATTAGCTTTCTGTAAGATGGACACTGGCTTCCTCTTTGAGAGAGTGTTTGTGTCCCTGGATACCCTGTGTCTGGAGAGAGGTCCAGCAACGCTTGCTGCCTACTTGGCCCTGTTATGTTTGATTGAAACCATTAGCACAATGTAATGAATTCCATATGTCAGCCTTACTTCGGGTTTTTTTTTTTTTTGAGATAGAATTTTTTCGAACATGTAATTGTGATAACTCCACTCTGGATAAACTAGTGCATTTCTTTTGTTTCTCCCAGTTGAAATTTTTTTCTACCTATTATTTGAAGTGGTTGAGTGGGATCTTCGTATGAGTGCCTAGGCTAGCTGGCAATTCACACTTGCTGTATCTTTTTACTGTATCTTTCTCCTTGAGAATTACTGAAGCATCTAGGAAAGGTTTCACTTTTTCAGACCACTTATGCCTAAAAGCTTTTTGTTGATAACTAACCATACTCTTCATGTGTCTGGGGAAATCACACATCCTGTAAGAAACCAGAATCTGAAGGCTCCGTTTATTTAAATGGAAAAAATATAGTGTTCTGCATAATAACCCCAAATTACCAACTAAATTATTAAGACATAGTAAGGTTCCTACAGATAAGTACACCAAACAGTATGTCTAAATAGAAAAGACTTAAAATGTCAATTCTCAATTACCCAACAGCTAATGCATAGTAAATATATAGCTGTTGTAATAAGGTGGCCTCTTTTAATACAGTTTCTATATAGAATTCTGATAGAACTATAGGTAGAACAATAGCTTTTTCCCATATATTGGTGAGCTTGGAAGGACATTGTTTCCCCTTTAAGAACAATCAGATAAATGATGGTGTACCAAGAAGTTATGCCTGCTAAGTTACTAAGACCAAAGGAGACATTCTCTAAGAAACCTCTTACTTTGAGAGATCTTCAACAAAGTGAGTATCCGTGCTGATGTCACCTACAAACTCTAGCAGTTGTGTTGAAACTATCCCATTGGTCTTTGGGGACCAGCTAGTCTGAGCTGGATGACCATGTGGTCACAACAGCACACACCTGTTGCCATCCGTAAATTACTCTTCCTGAATATCGGCCAGTGCAAAGCAGAAAGACTCTGATAGCGTAAAACAACGGAAGCTCAACCCATGGCAGCTGCGGGAACCGGAAGTCCAACATCCAGGAGCCGGAAGTGCCACATCCAGATGTCCGGCCACCCCTCGTCTTCACATCCTGCTCTCTGTCTTCCCCCTTCGTCTCTTATCAAGGTAAGAGCCCACCTTCGACCATGATGTGCTCTTTTCCAGATTTTCAGATAGATTTGAGTAGGTTGAAGAGTAGGGGTCCCCTGACTGAGGGATAGCTAGTCCTTAATGGTTTCTTGAGAGTATCACAGCCTACGGTCTAAAGGCCATCTGAGAGGTAGGGTCCTGAGGGGTCTCCAGAGGGGGGAAGCCTGTGGCAGGTGACTCTCGGGGTCTCTCTGGAACTGCAAGAAGAGTTTTGTGGGTTTTCTGATTCCCTTTCTGATTGCTTCTGAAGTGTTTCCATAAAAGCTATCAATAGAAGGCATCCCAAGTGAGACTGTATATAATAAAAAGCAAAGGGTGAGTCTCTAGACTGTCATATTTGAGGGTTCTCTAGATTTCATGGCTGGTGACCTGGATAGAAATCACCAAGAAACTGAGCTCACAAATTTGACCCAGTTTTTTTTTTAATCTAATAATGAATAAAGGTATTGGCCAGTGTTTACAAGTGTAGATACTTAGCCATTCTCATAAGCATATGCATTCATTTACACAGTGTGTATGTAACCAGTGAGCACTCAATGACGCCCTTGCAGAAGTCTCTTTTTTTTTTCCTGTTATCAACAGACTTTGCCCTTCTGAGATTCCTCTGACTTCCCCACCCCCCACAAGCACCCCCTCCTTTAACTGCCTCTTTAAAAAAAGATTTTTTTTTTAAATAAAGTTTTCTTTCAAGCCCTCTACTGTTACAGTGTTTCAGCCATCAAAGTCCGCTCCTGGCCATTTTCATTTACCTTGTGACTCTGACCCTTTCTGAAGCTGAGCATTTTCAGAGTAAGCTGATCCTGCAGGTCCCCAAGGATGCTATTCTCATTTATTCTCTCAGCCCTTTGAATGGAACGCTCTGCCCTTGGCAGCGGGCCAGCGGGCCCACATTCAAAGAGCACACAGTCCTTTCTCTTCCAGGGGCCTTTCAAAAGGGCGGCCCAGGGTTTGTCCAAGGGCTCTAATGGATGTCAGTCATTGAGCACGCTACATTTCATTCATGGCTGCCAGCGAACGTGATGAATCCAGAAGTAGAAAAAGGAAACCAGCAGACAGTCGGGTTGAAGGGTAATTTTCCCAGCCTGTGTGACATGGTGTTCCGACAAGGAGTGGGGCTGGGGGACTTACAACAGGGGAGATGAAACCCCGGAGTAGGCTTGCCTTAAAGTCTCGCCCAAGCCTCCTAGACGACCTCAGAGGTAAGATGTCATTAAACCGAGCATTTGTCAGAAAAGCTGGTGCCCTGGAGGGGACAGACGTGCGGCCACCAGTCCCTGTTTCTCCTTCCCCGGGCGTAAATGAAGCCGTACAAACCGCCTCTGTGCTCTCTGCATGGTCACCTCTGGCAGTTAGTTCTGCTTTCCCAAACTCCCAATGCTTGGGATGTTGGAGCCTCTAGCAAGATGTGTGGTGAAGCTGGGAGACAGTCCCATGGGTACGGATGGGGGATGGGGACAAAGGCTTGGCTGGGACCTCTGTACCTGCCAACTGGTGTGTCACGGAGAGGCTAAAATTACTGGCTGGACAATTATCTGATTAAAGAGAACCTTTCATTTGAGGCTTAAAAAAAAAATCCAGACTGAAATCAAAACCTAGTAAGTTACCTAAACTACTTAAAAAAAATCTATACGAAGGAGGAGTGATTTTAAAAAGAAAAAGAAGGAAGGGGGAGAGAGGAAAAAAGGAAGGAGGATAGAAAAGAAAAGGAGAGAAAAAGAAAGGAATAGACAAAAGAAAAATGAAAAAGGCAGGGTGCAGAAAGACACTTCTTTCTAGAATTTTCTCTTTTTTTATTTTCTGGCTTAATTTGTTTTGGACTGAGGGTTTCATATCAATGTTATACAGTAGAAACTTCTTGTATCAGATTTAGTCTTAGATATCTTCACACACATGCGCACACACACACACACACACACACACACACATCACTCAATATTTTAGTTTTGAATTAGTTGAGTCAGTTGATTAAATAAGGTACCGGTGATTCCCCCAAACTGATTCATATTTTCCTAGCTTCACAGTTTCACTGGAATTGTCTTGAATTATGCCTCTGTCGGGCTGCATCAGAACTGTGTTTTTAAGGGCCCTGGATTCCACAGAGGCTGTTGTGGTTTGAAAATGGCAGAACAATGTGCTGCTGCCGCTGCTGCTGCCGCCCCAACCAGCTAATGACCTGCGCCATAGCTAAAGGCCCCAAACCACACAAGGCAAGTGGGCTGAGCCCGCCTGGAATGGATGACAACCGGACAAGGGACCCTCATCCAGTCTTTCAGTGTGGGCTGAGTTGGTGTCGTCTTGAAATCGACACTAATAACTTCGCCGTAGTTTATTATGCTGCCTTGTCTGCTTTAACAAGAGAGAGAGAGAGAGAGAGAGAGAGAGAGAGAGAGAGAGAGAGAAATTGCAAATTGTGGAGTCAGCAAATAGCAATGTCAGAACTTATTTGCAAAATATAAAATTCTTCGTCTAGAATACAGACTTCGAGGTTTTGAGGGTACAAAATAACTATGTGCTAGTAATGTTGCTTATAGTCTAGCATTAAGCCCTGTATGTATACACACAGGCCTTTACGAGTGCATGCGCGCGCGCGCACACACACACACACACACACACACACACACACACGCACACACACACACACACACAATTGTGCATCTTTGTTAGAAAAATAAACCAGAGAGGAAATATAGGCGGAAAGAAATAAACAAAAGGAGAGGAATAAAAACAGCAGGAAGTACAGAAGGAGGGAAGGCGGGAGGGACCGGCAAAAGAATCAAGAAAAAGATCTCATTCTAGTTTCCATGTGCACCCTTTGGGCTCAGAGATCAGCATGATCAAAGATACACACGAACCAACGGAATGGTGACTGTGCACACAAATATACACCTACAAAAGCCTTAGGGACCCCAGAAAGACAGAGGCTAACAATAGTACTTGATTTGTTCTTCCTACACAGTAGTGGTTCTAGTCTCAAGCCCTGCCCTACCCCAAAACACACTCATGTATTATCATCAAGAAGAAGAATGACTTTAGTGTTCACTTCTTGTTCTTCCTCCTGTCTATCTCAGAGCTGCCTCTGCTTCTTACAGAAGGTAAGGGCGTTACAGCCTCCGAAGACCCCCCAGTCTGGCCCTCTCCTGCTCTCACAGGTGGCACACAGAGCCTGCCCATTGCCCCCCTGTGGCCAGCAGCTCACCGTGATTCAAACACCCTATTCCTGATGAACTTTATTGTTTCAAAAGCATATTCATCTGGGAGCCTAAACTTACCACCGGTGACCTCTCCCCAGCCTTTTTAGTTCTGGAACTGTGTAACAATGTCTACACCCCTCCTGTCCACCCACTACAGAGCCGTCTTTGAAATCGCTAACCCGACTTGTCATTCTCTCTGGCAAAATGCACACATCACCCCCCCACACACTCCTAGTGTGACATGGTTTCCAGAGACTTTGCCGTTCTTCCTTTGAACATATTCCAGTTCGCTGTCAACTTCCCTCTTAAAATGTGGTGGCCAGGACTCAAGGAAGTACTTCCTGTGTGACCGGCAGTGAACTGGGTTAGACCGGAAATTCCCTTGATGTGGATGCTGTATTTCAGTGACTACAGCATAAGACTGAAGTGTTTAACAGCAGATCCGCGTATTTGAATTTAAACCTAAAGTATGTTTTATATTCAGTAGCAGATCCAATATTATCTCTGCTTTATGCAAGAAACCGATTGTTTGAGGGGATAGGGTGGTGAGCGTATATGTGGGCAAACTGCTTGCTGGGAATGCGAGCCATGCTGGGGTTGGGGCTGGGAAATACAAGGATCCCTGGAGCTCTTTGGCCAGCCAATTCAGCATAACTGGTAAGGGGGGAGACCTTATCCCAAAAAGATGACACGGGAAAGAGTAAGAGGAAACCCCTGACGTTGACTTCTGGCCTCTACCTGCATACATATGACCCCATATGTGCGCATAAATATGTATACAAACACGAGCTGATTGTTTAAGTCTAATATTTTTATTCTACCGAGTTTCAACTTGTTTCAAGTATTCTGTGTAACACATGAACTATTTTAAGGATCTGGTTTTTTTTTTCTCCATTTGCTAGCTAATCCTCCAGATTTTGTTTTGTTTGAAATTTTAGCAAGACTTAGTTCACTGGACAAAAGAGAGAACAGATCAATTCGAGGTCCACTGGGGTACCTTGGCATTGAGCATGTCATGAATGTCTGTGGTCACCATCACGAAAGCACTTCAGAGACCTTCCTGCTCTATCTCAATAACTTATAAAGTCTTTCGAAAGGAAATTGAAGAGAGATAAATAAAGGAGAAAAGAAGGGACAGGAAAGTAGAAATGCATCTGGGGCTGGGCTGGAGCTCAGTGGGAAACTACGCTTGATTCTCAACCCTGCCAAAAATAAGAGGGCAACGTGGGGGACCTGTAACTCATTTGCCCCTCAGAAGGCCAGACGCAAGGCCTGGTCGCTGAGATGGGGGAAGGGTAGATCTGACTGCATCAGGTCCTCAGCGTTCTCTCACAAATGGGATCACATCGGCTCCTTCTTTTTCTTTTCTATCGTTTTAATAAATGAAAAGTCAAGTAGAGATGGAAGCCAAATATTTTTGTTGTCTTTCAATTGATCATAATTTCCATCCCAATGAAACAGTGGTTAGAAACACCCATGAGAAGAGTCATTGATTTATGGTTTAGGAAAAGAACAGTATTTTTACTGTGGTATGCCAGTCCAATACAGTTGATCCTAATGCTTCTGGCTCTATCAATAGGCAATAGCCTAAAGAAAGTCCCTTCAGTGAAATATATAAACAGGTCAATATGGGCAATTTTGAAATATAGAATTATATTCCTAAAAACCAGCAAAGATAGTTTTGATAGCTGGTAGCTGCTGCAGCATTTTTATTATATGACTATTTCCATATATCTATATTTATCCTTTATTTGCAAAGCTTTTATAACACATGCTTCTGGTGTATATGAAATTCTCAATAAATGAGATTTTTATAAATCAACACACTATGTCATCATAAAATGACTTACTTATTTTTATTTTTTGTACATTGGCGTTTTGGAAGCATATCTGCGTGAGGGCATCTGATCCCCTGGAGCTGGAGTTACAGACAGCTCTGAGCTTACACTTAGGTGCTGGTGATGGAACCCCCGTCCCATGGAAAAGCAGCCAGTGCTCCCGACTGCTAAGCCACACCTCTAGCCCCATATGATAGCCCTACTCACTTTTAATCTGTGTTTCCTGACTGTTCATTTGCACTCTGAAGAAGGGTGACAATTATTTTCAGAAAAACAGGGTTTATAATATTAAAGGACTATAGCTTTTCAAATAAATATTAAACCTCAAGACTCAATGGATAATTTGTACTTACACGAAAGCAACTGAGTACCCAGATGAGTGAGAAGGAGAAAACATGATTTTGAGCATCTGTGAGGGCCACAGCAGAGACTTTTGGATGACAGATATGTAGAACACAGGACCGAGTAACCAAATTAAGTCATGAAGAAATCAATTCCTCCTATTTTCATAAAGAGAATGTAAAATTTGGTTATTCGCAAAGTTTTATTATGTGAAACTTGCTAGAAGGAACCGAAGAAATAACTCATCACTGGATCTGAAGGAGGTTTGTGCTGAACCAAAGCTAACGAAAGCTTGTCTCCTGCCATGTCGATGTTTGCAATACCAAACCAATCCCCCAGAGCACTGAGATTTCCCTAAAGCCGCTCTCTGTAACAGGTATCTTAGCTTGCAAGACTTTCCTGCTTATCTTCTCCAGCCACTGATTGAAGGGCAGGAGTAAAACCATCTGATGTCAACTAACATTCAGGTAATATTTTGAAATGTTCAGTAACTAACTAAACTCATAAAAAGGTAGGGATTGAAGGCAGAAGCTGTAGAGTGCGGGGACCCCATGTCCAAGGGGACCCCGAGGATGTTGTCCCAAAGCAGGACTTTGGCTAAGACTGGTATTCTCCATTCGATCCCGTTCCCTGTGGTTCTGTGGGCCCTCAGTTGATGAGCCGAGATGACAGCTCATCCATGCCGAACTTCAAGCCTCCATGGGAAGTGGGGCTGTTCACAGACTCAAGTATGAACAGAAAATGGACTTACAGATCATCCGAAAGTGGCAAATTCCACTAAGGCATTGTGCTCTTCTGCATTGTAATATATGAAAACATCAAATGGTTTACCGTTAGGGGCAATTACCTGGAAAATTGAAGTAAAAACTATAAAGTATATTCTACAGAGGACGTAAATAATGGTACCCTCCAGTTGTTCGCTGATTTAATGACCTCAAAAACAGCAATGGGCCCAGCTGTTTGAATATTTAGTTTCCGATCATTAAGGAAGATATGCACTGACTATAATAATAACAAAGTCTAAAGACGTGTTTACTAAATTAGTATCTTACTAATACTAAAGAGTATTAGCAACATACTCTTGTCACTGTGGCAGAGTAAAGGTGCTAGTTAAGGCAACAGGTTCTCCGAAAGCTGTTTGGGTCCTTGAGTATGAATTAGTGGGAAAAAAGGATTATTGGGTCAGAAGTATTCTGAGTCCACCCATTGCTATATTGAGGGCAATGCACCCAAAGGCTTCTCAGAGAATATATTCAACTTATACATCAATCAGTCAATCATCAATCAATAATAAGTAAAAATGAAAATAAAAAACAGGACCCTGAGTAGCTTGTCTAAGAAAATACAGACAGCAAGTGGCTGAGCCAGACCCCAAGCCAGGGCCTTGGATCTCGGGACTCATGTTCTTTTCCACTGCATCAGGCTTGTATAAAACTCCAAAACACACATTTTAAACAGGATGTACAATTTGGAAAACTTAGAATTATAACCCTGTGCCCTGATTATTTCCATCAGTGTTTATTTTTGAATCCTCCACTTTCCCTAGGGTTCTCATTTTTGGATCATTGTTATCTGATTTTCCTAAACATTTATCTTCCACTTTTTCTACATAATTGCTTGTCAACTTTAGGCCTTTTTTTCTCCTTTTATTTTCATTCTGACTTTATTGAGGGGAGAAGGGAGTTTGAGAAAAGGTCTCACTCACTACCTAGCCCTGGCTGCCCTGGAACTCACTATGTAGACCAGGCTAGCCCAGAACTCACCTATCTCTGCCTCCTGTATGCTGGAATTAACGGCATGTGCCAGACTACTATACCCTTTTATTTGTATATTTTCTGAAAATCCTGAGAGACACTGTTGTGGTTACTAAGATTCCTAAAGGTCATGATGCTATCACTAAGAACTTGGATATATCTTATGTATTTCAGAGAAGTGTAGTATTGTTTAAAATTAATCTTTCTATGTTTCTGGTTATCTAAAGGTCCTTTATCACTTTGAATGGTTTAAGATTCGCTTTTAAGGCTATGAGAGTTGTTTCTTTTTAGTGGGATGAGTGTGGCTAGGAGGAGGAACAAGACTCTGGCATGTAATCAGTAGCAATTTAGTGGAGAAGCAAAAGTTCCAATTGATGAATCCTTTTAAAGCAAATTATGCATTGTCCAGTTCAGGAAACTAGAGTCTTCCAAAATGTTTGAAGAGTTCCCTGGCTTTAAGAGAGTTGCAAGCTTTACGAAAAGAATGCAAGCCACAGTTTATGCTGTTACAGCATCCCATGGCTTTGGTTCTGGGAAACAGGCACAAGCATTTTGAATAACGGGGCGACATACTGCATATGTGGTGAATAGAGAAGTTACTACTATCAGGATCACAGCAAATATTTTCAAATTTTCTAAGTTTACACACAGTAGAATGAGAAGTCTAATAGAATGAGAAACCTAAGTTTAAATTCTAGCTTCTCAGACTTGTAGCTTTTGAGGACTTCATCCATCTCTGGAGCAATAGAGGCACTATTATATTTGAAAGAATTCTCCTGGGTCTCTGACAGACAGCGTCTGGGTAATGTGATGGTGCCCTTGAAGATGGGGGTGAAGATGCTGAGATATGCTGAAGATGAAAGAGAAGGAGGCAGAAGAGAAAGACAAGACTGAGCAAATCTTTCTAAGATAATAGCAATTTAGAACCTGGGCTGATAATTCAACGAATTAATCATCTGGGAATACCAAAAATCATTTGCCCTGAAATAGTGTTGTTTTGCAGTATGTGATTAAGAGATCATAGAATTGATTTTTTAAATTCACTATTTAAAATTGACTGTAACTGTAAATGAGGTAGAGAATTCCCCCTAAGAGGAATATGCTTCAAAATATGCTTTTTGTGATATCTGTTAATATTTCACTCAAGGGCAGCAGGTCTCAACCTTTGGGGGATCACATATCAGATATCCTGAATATCAGATATTTACATCATGATTCATAGTAGTAGAGAAATTACAGTTATGAAGTAGCAATAAAAATAATTTTATGCCTGGGGGCATAACATGAACAGCTGTATTAAAGGGGTCGCAGCATTAAGAAAGTTGAGAACGGTTGTCCTGGGGTAATGTAATCTTAACTAGGGGAGCCTCCATGAGGAGAGTAGTATCCTGAGTTAGTGACAAGAGTGTGACCACATCAAGGACCCTAATGCCTCAGACGCGCGTCCCAGTTAAGTCTCCGAGATATGGTAAAGCCTTCTGTAGTCCAAGATGAAATGTTGAGGGGGCTGTGTTTTGACTAGAACATGCGTCCACTGCAGCTTCCTCCTCCCCTGAGGCAGCCACCCTACAGAGAAATCCTGCCAAGGCGTGCCAGCCCCTCCTCCTTCTGCTGTACAAAATAAGCAAGCGGAGTTCCTGATCTCATAGAAGGTGCCATCACCCAGAACCAACACAGCCCACCCATGATAGCTCTTCTGTATGAGTGTCTGTCACTCTTTGGTGTCTGTCTGTCTGTCATTTCTTCATTCCCATGTCATTGCACTTAGATTTCTAGGACCTTGATGTGTAGCATGCAGCAAACCTCAAGGGAGAATCAGCTTCCTGGTAGGAAATGACACACTTGTGCTATGTTAGGGTCTGTAGATATATGACCACCCAGACAATTGTTAATAAATGTTTCGATTAGTGTGCAAAGAAATGGGTCTCATTATTGCTTTCCATGCATCCCGGGCCTTTGACTGTCTTCTCAATCACCCCTTCCTCTGAGGTAATTTTAGAATGAATGAGGGCAAAGGAAAGAGAGCAAACTCTTCAGCCCAAGCAAGATTCCCAAGGATTGTAACTGGTACTTGTTCTACCTTGTATAGTTTTCAAGACAAATAAGCTCTATCACTGTATGCTGGGATATTTTAGTCACTAGAAAAGGGCATACTGGCAGTCACAGCTGGCGGTACAAACGTCTTATGCCCTTCCCTGGCTCCACACAGTATGACCCCCACAGTGGCTGATGCTGGAAAGACCACCCATTACCTTCCTTCCTGCTTGTTAAACCTAAGGTCGTTGACTCCTGTGTTTTGAATTTTAGTTTTTATTTTAAAACTTTCAAACATTCCGTGAGTCACACACCAGCATTCCTAAAAGCGAGGAGGAAAGCCAAACACTCTGCTATTGACTGGAGTTAAAGGAACATTGTACCACAGCTCCCTCACATGGGCCCTGAGTGTCGGATGACAGCCTTCGGGTAATGGTCCCCTCCGTCCCACACTCTGCTCTCTTTTGGTGTGCTGCCCAGGTAGGCAGCCAGGGATTAAGATCTGATAGCATGCCTTGTTGGGCAATGTAGAATAATACCTTCCAAGCCCTGTAATCGTGCCCCTCCACAATCGGAGGCTCTGTGCCCAGCACATCTTATCCCTCGGGAAACCCTCAGAGTCTCAGCGGCCAAACGTTAAGCTATTTCTACCTCTTCCAAGCCAACATGAAGATTATTTGAAATTCCAGTGTGCTGACTGCCTGCTTCACTGACATAATCCAAAAATATTTAAGAAAATACAAACATAGAGTGTTCTCTGAAGGCCAGATGTCTTCTCAGACCTACTTGACTGGCCGTTCTGTTTAACACCCTCACACAGACCATCTTATGGCAATTACCTTATGTTTGGTTGCGCTACAAAATTGAGAAAATGATATTGCATTTTGTCCATAGGAGATAGATACCTAAACTAATTTCCATATTATTCCCAGGAATATTGATTTTAGATACAAACTGCATTATCTTTTTTCATATTTATTCTGTTACTATTTTAATTATTTTAAAGCCCTATTTTAAAAACTTAAAACCTCAGATTAAGGGGTGGCCAAGACTGCACAGTGGGTACAGGTATCTGTCACCAAACCTGAAAACAGAAATGCTGGAAAGAGAGAACCAAGTCCTACCAGTTCTCCACTGACCTCCACATTGGTGTGTGCACATGTGCGCTCTCTCTCTGTCTCTGTCTCTGTCTCTCTCTCTCTCTCTCTCTCTCTCTCTCTCTCTTTCTCTCTCTCTCTCACACACACATACACACACACTCACACACACACACACACACACTTAAAATGTAATAAAAAATGAGTTTCTTGAACATTTAAATGCTCAAGTTTAAAAAACGATTGAGAAAAATAATTACATTAAAAGCAATCACACTTAAAATAGTTTCGCTTTGATGTTAATAATATTTAAATGTTGTCTCTGAGGATGTCTCATCTTTTAGTAAAATCTTTTCAATTGTCAATAATTTCTCATACATAAGTAAATAAAGATTACATTGTTGAATTCTCATGGAAAATGTAGGGATGGGGAAAGACAGCAGAGTTTTGCTTTCTCTGAGTAGCTATACCAGTAAAAGGAAGGTGAAAATCTGTCTTTCTCTTATGCCAATGGGTATGTGATAATATTTATATGGAAATGGGTATGTGATGATCTTTATATGCAAATAGGTGTTAATCTTTATATGGAAATGGGTATGTAATTATCTTTATATGCAAATAGATGTGATGGTCTTTATATGCAAATGGTATGTGATGATCTTTATATGCAAATAGGTATTAAACTTTATATGCAAATAATATGTGATAATCTTTACATGCAAATGGATATGTGATGATCTTTATGTGCAGATATGTGATAATTTTGTTGTCATATAAGTGTAATTGGTGCAGCAGCATAGTTTCTTACATAGTTTTCCAATCACCAAAAAGTCTCCAATTTTAGCCATTAACTCTGTTTACCTCCCTAGTATACTAGTATGCCTCCCAAGCAGACTTCTCAATGTATCACATTTGTGTAAATCAAGCAATAATCATTACTGTATTGTAAGCAAAGTTCAAAGGGGCAGATTCTTCTGTGTTGTGATTAACTATTCCCTAACTTATGAAGGTGATAACATGAAGACACTGGTGTATCAGGTAGTATCCTGGTGTGAGACTAGTGTGTATTTGCTTATGGTCAAGTTCATGAGGCTCAGGTCTTAGAGACGATAAGACCAGCCACTCAGAAAGCTCCTCAAAGGACTTCCTGGTCATGAATTTGAAGCAGATGGGAGATATGCAGGCACCAGACAACCAGGAGTGTGAAGAAGTCCTATGTCAAGATTCACTGAGAGACCTGAACAGCTCAGAAACAGTCCCCTCAAACAATCCATTCTAGTTCGGTAGAAATTACTGGTGGACTATATGATGAAGATCAACAGTAAATTATCTGGGGTGAGAAATAACTTTTTAAGGTTTCTCTAGACTACTGGGAATTTTAGATGCTCATAAGTTTCACTTACTTCCAATTTAATTCAAGAAATATAACCACCTTATCTCCCAGATGGCACCTGTATTAGTCTTCTAGCTGAACAAAGTAATAGAGGTGACAGGAAAAGATTGGCTTAGAACTGGAGAGATGACTCAGTCCATAAAGTGGCCGCCACCAAAGCATGGGGACTTGGATTTGGATCCCAGGCCTAATAACCCAGGCATCGAGAGGCAGAGATAGGTCTCTGAAATGCATTGGCTAGCCAGGCTAGCAGCAGCAGTGAGCTCCAGATTCAGAGTAAGACTCCATCTCACAAAAACAGGTAGAGAGGCACAGTGGGAGACACCTGATGTTGGCTTCTGGCCACACCATGCACATATGTATGTACATATAACCACAAGCATATGGGTACCCACCCATACAAACACATACATATACCCCTCACCCCCCCCACACACACACACACTTCCTGATGGAAGCCTGTTCCAAGTGTTGATACCCCTTACTGTGTTTCTTTTCAGGATGTGACAGGCAATAAGAGCCAACATGATTATGGTATGGAAAGTGTTGAAACTTAGGTTTGCAACTTAGTGAGTGGCCCGCCTCCCTCTTCTGTGTCCTGAGCTCTAACCTCTGAGGAAGAGCCTCTGTAACTGGTGTCCCAAAGGGTTGCTTAATTCTTCCCTCTGGTTTAGATGGCCCATGGGTCAGCAACTACCCCAGAATAAGACAGGATTGAGCAATTGCCTCCAGAGCGGCAGGCTGGGCAAGGGGCCACATCCCATGATGCTTTGCCAGAGCAAAGGGACACGGGAAGAGGGCAGAGAGCACAAGTTACTTCTCCACCACAGTCAGACCATATTCTCATCTGCGGATCAAACCATCTGAAAGTCAGTGTGCTTTTCTAGTTATTGAAAAACTATCAAGGGCATCTTTAAAATAGATACAGGCTTTGTGATTCCCAGACGCCCGTTGCAAAGTAAGAACGTTGCATTTCCGGGGTCAACACGCTGCAGTTGATGTGCTACTTAATTAATTCTCCTTCAACTTTTCATTCAGAAGCTCGACGTGATTAAAGAACGACTTCAAGGCCTGAGCAACAAACACAGCCTTTCCAGCTCTCTGACATGTTGTTTGTAACTAGAAAAATGGGCGAAGCCAGAAGCTTTCCGCTGGGAGCGCAGAAAGCTTTCTCCTCTTTTGTTTTATTAACCTCACCACAGCTGGTGCAGTTGAAAACACTCTTTCACCACATGCTTAGCAGAAGCTCAAGTGGAGCACAGAGCGCCGCCAAGAATCTGTCTGCGAGATCCACCGTCAGAATGTCATGTTTCACTTCGAATCCTGCTCCAATCTGATACAGCTGACGGGGGGGGGGGTGGGGGGGGGAAGGAAGTGTGCAGCAGGAAAAGCTCTCCCGAAACATCGCCCACTGATTAGTCCCCCGTCAAAGCAACAGACCAGCGATATTTTCATATCCACACGGGAGATCAGAGCTGCCAGCTTACCAAGCAGCAAGGCACTTTTTAAAATGCTATTTGGAATGTACAAAGTATTTAAACCAGTATCAATACTTGCTAGATTCCTTGCTTCTGTCTATTTTTGTAATACGCATTTTATATCTGTAGGCTATCTATTAATATCTCTTATAGTCTAGAAACTACTTTTGATGGTTGGTTAATCAAACTTTTTCATTTTTATGAGATATATTATTTATCTACATTTCAAATGTCCACTTTTCTGGTTTACCCGCACCCCCCAAAAAATTTCCTAACACATCCACCGTTCCCCTGCTTACCAATTTGTCCACTCCTGCTTCCCTGTCCTAGCATTCCTCTACACTGGAGCATCTAGCCTTCTCAGGACCAAGGGCCTCTCCTCCCTTTGATTTCCAATAAGGACATCTTCTGTTGCATATGCATCTGAAGCCATGTGTACTCTTTGGTTGGTGGTTTAGTCCCTGGGAGCTCTGGGGGTACTGGATGATTCATATTGTTGTTCCTCCTATGGTACTGGAAACCCCTTCAGCTCCTTGGGTCCTTTCTCTAGCTCCTCCATTGGGGCCCCTGTGCTCAGTTCAATGGTTGGCTGAGAGTGTCCCCCTCTGTATTTGTCATGCACTGGCAAAGGCTCTCAGGTGACAGCTATATCAGGCTCCTGTCAGCAAACACTTGTGGGCATTCACAATAGTGTCTGGGTTTTGTAACTGTATATGGGATGGATCCCTAGGAGGGGCAGGCTCTGAATGGTCTTTCCCTCAGTCTCTGCTACACGTGCTGTCTCTGTATCTCCTGTGGGTATTTTGTTCCCCCTTCTAAGAGGGATCAGAGTATAGATACTTTGGTCTTTCTTCTTGAGCTTCATCTGTGAATTATATCTTGGGTATTCCAAGTTTCTGAGCTAATATCCACTTACCAGTGAGTGCATTCCATAGTGCTTTTGTGATTTGGGTTACCTCACTCAGGATGATATTTTCTAGTTCCATCCATTTGTCTAAGAATTTCATAAATTCATTGTTTTTAATAGCTGAGTAGTATTCCATTGTGTAAAAGTACCACATTTTCTGTATCCATTCCGCTGCTGAAGGACATCTGGGTTATTTCCAGGTTCTGGGTATTATAAATAAGGCTGCTATGAACATAATGGAGCATGTGTCCTTATTACATGCTGGAGAATCCTCTGGGTATATAGCAGGGTCCTCTGGAAGTGTCATGCTCATTTTTGCTGAGGAACCACCAGACTGATTTCCAGATTGCAAGTTGTACCAGCTTGCAATCCCACCAGCAGTGGAGGAGTGAGTCTCTTTCTCTACATCCTCGCCAGCACCTGCTGTCTCCTGAGTTTTTGATCTTAGCCATTCTGACCGGTGTGAGGTGAAATCTTAGGGTTGTTTTGATTTGCATTTCCCTTATGACTAAGGATGTTGGACATCTCTTTAGGTGCTTCTCAGCCATTCAATGTTCCTTTTAATGTTCTTTCTTTCTTTAGTGCATTTGGTGTTTTGATTATTATGTGACAGGAGGACTTTCTGTTCTGGTCCAGTCTGGAGTTCCATAGGCTTCTTGTAGGTTCATGGGCATCTCTTTCTTTAGGTTAGGGAAGTTTTCTTCTATAATTTTGTTGAAGATAATTACTGTCCTTTTAAGTTGTAAATCTTCACTCTCTTCTATACCTATAATCCTTAGGTTTGGCCTTCTCATTGTGTTCTGGATTTCCTGGATGTTTTGAGTTATAAGCTTTTTGCAATTTGCATTTACTTTGACTGTTGAGTCAATGTTTTCTGTAGTATCTAAAGCACCAGAGATTCTTTCCTCTATCTCTTGTATTCTGTTGCTGATGCTTGCATCTATGACTCCTGAATTCTTTCCAAGATTTTCTCTCTCCAGAGTTGTCTCCCTTTGTTATCTATTTTTTTTACTTCCAATTTTAGATCCTGGGTGGTTTTGTTCAGTTTCTTCATTTGTTTGTGTTTTCCTATAATTCTTTAAGGGATTTTTGTGTTTCCTCTTTAAGGGCTTCTACCTGTTGACCCATGTTCTCCTGTATTCCTTTAAGAGAGTTACTTATGTCCTTGAAGTCCTTTATCAGCATCATGGCATGTGATTTTTAAATCCAGATCTTGCTTTCTGGTGTGTTGGGGTATCCGGGACTTGCTGTTGTGGGAGAACTGGGTTTGGATGGTGCCATGTTGCCTTGGTTTCTGATGGTAATGTTTTTTCATTTGCCTTTTTCCATCTGGTTATCTTTAGTGTTAGCTGGTCTTGCTGTCTCTAACTGTGGCTTCTCTGTCTTGCAAGCCTATGTATCTGTACTCCTGGGAGACCCATTCTTTGTGGTAAGAATTTATATATGGAGAACTATGGTACAACTCAGGTGTACAGACCGAAACCAGAAGACTCCTGTCCCCAGCTGATCCTTGGTTCCTGTGTCCTGATGGCTCTGGGCAGGTCCCTCTTGGGCCAGGAATTTGAAGAGAGATGACGGTCTTCACAGGTATGAAGGCACTCCTGGGAGACCAGCTCTCTTGTGGTGGTATTTGTGTATGTAGCTCTGTGGCCCAAGATCAGCTCTGGGTGAAGACAAAATCAGAAGACTCCTGTCCTAGGCTGCTCCTGAGCTCTTGTGACCTCAGGGTTTCGGGCTGGTTCCAGCAGGGGTGGTCCTACCTGTGCTGTCAGGGCTCTCGGAACTCCTGGGTGGTTAGCTACCTCCCTGTGCCACCTGGATATGGTGCTCTGTGGCCTCATATTCAGATTAATATGTGCATTTACTATTACCACAATGACAATGTCTGATGGAGCACTTGCCATTACATTGGATGAATATTTAGGTTTGGGGGGGGTTGGGGGGATTGGGGATTTTTTTGGAGAGAAAATACATTTTTTAATTTTTTGTTGTTATTGTTGTTTGTTTGTTTGTGGGCTTTGGTTTTCCCAATTATATGAGATGGGTAAAAAAAAAAGTCTTTATTATCAAAGAAGAACTTGCTTTCTTTGTTGTCCAGAATTTTGAACTGTTCTATTTCTAATGAATTTTCAGTGGAATCATCTCCCAGTTGTAGGATCTCACAGTGCTTTCTATTCCATGGCATTCAATTCATAAACACATCAAAAGAAACTGCTTCTGATGCCAACTTTGCCAAATTTAGATTCACCTAGGAGACACCCCACTGGGTGTATCTAGGATGTGGGTGGAGGATTCTGGAGAGGCTGAACTGACTGACAAGAAACTTGTCTTTTCTGTGGGCAGCACTCTCCCATGGGCTGGGATCTAAGAGTGAATAAAAAAAGAGAAAAGCTGAGGGCCAGCACACATGTTCCTCTGGCTCTTGACTATGGATGCAGTAGAAGCAGCCACCTCATGTCCTTGTCACCACAGCCAGAGGACACCATGCCTTTCCCTCTTTGGTGAACTGTCTTAGACTGTGAGTCAAAAGGAGCCTTTCCCTTCTTTCCTTTCTAGGTGTTCTGTGACAACAACCAGAACGGTAACTAATTCAACCTTCTACCAGTTGTGACAAGGCGGTACAGAGGTAAAGATTACTCATTACAATATCCCATCATGCATGTGTGCAGCGCAAACATTCAACCAGAGGACATGTTTATTTAAAGCTGTGTGAAACTGGGCCTACACTGACATACCTATAGTACTAGCACTTAGGAAGCTGGGGTTTGGGGTTCTCTGCTACATAGCAGGTTGGAGGCAATCTTGGGCAACATGTAATGCTGTAAAGTGCAGGAAGTTAGAAAGGGGCGATTAGAAAGAGAGTGTGAAGAGGCTTTACCAGCAGCTGACTGAGACAGACGCAGATACACACAGCCAAGCACTGGACCAAGGCCAGGGACCCCTATGAAAGAGTTGGGGAAGGACTGAAGGAACTGAAGGGCTCCACCAACCGTACCTAGACTGAGCATACGTAGACTGGTCCTCGGAGGCCCTGGCATGTATGTAGCCTTGGCTGGCTACAGTGGGGGAGGATGTGCCTAATCCTATAGAGACTTGATGCCCCAGGGAGAGGGTGTGGGGGGCACACTCTGAGGTGAAGGAGATGGGAGATGGGGGAAGAACTCTGTGAAGGGGGGACTAGGGGTAGGGGCAATATTTGGAATGTAAATAAATAAAATAATTAAGAAGAAGAAAGCAAAAGGGGGTAAAGAAATCTGAAGGGATAGAGTATAGTTACATATGTATGATATAGCAGTAGAATGATGTAATACTGAAAATGTAAGGGTTAAGAGGAGGTAGAGGTAGGAGATGAGGGGTAAAGGAGGAGAGTTAACCCAAACCAAGGACATATGTGTTTTTGGGGGGGGGGCAACCCTATGGAAATCCTCCATTTTTATTTATTTTTATTCAATATATTCTTTATTTACATTTCAAATGATTTCCCCTTTCCGGCTCCCTGCTCCCCAAAAGTCCCATATGCCCTTTTCCCTCCCCCTGTTCCCCCATTCACCCCTCCCCACTTCCATGTTCTGCAATTCCCCTACACTGATGCACTGAGCCTTTCCAGATCCAGGGGCCACTCCTTCCTTCTTCTTGGACATCATTTGATATGTGGATTGTGTCTTGGGTATTCCAAGATTCTAGGCTAATATCCACTTATCAGTGAGTGCATACCATGAGTATTTTTTTATTGGATATATTCTATATTTACATTTCATTTCCCTTTATCTGGTTCCCTGCCCCACAAAGGTCCCACATGCCCTTTTCCCTCCCCGTGTTCCCCCATCAAGCCTTTCCCACTTCCCTGTTCTGGTATTCCCCTACATTGATGCTTTGAGCCTTTCCAGAACCAGGGTCCACTCCTTCCTTCTTGTCAGACTGGGTTACCTCACTTAGTATGATGTTTTCCAGTTCTATCCATTTGTCTAAGAATTTCATGAATTCATTGTTTCTAATGGCTGAATAGTACTCCATTGTGTATATATACCACATTTTTTGTATCCATTCCTCCACTGAAGGACATCTGGGAACACTACTCCACTGCTGGTGGGATTGCAAGCTGGTACAACCACTCTGGAAATCAGTCTAGCGGTTCCTCAGAAAACTGGGCACAATGCTTCCGGAGGACCCTGCTATACCACTCCTGGGCATATACCCAGAGGATTCCCCGGCATGTAATAAGGATACATGCTCCACTATGTTCATAGCAACCTTATTTATACTAGCCAGAAGCTGGAAATCCTCCATTTTATAAGCTAATTTAACATACAATTTTCTTAGTTGCTGAAGAGTTTTGTGCATGTACATATGTTCTAATAAAATTCACCACTATTTTCTCCTTTCCAGCTTCTCTCTAATCCCCCTCCCAAGATTCACTTTCATTTTCATGTGCTCCTGTTTTGTTTTATTTTAAAACACTGAGTCTGGGTTTTATTGCCAGTACGTTCCTGAGTAGGGAGACCTCTGCTAGAGCATGGCTAGCCTCTCCAGAGCCACATCCTTAACAAAAACTGACTTTCTCTCTCCCCACAACTCTGTTGCGAATAGTTCCACAGCTACCAGAGAGGCTTCCTGACACCCTCACCCATTCACCTGTCTGGCTTGAACTTGCACGGGTCTCCTGCTTGCTTTCACGGCTACTGTAAAACAATGTGTGCGACAGCCCTGTTGCTTCCAAAAACACTGTTGCCTTGTGATCATCTACTGTTTACCATGCATGGTCTTCTCTGATAAGAGTAAGTCATTAGAAGTCAATTTCTATTGTGGCCACTTAGCAAAATAACAACAATAGTAGATTCTTTCCTTGGTCTATGGCTTCTCCAGTTGCTAGTTCTTGGCTCTAATTATGGAAACAGGTGCGTTCCCATCTTGTGAGCAGGCCTTAAAGCCCATGAGGTAGTGAGTAGTTACCGCCATAACTTTCATGCCAAATTGTTCCAATGGGCTTATCTTATCAAGCCACTCAGTGTTGTAGCTGGCAGAGGCACACATCTGGGCATGACTTATGATCACCTTTCTTCTCTGATAGCATAGAAACTTCTAACACGAGGAAAGCCATGTAGCCAAGTGAACAGTGACAAAGCTTCCAGGTTGGCACTAGCTTGGTTTCTCTTAAGTTCTGTGATTCAAGTACGCGGTGTCTTCAGCAGCAGGGTCTTACCATCAAGTTTTGGAGGATCACCAAGAGCAACGGTGATAGCCTACAGTGTTCAAAGAGTCTATGGGGACCCCACTGGCCAAACATTTCAAATATAATTAAAAATAAAATAAAATTGAAAAGACATGTCTTATGTGGGTGAATAATGCTACTACCAGAAGTTAAGTTATTGAAAATCTCAGGGTAGAGTCAGGTTAGCCTAAGATTGCTTATATTCTAATGTTAATTTGGGGCCCCCACAAAGACTGGTTATCCTGAAGATGAGAGAGTCTGCATGTAAGATACTGAGTGACCCTGCCCCCAGTTCATTGTGGTTGGTAAATAAAGATGCCAACAGCTAGATGAAAGAGACATGGGTGGAGTTGAGGTTTCTCAGACTTGGAGAGGGAGGATCATGAGTGAGAGAGAGGAGGAGAAGCCCCCATGGAAGAGGAATTACAGGAAGCAGAAGGAGAGCCGCCATGCACCAAGGGCCAAGAGAACACGACCAGGAGGGCTGCCCGACTGGAGTTAAGAGCAGCTCAGATAAAACATACTAAGTAGTAAGTGATAACTTGGGGGTTATTGATCAGAAAGCAGATTCTAACAACATGGATGGTAGGCAGCTGCCCAGCTATTGTGCTGCCTAAAACATGCTGTAAGTATAAAGGTTATAGACAGGTCTGGCATCTGGGAACATAGATGAAGAGGCCCAGGCTGCGATTTTTAACATATATTACTACACTCACCTCTTAAAAGAAATGATAAAAGCTACTGTCATTGTTCTTGGTTCCCTGCCATGGCTAGATGATAAGACCCTATTGCTGCAAACACCACACACTTTGGGTAGAGGACAAAGAATGATTTTACACAAATGTGAAACTTGTAAGCTACAAGGGCAAACTTTCAGACAAGATGTGCTCCCTGGTGTACTGGGATACAACTGCTATGGGAAAACCAACCATATTCTGATTGGGTACCATGCCCACCCACAGGAAGAACTCATTTAAGGCAGTGTAAACATGGTCAAAAGTCCATGACTATGGAGGCCATAGATACTAGAAGGGAACCCCTTACCATTGCTTAGTTAAGTGGACATAGTATCAAACTGCCTTCTAAATATTTGTTTATACCATAGATTGATGCTGCTCTCAGCTATGGTCAGTGAAGCTTCTGCTTGCTATGGGTAATGCAGACAAATGCTGAGAATAACTGATTGCTAAATTTATAACATCCCTCCCAATGCCCAGGAAACATGGCAGAAGAGAGGGAAAAGTAGAAGCCATAATGGGAAGCAATGCCATACATAATGCTATTTTCTGTATGTGACACAGCTGATGCCTCCAAAGAACTCACAACAATGAGTTCTTGCATAAGAACTGCTCAAGATTTGGCCCAGTAATGTTCTACCATAAACAGGGAGGGCTCATAAGGCCTTATCTCGCTTTGAGGAAGTACTGTGTGTTAAGTGGCTAGGGGGTGGGGCAATCACATTTATTGGTGGTATAGGTCTGGAATAATTACACTTGTTTGAGTAAATGGCCCCCACTCAGGTTCACATAACAAATCTAATTAAACACAGTGCACTTCAAGGGGGTGAGAGGGGCCATGAGAGTAAGGGGGAAGCTTTGGAAGAACATGGGGGTTGATGGGAGGAAAATAAAGGACAAGAGAGCTAATATCCGCTTAATAAGTGGATATTAGCCCAGAAGCTTGGAATACCCAAGACACAATTCACATATCAAATGATGCCCAAGAAGAAGGAAGAACAAAGTATGGATACTCTGGTCCTTCTTAGAAGGGAGAACGAAATACCCACAGAAGGAGATTCAGAGGCAAAGCGTGAAGCAGAGTCTGAGGGAAAGACCATCCAGAGACTACCCTACCTAGTGATCCATCCCATATACAGTTACAAAACCCAGACAGTATTATCGATGCCCTCAAGTACTTGCTGAGCGGAGCAGGATATAGCTGTCACCTGGGAGGCTCTGCTAGTGCATGACAATACAGAGGGGGACACTCTCAGCCAACCATTGAACTGAGCACATGGTCCCCAATGGGGGAGCTAGAGAAAGGATCCAAGGAGCTGAAGGGGTTTGCATAGGAGGAACAACTATATGAGCCACCCAGTACTCCCAGAGCTCCCTGGGACAAAACCATCAACAAGATAGTACACATGGCGTTACCCATGGCTCTAAATACATAGGCCCTTGGTCCTGGAAAGGCTCTATGCAGCAGTGTAGGGGAATACCAGGACAGGGAAGTGGGAGGGTGTTAATTTGGGAACAGGGGGAGGGAGGGGAGATGGCTTATGGGATTTTCAGGGGGAGGGGGACCAAGAAAGGGGAAATCATTTGAAATGTAAATAAAGCCGGGTAGTGGTGGTGGTGGCACACACCTGTAATCCCAGCACTTGGGAGGCAGAGGCAGGCAGATTTCTGAGTTCGAGGCCAGCCTGGTCTACAGAGTGAGTTCTAGGACAGCCAGGGCTATACAAAGAAACCCTGTCTCGAAAAAAAAAAAAAAATCCAAAAAAAAAAGTAAATAAAGAATATATCTAATTTAAAAAAAAAGAAGAAGGGTAAAAGAGGATAACAGGAAGAGTATGATTAAGGTACACAGATAGGTGGGTAGACAGTCAGACCGACCAGTAGGAAACAGAAAGAACTGATGGATTTTCTTAGCCCTAGTGGCCTGGACCAGTCCTGATATCTCAATGTCAGGTCAATAATATTGACTGCAATCAACCTGTCTTATCTGATAAGAGCTGTCAGTCTAACTGACAACTGCCACATGCTTTTTGAATTTTCTTCTCATGCCTCTGGGCAGGGCAGATCTGCAGTATAAAAGCATGCACCAGATCTGTAAGGGTCCCTGTCCAAGGTTAGAGCAAGAATCAAATAAAACATGAAAGGATGAAAGGATGGTATTCAAAAGTGCCTTCTACCAATGAAATGTGTATTAGACAGTGAAGAAACTTTTTACAAGCTACAAGGATGTGGGCATTTGTCTTGTATCTTCTCACCACACCCCATGGCAACCACAGCATCTAAGTTATTCCAGGATATTCACCATCCTTCACTGGATGAAAGGAATTACTACTGAAAATAGCAGATGACAAGAAGACTGTGTGTCTAATTTACTCTACCTAGAGCTTCAGTTCAAAGATTTGGCATATTTCCTCAGGTACTTCACACCTTACCCACTGTATCAAACAACCTTTAACAATTTCAGTAGTTCAAATTCCTTGCCAATAATTTTCAGCTGTCCCTTTCCTACTTCCTTTAGGCATGAACGACATACCTTTCTGAAACTTAATAAAGACTAGACAATATTCCACAGTCATCGTTTGGAGTAAGATTCCGGAGTTGGAAGCCAAGCTATCTGGCTGACCTTGAGTAAGTTCGTTAACCACTAGGTGCTCCTAAGAGATGAGGAGATTGATCATATCGCCTCAAGGACCGTCATTCCGAGGAAACAAGCCACCGTTAATCATATGAGGTGCAGAGGGCACTGCCAAGTGCCATCCTACATGTGACACCACCTGTTCACAATTCCACACTGTCCCCTGAGTCTCTGCATTGGCACCTTTCTGAGAGGAAGATAAAACATAGAACTCTGCAGGTATAAACAAATAAATGGCCTTATTGACTTCAGACGGTTCACTCCCAACACAGTGTGCAATTCCTGATGATGGAGTCTGAATATGTTTGCTTTGAGTCCCCGCTGACCATAGTCCCTGGCACACGATATGCACCTCACAGTTTCTGTTTGTTTTTATGGTACTCGGAATTGAACTCTGGCCTTCACACACATGCTAGAAAGCACTCTACTACAGATCAGCACTGCCAGGGCCTCACAAATGTCTGTTTAATCAGTGCATTTTATATGAATACATTCTAACAGAGCAGCAGATCTCATTTGAATTAGAGACAAAGATCCTTTATGGCACGTCTTTCTCTACACTGATGTTAATAAGAGGTAGCAACAGGAACACACACACACACCTCAATGTTCATTTTTCTTCTATTATAGATGTCATATTATATTATGAGTACATTACTATATCCAACACTTCTTGTATTTTTTTATTTATTTATTGTGGGTACCTATGTGAACTGAGGAATTGTAGGAAGCTTTCATGTGGCTATGACTTTCAAAGGATTTTTTTTCAGGTTTTTTTTTTTTGTTTTTTGTTTTTAATGGTTTTTCAAGACAGGGTTTCTCTGTGGCTGTCCTGGAACTCACTCTGTAGACCAGGCTGGCCTCGAACTCAGAAATCCGCCTACCTCTGCCTCCCAAGTGCTGGGATTAAAGGCGTGCGCCACCACGCCCGGCCTTTTTTCAGGTTAACAAGCTTGCATTTAAATAAGTCTGAAATCATTCTCAGCACATGGCATTGTACACGGGCATCTGTGGAAACAGGTTCATTTTAACAGGTCGTAGTTTTAAAATGTCATAGATACTGTGAGTTCTATATAAACTGGTAGACAGCAAGTTAATTCCTTTTGATTTATAAGCCTCAATGTCACCATAGAATAAAGAATGTAGCCAAAGAAAGCATTATTGGTCACTCGGACAGTGTTTTTTCTATAATTGAAGCTTTCTGAATCGGCAGATTCAGTCCTGATTCAAAGGAATTAAGAGAGCTCTCTGTGACCTCTTTGGAGTCCTGGAGAAAGAACTGCTTAAAAAAAAAAAAAAAAAAAAAAAAAAAACTGAGAATAGCCCCACCCAGCCTTTCTGCTTCCTAGTTCAAAGGTGTGATAGCTTGTTATTATATTGGCATCCACCACTCCCACTGGAGTCTGAACTAATGAGACTTCCCATTCTTGAGATCTAGATCCCACAGTTATAAGCTAAATTGAGCTATTTTCTTTCCAAGTAGTCTATGTCAAGTATTTTGCTACAGCGATGACCAATACAGCTTGAAAATGACATATTATGATAGTAGATGTGAGTTTTAAATAGTAAGAAAACTTTTACTAGGTAAATAAAATTCTGTGGCAAAGTATGGGGATTTTTTTTTAATCCATAAGCAATTAGATAGAAGTGCAAGGCAGCAGGACCTACTCTGGAAATCTGTATCACTAAACATACACAAAATAAAGAATGTGTCTGAATGGACTGAAAGAGTTAAAATGGGAAGTCTGTTGAGGATCTAACTGTGCACTAAAAGACTGTAGAACTGGAAATGTCCTCAGTACTGGATTACAAGGGCCAGATTGAAGGATGTGACTGCTGTGACCTGTGTGTTTGGAACAACTTCTGAAGCATCTGCATCCAATTCCCAGCATTCTTTGTTCCTCCATGACTCTAGTCCTCCATGGCACTTACTCTCACCGGAAATACTAATCTGATGTTTGTCAGTCCCCACCTCCACCCAAATGTAAGCCTCAGAAGGATAGACAAGCAGGCACCTGTTTATACTAAATATCTATGCAATAGATATGTACCTGGTATGTGGGGTCCACGCCCCACTATGTGGACTTCATTCTCCAGCTCACCCACTTGTTCAGGCCACCTTTCTAATGGGGAATGAGTGTTTTAATGGAGCAACAACATTAATTAACAGGAGGAGAAAACACTGAGCAAGATTCTCCTGACGCACATTTTCATCTGCAGTTGTGAAAAACAACCTAAGCACTGGTAATCCATTTTACCCCAGACAAAGAGATTAGGGATCCAACACAATCAAAAACACATCTCTAAGGTCAAGTGCTTTGAAAACTATGGAGAATAGCATAATAGAATAGCTTTATTTGACAATATCTATTTTCCCTAAAATAATTTCTAATGTTAACATCATCAGAAGGAAACATAGCAATAATAACGTGTGTGTTCACACACATCACAGCAATGCTGTTCTAATGCTATGCAATTTTAGTGGGTATTAGTAACTTTTGAATGGACACATGTTTGCACATCGAAAAGAAAAATTTTAACTTCTGTGTATGTGTGTGTCATGTGTGCATGTGTGTGCACATGCATGTGCAGATGTAGACATCTTGTGTATCAGGCATCCTCCATTGATTTCTACTTTATTCCCTTGAGACAGGGTCTCTTGCTACACCTGAACTCATCATTTTCCAGCCAGAATGGTTGCCAGCAAGCCTCAGCTACCTTCCTGTCTCTAACACCCATGGTACTGGGCTTCCATGCAGAAGGTAACTCCTGGATTCCACATGGGATTTGAGGGTCTGAATTCAAGTCATCATGCTTGCACAAGCACTGCGACCCAGTCATCCCTCCCCCAAGCTCACTATTTAGGAGCCCATTTATAGTGATGTTTAAACACAGTGTGGTTCAGAAAGTGCATCTAAGTCCCACCGTGCTTTCCTGGATTCAGCATGCTCACACTGTTTCTTGATTTTGCCTTATCAATTAAGAAAGCTTCACTGCATTGCACTGTGCAACTAGCTTCATGGGTTCGGATGTCTCAGTCCCATTATTTCTTCCTTCTGATTGATCATGTCTTCACATGTGGCTCATTGAGTGGGGAAAGTCCACATCCAGCTCTGTCAAGCCTCATCCTGCAGCTCTGAAAATATTTTTTTTTGATTGATGATTGATGATTGATGTGAAAGGGTTCAGCCCACTGTAGGTGGTACCAACCTTAGGCTGGTGGTTCTGGATGCTATAAAAAAAATCAGGCTGGACAAGCCATAGGAATCAAGCCAATAAGCAGCACCCCTCCATGGCTTCTGCTTCAGTTCCTGCCTCTGGGTTCCAGCTTTGAGCTCATGCCTTGACTTCCCTCACTGATGACTGAGGTCTGAGAGTTGTAGGTTGAGGTTAAACAACTCCTACAAACAGTGTGGCAAACCATCTGAGCTTCACATTTGACTGGTTCTCCACATCACCCGGGGGTGATACACAGGAGCTGAATCCTTCCTTCATGCATCTGTGTCTGAAAGAATTATCTTAGAAAAAGAATTATCTTAGATAAACTTCATGGGACCAGTGGGATCCAGGGACCCAGGAACTCTGCCCAACCAATGGCACGGGTTCCTTCCAGTCTGGGCTGGTGCCCTGAGCAGACCTTGGGTGCAAACTCGGCAGCTAGTCCCACAACACCCAGAGGAAGCTCCACTCACAGGCACTTTAACATGCCCCTGATCACAGAATCATAGGATCCCAGGGGCTTGGTCACACCAGGATCTCAGGGTCCCAGGGGAAGCTTGACTTCTAGGAGCTTGGACACAGCCAGGATCTCAGGATCAAAGGATTACAGAATCAGGATCACAGAGACAGCATGACTCTGAGGAGTTCTGATACAACTGGGATCACAGGAAGGATAGGCTCCAGTCACATGTCAAGAGGGCAGGTAGGAGTAGAGATAACCAGATGGCAGGAGGCAAGCACAAGAACATAAGCAACAGAAACCAAGGTTACTTGGCACCATCAGAACCCAATTATCCCACCATAGCAAGTCTATACCATCACACTGGAAAAGCAAGATTCAGATTCGAATCTAAAATAACTTCTCATGATGATGATAGAAGACCTTGATATGGTCATAAATAACTACCTTAAAGAAATACAGGAGAACATGGGTCAACAGGTAGAAGCCCTTAAAGAGGAAACATAAAAATCCCTTAAAGAATTACAAGAAAACACAAACAGATGAAGGAAATGAACAAAACCATCCAGGATCTAAAAATGAAACTAGAAACAATAAGGAAATCACAAAGAGAGACAACCTTGGAGATAGAAAACCTAGGAAAGAGATGAGGAGTCATAAATACAAGCATCAACAACAGAATACAAGAGATAGAAGAAAGAATCTCAGGTGCAGAGATACCATAGAAAACATTGACACAACAGTCAAAGAAAATACAAAAAGCAAAAAGCTCCTAACCCAAAACATCCAGGAAATCCAGGACACAATGAGAAGACCAAACCTAAGGATAATAGGTACAGAAGAGAGTGAAGATTCCGAACTTAAAGGGCCAGGAAATATCTTGAACAAAATTATAGAAGAAAACTTCCCTAACCTGAAGAAATAGATGCCCATGGACATACAAGAAACCTACAGAATGTCAAGTAGACTGGACCAGAAAAGAAATTCCTCCCATCACATTATAATCAAAATGCCAAATTCACTAAACAAAGAAAGAATATTAAAAGCAGTAAGGGGAAAAGTCAAGTAACATATAAAGGCAGATCTATCAGAATTACACCAGACTTCTCACCAGAGACTATGAAAGCTTGAAGATCCTGGGCAGACCTCAGACCCTAAGAGAACACAAATGCCAGCCCAGGCTACTATACCCAGCAGAACTCTCAATTATCATAGATGGAGAAACCAAAATATTCCATGATAAAACCAAATTCACACAATGTCTTTCCACAAATCCAGCCCTACAAAGGATAATAGATGGAAAACTCCAACACAAGGAGAGAAACTACACCCTAGTAAAAGCAAGAAAGTAATCTTTCAACAAACCCACACAAACGTAGTTCCACCTCTAACAACAAAAATAAGAGGAAGTAACAGTCACTTTTTCTTAATATCTCTTAATATGAAAATTAATGTTACCAACATATCCTAATTGATTGAAATTCAAAACTATGAGAAATTAGAACTTTGTTGGCTGTCTGTCACCCAGTGGTCTCTCTAATTTGGTAATTAGAGAAATAAGATCAATCTTGTACAATCCATATACACTTTCTGCTTGTTTGTACGTGACATGTCTTGCTGTGTACCACCTAATGGTCTTGAAATCATGCTTCTCCAATCTCAGTCTCTCTATTAGAAGGATTGTTTATTTGATGTTTTTACTCTATACTATGGCTTTCAGAACAGCTTACATATTTCAAAATTACTTATACAGCCAAAGAGACATAGGGAGGTAGCTTGTAAGAGAACAACAGAGTGAGACCGAATGTTTTGCTTGATATTTATAATTATTGTTTCTATTGCTGTGAAGGAAGAAACACCATGCCCAGTGCAGTTGAGCTAGTGGTAGGGGGGAGGCTTGCTTACACTTTCAGAGGGTAGGTCCATGGCCAACATGGTGAGAAACATGGCAGCAGCAGGCAGGCATGGCACTGGAGCAGTAGTTTAGAGCATACATCTGATCTATAGGATGAGAAAGAGAGGGGGCCTGGTGTAGGCTTTGGGAACCCAGAAACCCATAGCCCATCACACACTTAAAACAGGGCCACACCACCTCCAACAAAACCGAAGCTTCTAGTCCTTCCCCAATAGCCCAGTAAGTAGGAAACAAACATTCAAATATATTAACCTATGGAGTCCATTCTCATTCAAACTAGATATGCTTTAAAATATCTCCTAATTAAGTCTTGAATGGATAGCCCTCACCTCCTCTTTCATCTCTCCTTACTCAAATGTTAGGTAAATAATCACCTTGTTCACCTCAGTGCCTTCTTGTCTCCTCAACTAATCATCCTTAAGCGCCTACCACTCCATAGACACGACTGTCTTCTGGGTCATTATCTAGACACAGAATTCCAACTCATGATGTTAGATTAATAACAACCCATCATTTCTACTCAAGAGCACTACAGTCAGTTCATTTATAAAATATGTACACAGCCTGTCTTCTTTGCTTCACAGTATCGTGAACCACAGCTAACGTGTGAACAAGCACACTGAAAACATGCATTGCCATGTGCTCAGAATTAGAATTTCCGTGCCTATGGAACACAGTGTGAATTGTTACAGTTCTTACCAAACACTACTGTAACTGAAAAAAAAACCTATAAAATAATAGCTTGTTCACAGATATTTTTGAAACAAACAGATAGAAGAATGAATGTCATGTGGTACATCTTTGGAGAATTTGGGTCAGATATGAGGAGAAGTTCCCAACTACAGCAACGTTAGGGTCTAGAAGATGAGAAGAACTTTCTAGAAAAATACAGCAGTCTTGACGAACCCTTTGTCACCCCTCGAAGCTGAAAAGCCTATTGGCTTCTCAATGATTGCACCTTGAAACGCAGCCTTCTTGTCTAAATTCCTATGTAACTAAAGAGCCATCTCATGAGTCCCACCATAAATAAATAAAAAGTGTGTGTGTGTGTGTGTGTGTGTGTGTGTGTGTGTGTGTGTAAAAGACATGGCTTTTATGCTTAGCCAGGACATAGGCATAGAGACAAATCAATGCTACCAGCTACAATCTAACATAAGACATGGTAGACTCTGCAAAAGTGTATTCTTTACCACTGGTGAATATACTTGCTTTCTGATGAAGTTCAAACAAGCTAATGAGCATTTGGAGGCTCTGAGTGCCAGGGGTCACAACCATCACACTAGAAAATCACACACAAATTATGATGTCACCTGCTTTCAAAATAATCAAATTTCCATGGCCCATGTCACAATAGTCTCTGAGAGTTTGAAGGCTTTCTCACATAGGCTAATGAGGTACCAGGAGGAATGACTGCTCAGCTTTGGATCTGAAATAAAAATGCCACTTTCAGATATGGGTTGTAACATCCTACGGTGTTACGGTCTGTGGATCAACATATGCTCTGTCCTGCTGCCAGAGTAAACCGTGCAGCAAAGCCCACAGATGTGAAGTCCATGACTCACAGTGAAGGTCAACTCTCTTTACAGTTTTGAACAGATGCTCATTAATAATTGTCTTTATTTTTAGACGGGGTCTCTCTACATAGTCCTGGCTGTCCCGGAACTCACTATGTAAACGAGGCTGGACTTAAACATACAGAGGTCCACCTGCCTCTGCCTCTTAATTATTACAAGGCACGCAAAACCAGGTCCAGTCACTATTTTAATAATTACCATTTACTCAAGAAGATGTAATAGATGTATTTATATATGTGCATCTATGATTGTTACCATGTTACCAGACACCATAACTGGTTGATATACCATGTGGGAAATTGACCAAGTCGTGATAATGACATATACCTAGCACAGAAGTATTTAAAAGATATTAGTAAAGAGGAAAGCAGGACTTAGAATGGAGGCTTAGAGTGTAGCTCAGAATTAGAGTTCTTACTTAGCCTATGTGAGGCCCTAGGTTTGATCTATGGCATAGACAAAAGAATAAGTACAAATCAGGCTATCTTTCACTTATAGATTGGAGAGTCACATATATGAAGCCATTAGAAGGTAGTATTGTTTAGTCAATATACTCCTTCTTCCTAATATATTTATATGCTTTATAAACATACAAATTTTTTGTAAAAGTTGAATAAATGCACTTGAAGATCTCTAGAGAAAAAAACTAAAACACAAAGATTATAAAATAAAAAACCTTAATAGTTTTAAATATATTTATAGAAAGGTCATAGTTTTAAACATATTATATAGAAAGGTTATAGTTTTAAATATATTTTATAGAAAAGCTACATTATTAAATAACATATTTAGCTCATTCATTCTATGCACCAAATTGCATCATTTAAATAGGGGAAGGAAGAAAGTGAGGGAGAAAGGGAAAAGGGGGAAGGAGGAGTCTGTGTAACTCCACCCAATTCACGTGCTGCTGATTGAACTAAGCTGAGCTCTGTTCTAATGCACCTTGGAACATGGCTGTCTACTGCTCTGTCTAGTTGTCATTGTTTCTCACAAGTCATGTATAGGCCTCCTTTTAACACCTTAAGCCCTTATTAGACATAAGCAATACAAGTGCAAACTTAAAGAGGTAATATTGTTATGTAGCCCAGCATTTCTCAGCTCAGGGAAATTTTGCCCCCAGAGTTTACTAGGCAATGTCTAGAGACATTGATATTCGTTCCAACTCTAGGGTAGGGCAAGTGGGTATTCAGCATATATGGGTCAAGAATACTGCTAGTAGTTTGTTCAAAATGCTAGTAAACACAAGGTTGAGGAGCCATGTTGTTCTGTAGAGGAGGCATCTATAAACAAAAGAAGGACCTAGAACCTACAGGATGTGATGGCCAAAATCAGCAGCTCAGCCTTCAGATTCAGATGGTAGTTCCTCCTAGACATCCACATGTGACTGTAGTTTAGGGCATGATGGTGGCTCACGCCAGATTTATTGACTGATTCATCAAAGCATGTAATTACACACGAACCCTATCAACCAGGATGTAGCTGCTCGCTTAATGTTTAAATGACGTGAAATCACGTCTGGGTGGTGACTGAGAGATGGCATCTTGAATGAACTGTTCTGGTACTTTGTGCCAGAAATCATCACTAACATGAGGAAGAATGTGGAATCAAGGGAGGAATGCTGTGCTGATTTGTCAGTCATGAGTAGCTCCGACTCCCACAATTATCACCACCATCTGTGAACATGACTGTCCCTCTTTCCCCTCATCTGTGATGCATTTGGGAGATGAAGGAGAGCCAGTGGTATCACTGCACTATTTGGAGGCTCCTGTAACGTCCATGCTACACGCCCTGCCGTCAGGAGTTATTAATTGATTGCATCTTGACTCTGAATGAAAGCAAATGACATGTGGGCACCGCGGGTGGAAAGGTGCATTTAGGAGTTTCCACTCATAATAATTTTGAAATTGCTAAAACATGGCCTACCCGTCTCGCTTGGAGCTTTGGCTACCCTGCCCTATTCCTCTTACCCGAGATGTGCCCTTCCCCCAACACTGAAAGCCTTCTCCCCATCTGTCCTGTATTGGGGAGTCCCCGTCTTCACAAGACGATGTAGCAACCAGGACCGCCATTGTAAAACATTTCCTGCTGCATCAGAGTCTTTAAGTTGTTCCCACTGAATGGTGGAAATCCAAATAGAATCTACTGATAAATTTGATCCTGTGGCTTGGTATTTACAAGTCTGGTGCACGGCAGGTGCCTATAAATCATTATGAGCTTATTAATTCAATTGACCAGACTTAAACTGTATGGAGGAAAAATGATTTGAGCTAATTTTATATAAGGAGGTGAAATGACCAGCCTTTTAAAAGCCTGCATATGTTGCCCCAAAGGAATGAGTATTTAATAATAGGGTTGTGGCCAGAGAGACAGTAGAATAGGAAACAGATTCTAGAGTAAAGAGACTTCCTAGGTTCCTCTGCATATGACTCAAAGGTCCAACTCAAGACCACTCCACACATAGACCCCACAGCTCTGAGAAGAATAAAGCTGTGGTTGGCATATTGTCTGGTACAGAACAGTAAAAAAAAATGTTCTTGAAAATAGAAATGTTTTTCTTAGCATGTATCTGAAACTGGGTGTGCTGGTACACACGTGAAACCCTACCACTTAGGAAAATGAGGCAGGAAGACCACAAGTTGTAGGCCAGGTAAAATTCTGTCTTCAAAAGCACATAAGCCAAATGCAGTTGATCTAACATATATGGCAATGACACAGCTTAAAAATATATTTAGTTGCTGGATGCGGTGGCACACTTTAATCCCAGCACCCAGGAGATGGAGGCAGGCAGATCTTTGTGAGTTCAAGGCCAGCCTGGTCTCCGAGTTCCAGGGAAGCCAAAGCTGTTACATAGAGAGAAACCCTGTCTCAAAACCAATAGATAGATAGATAGATAGATAGATAGATAGATAGATGGATGGATGGATGGATGGATGGATGGATGGATGGATGGATGGATGGACGGACGGACGGACGGACGGACAGACAGACAGACAGACAGACAGACAGACAGATAGATAGATAGATAGATAGATAGATATAGATACTATATTTAGTTGACTATTAACAATACAGCTCAATTTAGAATAAATAGCTGTTTGATTCCCACAAATCCATGTCCTATAACCTATTGTATTAAGCCCTTGGTGCCAGTTTCCAGTTTTCGGCTGCAGAATTTTCTGGTACCTATTTCACTCTCTCTGAAGAATGAAATTTAAATGCCTTCCCTGGGTAGCAGAAAACAATCTTCCAACCCTGCAAACAAAATGAGCTGCGATATCACCCAATCCAACCCTTTCCGCCTTCTATCCTGCTCCAGATGCATCTTGCACAGTTAGTCTTCTGGGAGAGCCCTTCCCCCACTGACTCACAGATACAGCAGACAGAAAGGAATGAGTCCCCATAGTATCTGAAGGACAAGACTTTTTCCCTCTCTGAAGCACAAGACAGTTCCTGGGCTCCTCATATCTACTCCAAAGTCAGACAGTCCAGGCTACCTGTTCTCATGATTCCTGGCCGTTGTTTTGCACCCAGAAGAGGGTGGGTCTCGAGTAGTCTCAGGTAGAGGTAAGAAGAAGAGCTTGTACCCTGGATGCTGTTTTCATGCCATTACTGTGCACCCCAAAACCAGACTTCTGAAATTCTGGGATACACAGTAATAATTCTGCTCTACCTTAAACCTATTTGCTATCAAGTTTTGTTGCTTGAAGCTAACACTATTCTAAACTATCCAGGACCACGCTGGTTAGAGTAAGAAACAGTTTACTCTTCTGGTCCTCTCATCCTAACCCTGGCATGACCCACATTATTCTCCAGAATCCCCCCCCCAAAAAATTCCCAGATTCCAAGATAACGGTTAGCAGATACTTCCTTGATCATGGAAGAGTCCATGTGAATTACTGTCAGAGCGATTACTGCATCATATTTTCCCAAGACCAGAAAGGAAAAAAAAAAAAAAACTCTTCACGTATTAAAGGAGGCAAATGGCGTGAAGCCCAAAGACAAGCTGTTGTACTTTTTCCACTCCAGATGATTCTCAAATACGAGCCAGTTTCTTTTCAGCAGTTTGCCACAACATCTAAAAATCTGAATGTATGCTGTTCTGGTAGCTGCCTGAAGCCTAAATTGCCATGAACACCCGTTCCTAATCAGGGAGATCTTGATTGGAACTAAATTTGTTCTCTGTGTAGAAATCACTCAAGTTCCTAAAAGCAGTTTCTCCTCTGGTTAAATTAGCTGTGTAAATATTGCAAATAAAAATATATGTAGGAGCAAGTGGCTTACGAAGAGGCATTTCATTATAAATGACCCGTGTTAGCCCAAATTCACATAGATCTTTCAAAGGAGGGGAGCCTGGGAAACAGTACACACACAGTGGGTACCCATAAACTCCCCCAGAGTTTATACCAGAGTCTAACCATTGAAGAGCTTGTTTTTTAAAAAGAAAATGTGTAAAGACACATGGAAAGGAAGAAAAGAAACTTAGAGGCATATTTTTAAATGCTAAAAAGGAAAAATGAATTTTGAAAAATAAAGGAGCTAGCTAGCACTGGAACAAGAGTGGATTAAGGGTCTCCTGGGCTTTTCCAAGTTCCATCTTTAACGTGTTTCTATCGTACTGTAAGCACGTTTCTAATTTCTAAGAAGCTATGCTTGCATAGGGAGTAGATAAAATATACTCAAGATCTCTTATTATTTTATGAAGCCTAAGAGGTTCTTGTCCAGTGGTGGTGCCTTCTCTTCTGAGGACACATACTGTGTTATGGGAGGTTCAAAGACACACAGATGCACAATTATAAGACCACAGGGGCATTCTGGGAAAATCCCTTGTCTCCTCCCATCACCAGGATCACGAAACAGAACTAAAATTGTGGCTTATGTCCATCCAAGGGACAAGTCAATGTGGAATACAGTTGCTCATTTTCCCCTGCCTCTGCCCACTGTGACATCTCTCTGGATCTGCTCATTTTATCTTTGTCTAAGAAAGTGACGTAAGGACTGGAGAGATGGCACAGTGATTAAGAGCACTAGCTGATCTTCCAGGGGTCATGAGTTCGGTTCCCAGCACCTTACACAATGACTCACAACCATCGATATCCAGGATCTGATGCCCTCTGTGGCATGAGGGTATATATGCAGGCAGAAGACTCACATGAAATACATAATGAAAATTTTAAAAAGAAAAACAAAAGGGGGAAGGAAATAAATCACACGGAGTATCCAAACGGTTTTAGACCATTAACACTTTGCTTATCCAGCTAAGGTCTCCCAGGCAACGGTGATTATATTCTGATACTAAGAATAACTAGTGAGGACTACCAACGCCTCTGTGGGAAAGGAGGATTCCAAAGCCATCAGTCTGATTGCTGGGGTGAGGGAAAGGCCCATGAGATCATGGGATCGCATTGAGGGTTACTGATGTGCCTGCTCCATCACGTCAACATATTTGATGTGCAAATTTTTCAAATAGAAAATAATTAGCAGCTATTTTCAATTATTTTCAGGTACAGATTGGGAATAAAAATGGATTATGTTTTACTTAGTTTTTTTTTTTCTAAAAAAAAAGCAAACAAGATACAATTCACAGACCACATGAAGCTCAAGAAGAAGGAAGATCAAAGTGTGGGTGTGTACTGGTTGGTTTTGTGTCAACTTGACACAGGGTGGAGTTATCACAGAGAAAAGAGCATCAGTTGGGTAAGTGCATCCCTGAGATCCAACTGTGAGGCATTTTCTCAATTAGTGATCAAGGGTGGAGGGGCCTCTTGTGGGTGGTACCACCCCTGGGCTGGTATTCTTGGGTTCTGTAAGAGAGCAGGTTGAGCAAGCCAGGGGAAGCAAGCCAGTAAGAAACATCCCCCCATGGCCTCTGCATCAGCTCCTGCCTCTGACCTGCTTGAGTTCCAGTCCTGACTTCCTTTGGTGATGAACAGCAATGTGGAAGTGTAACCAGAATAAACCCTTTCCTCACCAACTTGCTTCTTGGTCATGATGTTTGTGCAGGAATAGAAACCCTGACTAAGACAGGGTGCTTCAGTTTTTCTGAGAAAGGGAACAAAACACTCACATGAGCAATTATGGAGACAGAGTGTAGGGCAGAGACTAAAGGAAAGGCCACTCAGAGACTGTCCTACCTGGAGATTCAAACAGTCACCAAACCCCTAACACTATTGTGGATGCCAAGAAGTGCATACCAAAAGGAGCCTGTCATGGCTGTCTCCTGAGGGGCCCTGTCAGAGTCTTACAGATACAAAGCCTTCCAAATGTAAAAGTCATTGAAATAATAGGCTAAAAAGAAAGAAAAAACTCTTGAAAAAATCAGCTTCATCTTAACCATCATCTAGAAAGTATAAATTCTCTTATGAATGTAAGTCGTTAAACCCAACGCCCACTCTCTGTAGCACAAGCAAGTTTTGACACCATCAGTGAAGAAGCAATCTTAGTCCTAATGTATTGCAGCCTACTTATCTGGTGCAATACTTGATGGTTAACATGAAAAATTGTGTAGTATGTTCTAAGGAGGTTTTATGCTCTTAAAAGTGTTTTGGTTCAATACCAATGGATGCCAAGTATGCCTATGTTTCATACATAGTAATTTCTCCAAGTAACTTTTATAGGCCATGGCTCAATCAAAAATGTCTCCTTCAAGGCTCATAAAGACCACGGCAGTCCACAGCATTCTTTACGAACACCATTTCAAACCTGGTGGCTAATATCTGATTCTTAGCATTTGGGAGTCAGGTAGATCCTGAGTCTGAGACCAGCCTGGACTACATAGCAAGACCTCATCAAAACAATCATGTCAACAAGTAACCATAGTAACCCAGTAACGTCCCACGGCTGCTTCTCTTTCTTTTCCGGGATGCCTACTATGGACACAATGCCTGTGCAGCTCAGTAAGATCCATTTACAGTTAGATCAGGGGATACAGCTGATTGACGGACACTAGAGAGCTAGAGAAGTGGCAGGTAAGCAAATGGTTGTACTGCTCTACAGATAGTGTTTCTTCTTTTTTTAATGTTTTGTATTTTTTTTAAGATTTGTTTATTTATTATATATGAGTACACTGTAGCTGTCTTCAGACACACCAGAAAAGGGCATCAGATCCCATTACGGATGGTTGTGAGTCACCATGTGGCTGCTGGGATTTGAACTCAGGACCCCTGGAAGAGCAGTCAGTGCTCTTAACCGCTGAGCCATCTCTTCAGCCCCAGATAGTGTTTCTTGAGACAAAAATCTATGCCAAGAATCAGGTAGCTAGAAATTAGCATAAGACACCACGGAGACTGTGCAGACAGTATGCTGTTTAGAGCCTGCATGGGGAGCCCCAGGTGAGTACATGACTGATTCTCTGCTTACTGTTAATGCTGGTTCCAAATCCCACCCTTCTGGGAGTGTTTACGCTATGCAAGCTCCATGGACCTGAGATCGATGACAAAGTTATCTTGCAATGGTCGTGTAAGCCACTTCCAAACGCTTTCCATTTGACCCTTACAGGGAAGCCTAAAGACCTTCTCTGAACACATTTGAACATGTCATATGTACTCCGAGAAGCACAGAGGAGAAATATTGTACCTCGCCACTGTTCATTCACATTTAAATAGTTCAGCAGCCTAGCTCAGTGGTAGAGGAACCTCCTAGCATTACTGTATGGTCCAAACAAAATGAAAGTTTGTGTCTATTAAAGAGTAGAGGCACGAGGAAGTCCAAAAAGGGCTGTGTATCTTTGTAAATCAAAATCAAGTTGATTGGGAAGTTTCTATGGAGAGGGACTGAACAGGATACTAGCACATAGCACATCATAAGGATAAAGGTAACTTTCCTTTTCTTTAAACTTTATCCTCTTTGTCAAATGTTTCCACAAAGCAATGGCACCTTCAGCAAGCCAAGCCCGAAGTCATCAAGAGTGTCAACAAGTCTACTTACTACACCTGAATGAAAGATTCAGATGCCCTGAAACAGTCAATGTGTTAACTGTCTCCTTCCTCTGGAAACTAACTACAATTTGTTTTTTGATCTGATTCTTTTTCTGATTTTCATATTCTTATTTTATTATATTTTATTTTGCCTTCAGTGAAAATTCTTTTTTTAAGAAAGAAAATTAAAACCAGTGAAATAAACGGAGGGAAAAGAACATCATTTACAAAAGACAAAGGATCTTTGTAAAGACACCTATATGAGAATATCAAGTATTAGTATGTTAATAAAAGCCCAGCAAATCAATATCGACTGTGAAACAGTAGAACATTAATTTCTCAGTGGGAGAAATCTAACTGCAACTGTTTTTACAGTGAAGTCAATATGATATTTGTATTGATGTTCATGCTCTTAATAGTTGCTCTTTCTATTTGAGATAATTAAGAGATGATTTGAGATAACAGTTTCCTAAGTTTTTTTATTTAATCATCAGTTTGAGTTTAAGAGGTTTCGGGTAGATGCCTTCCAACAACTGCTCTGCAAAGACCAAGGAATAGATTGTCATCTCTTCAAACCACAGTTTTAACAAGTGTTGCATTAGCCTAATAGGAAGAACACACAATCACAACACACACCTGCCTAGATGTGGAGGAGTATCTCCCAACTTAAGTAACTGTGGTGTTTGTAGGTAAGGATTTGGTTTTGTGCTGCTAAGTATCACAATTGTGGCTTCACACATCCTAGGCAAATGGTGTAGCCCTGGGCTACATCCCCAGCCTTTGAATTGATATTAAACATGATATTAGATAAGTCTATTCAAAAAATTGAACTAAAATTAATTTGTAAGCCAGGGATTGTTATTCATATTTTTAATTCTGGTACTTGAGAGGAGTCAGAGGATCTCTGTGAGTTTTGGGCAGCCTGGTCTACAGAGCAAGTTCCAGGACAGCCAGGACTACACAGAAGGGAACTGTCACAAAACAAAACAAAATGTCAACTTCTAAAATGGCATATCATGATGGTCTTACACATGTTGAGTTGTCAAACTGTTAAAGTAAATAATAGGGTATTTACTATTAAGTGTGACTCTGTGGAGAGTCCTATTAAATATTTCAAGCAGAATCTCATTAATTCAAAATTCTGCTTTAGTAGCATACATTTTCAAAAGTATGAAGCTTGACCCCACTCCTTTCTGCATCGTACAGAAAGAACAAAATGTTAACTTTAAAGCGATGGTTCTCAACCTTCCTAACCCTGTGACTCTCTAATGCAGTCCTTCATGTTGTGGTGATGCCCAGCAGTAAAACTTTCTTTATTGCTATTTTATAACTGTAATTTTGCTACTGTTATGAGTCGTGAGTATCTGATAAGCAGGATGCCTGGGGTCGTGACCCACAAGTTGAGGACTACTAATCGAAAACCCAAGTGCCTGTAACTTATTACCAGCTGGGTCATTTCTTCACTTTTGAAACAAATTGACTAAATTCTTTTTGCCTCAGTTTCTACCTTAAGTAATGAAGGTGATAACAGTGCTTACTTCACAGATCAATCACCACAAAGTTGCATTGATTCATGCCAAGAAATTGGACGAGTAAGGGGAGACACTCTAAGCCATTATCACTTAAACACTTCCATCTCTTGGTTATGTCCTTGGTGCAATTATTTCTTTATCTCAATAGATATCTCACTTAGCCACAATTGTATATTATGCCTTAAACTGCACATTACTTAAATCGGCTTACATTTTTTAAAAAACACTTCATTATTTAAAATTTAATGTTAGGTATTTTGAAATGTGAGGATTGCATAAAAAACTTGCTTTCCCCAACATGGCAAAATAAAGTTTTGATCTTTAAGATGGATGGAGCCATATCTATTTGTGCCAACAAAGAAAGTAGAGGTGGATAAAATTTGCCAGTAACCTTGGTCGCAATCACCAAATGCTCTGACCCCCATACAATATGTCAGGCAATAAAGAAATACAGAAGGAGAAGTACTTCCCATCGCAGCCGTTGACCGCTTGTTACATGTTTATCCCTCCCAATATTAGTGCTCGCTTGCTCTCCCAACTCCAAGGGCTGGGGGTGGGGGTGGGGCTGGGGTGGGGGTGGGGGTTACCACCTTGGGTCCAAAATTGCTTCTGGCATTAATCCTCCAAGCTCAGATCAAGCAAATGGCTATCAGTAATCTCTTCTGGATTGGCTGCCACCATTCATTTTAGTACCAGGATGAAAATTCATGAAGAAAACAAGACTCTCTGGCCACTTTCAAAGAAACTCACCAAAGACCTGCAAAGAGTAGGGATCTCTTGCCTACTAAAATCCCCAATTGCAACCAACCTGATTAGAAAACAGAGACAAGGCCTCTTAAGTTTAGAGCATGTTATTCCCAGGGGAGTCCTGCCAGGAGGACTCCCTAAAGTTATCAAACTTGGAATTTCCCCCTAATTCCCCCTCCCCCCCTTTTTTTTCCAGTTTGCTTCTTGTGGTTAACTCCATTACGAACTTATAGCGATAAACACCTGGAGTCTATCAAAAACAAAGAGAGGCTTATTCACCCTGGGCAGAAACAAACTACATAATATAAGACGTGAGCAGGAATATGTTTTTTATGATGTGCCAGTATAAGGAGGGGGGATCAAAGGCTAAAGTCAAATAAATAGCAACTGGGCACCAGCAAAGGAAACATAGTTAGACTTTAAAATAATCAAGAACAAACCCAAGAAAGCACTAACCGCTCTCCCGCGCACGGCAGCCATATTTTCTCTCTTTTGATACAGAGCTTAAGACTATCAAGAGTTTTTCAGAGCTAATCAACGGAATTAAAGAAGAGTCCCGCCTTCCACGGAGGTTTGTAACCTTAGCCAGAGGAATCGGGTCCGAATAGATCAGCCATTTCCCTTCCTGGATACCACGCAGCCCCTCCATGCCAACGCACTGCCCCTTCCTCCAAGGGCTTATTATTGAATTTACCTTGGCCGCGTTATGGAATTCGCAAGCTGACATTGACCCGTTTATTGCGCTGACTCGCCCCCTTATCTAAAACATCTCTAGGCAAACTCAAACAATCTGTCTGCCATCCGCTGATTGGCAGGGCAAATTTTTCCAGGTGGTAAAACTAGCTCCCCTCAAATGACTCGCCAGCCTCGTTTTTTTGGCCTGCCAGGATGATGGAAAGAGGACAGGAGCCACCGGTCTTCACTGCCGGGCTCAGTATCTGCAATGTATTAACATAAATAATTTTGAAAGATTAGTACTTTTGGGGGGGGAGGGGGAGGGGGCGGGGAGCCGAAGGGTGAGGAGCCCAGAGCCAAGAGGAGGTAGATATGAGAGCTGAGAATTGACAGGTTCAACCCTGAGGGCAGAGAAGCCCATCTGTATTTGATTTGTCAGGGATTTACATTAGTGAAACTTTAACTCTGCAGATAGTGCATAAGATTACACTCACAGAGAAAGCTTATGCAAATATAGCTTCAACCCCCTGGTATGTGGCCCAGACAGTGAATTTGGCAGATTTCATTGAGTCTGGTGGCTGGATCTAATAAATTCATTTACATGAAGGATTAGGACATCTGGGAAAGTAGCTTGGTGGTTTATTGAAACATAAATAACATTAATTGAAAGGTTACAGGTATGCAAAACACTTCATGCAGGGCGACACAGAATGCTATAAAGCGGCTTCGCTACTCAAATAAAGAGAACGGGGGGGGGGGGAGTCTTGCTAACATAAACAGAAAAGGTAATTTCCAGGATCTAATTTAAATGTCACTTTAGACAGTGAGAGTTAGGGGGGGCGGCCCATGTCTTCCCGTCTTTGTAGTGGGTGCCTTTTGCAGCTCTGAGCCCCGCTGCCCTCCCCATACACGTTTTAGCTGCTAATTCGCAGCAGCTAAGGTAGTAGCATAATTAAATTTATTTCCAATTAGAAATCCCCAAACTGTCATGCCATTCTGCAGACAGAAAAGCATGGTTGAGATCTCTGGCTGGTTCTTCCACGAGTTTATTTTACTGCCGTAATGGATACTTGTGGATGGCCGGTTAATGTCTGACGGAGTTGGTTACCATCAGCATAATAACAAATTACACAGAGGAAAATGAGCAAAGATTGATATCATATGATTTAAAAGCTGAGAGAGAAGCTCACGAGGTTTCCAGTCATTGGAGTACCTCAAGATGAATTTATAACTTGGTGGCGCATTCAAATTCTCCTTCATCTTTTTTCCCCAAATAAGGAGACGATTGAGTCGTTTAATCACCACAAATGCCTCCTGTCCAAAGCAATAGCAAGACTTCTCTTTCCAAACGAGGCTGACCTTGAGAAGTTATGCAAATGAGAAAGCGAAAGTCTGGCATCCTCTCAGGTATGGAGACTCCGGTCAAGACTGAAAGAGACCCTGTGGCCAAACTTTATATGTATGGTGTGTGTGTGTGTGTGTGTGTGTGTGTGTGTGTGTGTATGCATAGATAGTTAGATAGATAGATAGATAGATAGATAGATAGATAGATAGATAGATAGACACACACACACATTATACATACATTACACACACACACACACACACACACACACACACACACACACACGCTAAACTGTAGGATTTGACCAAGCAGGGAATGATAAACCTCAGCATATCTTGCTTTCCATAAGAAGAAATCAGACAAAGGCCTGGAGACTGGCCTGCCACCATGCAATGGAGGGTGGTAGGAGGAAAAGAGAACCACCGGGCACCACAGCGGCACAGACAGAGGAGGCTACCCCAAGGCCTGCCAGCCACGTGGCCTGTCCGCAGCAGGAGCCAATACAGTGGAGCCGGCCGAGAGGAGAGCAGGAGAGCTGGTCTAACCCCTCAAAGGAGACCAACACAACGGCACGCTGTCATGAACATTGCAAGGGGAGATGTGTGGACGGAGGGACATTCTGTGGGACACACAGACACACTGCAGCTTGCGCAGGGAGATGTTTTCTCTGCTTTGTTTTGTTTTGTCTTAATTTTTATTTTCTTTTATAAAGAGGGGTCACAAGGGCAGAGGCTGGATATGAGGGGACGGAAAGATGAGTGGGACTGGGGTGCATGATGCGAAACTCATAAAGAATCAATTTTAAAGAAATTTAAAAATAGAGAAGTTAGACAAAGTGAGTTTTGTTTCTAAAGTAAACTTATAGAACAGAGAATGGACAGAATTTTAATGGCCAGTCGGATTTCAGTTCTCGCCGTCGGCAAAGTGATACATAGAATATATAAAAATGCAAAACTGCCATTGGTAGATTCTTTCAGAAGTTTAACATCACTGGCAGCAGAAATTGGCCAAGTTAAATATATCGCCACATGAAGGTTTTCTTCCTTGATGGGGATTTTTTTTTTAAATGAGATCATAAAAAGACAAAGCTTTTACACAAAGAGCTAAATGATGATGATCGACAGATCAAAAAAAGACCAAGCCCTGTTTATTAATTCCTGTAGCTCTCCAGAGGATAAGAATGTAATATTTTCAAAATTTTACGTGAAAACTCATTTGACCACAGAGTGATAGGCCCTGACGTGCTTATCAGAGCACAGCTGACACTGATAGACCTAGTGTAGTACCATCCAACATGCTACTATCAAATACTTAAAACTTCTTTGCTGAAGCTAAGAAACAAACCAAAATATTTTTTTTTTAACCTATAGGATGGGTTAAGGCAACCGTTTCCTGACATAGAGAACGCAGCTCTTCTATTAGCGCACCAAACCTCGGTAGTCAAAGTAACGTTTGGTCTAATCAGCATGAGCCACAAGCAATCTGCCTAGCCAATTAAATCTTTAGGATCATTTAAAAAATAGTGCCTATCTGGGGCCCCAGAGAGAAGGCTCACTAGTTAAAAGCACTGGCTGTTCTTCCAGGGGACCGGGATTCAATTCCCAGCATCCACATAACAGCTCACAGCTGTCTATGGCTCCCAGAAGATCTGACACCCTCACTCACACATATATACAAGTAAGACAGCAATGCACATAAAATAAATAAGTAAATCTTTTTAAAAAATAATATCTATCAGGTAGAAAGTTGCTTCTCTTGACACTTGCAGAAAGACTAAAATTGAATCTTACAAACCAAATTCACTTGCTCATGACACACACATATTCCTGACCACTGGGAACCTAGGGCAGATATGAGAAGCTCACTGATTTTTTTTTTCCACAAAATCATCAGATGATGCTCTATCAACTGAGGGCAGCTTAGCCACAGGGACTTTGAGGAAGAAAAGTCATAGGCTGTAAGAGATAATATATGGAGTTCAACAGAGGTCCACCTCCAAGTTTACTTGCTATAGCAAATCAGCTACAGTAGTTTTTAAAAGACTAAATTATTTAAATTGTATGTGTGTGAGAGATGTGCATGTGAGCACAGTTACCAGTGGGGGCCATAAGAGGGCACCAGATCCTTCTGGAGCTTGAGTTACAGGCAGTTGTGAGGCATCTGATGTGGGTGGTTCTCTGAAAGACTGCCCCATGGCTGGGTCATCTCTCCAGCCCTCCACCATAGTTTTTTTAAGAGTTTACCCATGCTGGATTGGTGGCTCAGCCAGGAAGTGATAAGAACACTAATTGCGGATCCTAAGGACCCCGGTTCAAATCACAGCCTCTGCTAAATGGCTTGCAGCCGTCTGAACTATTGTTTGTACTGGAGAGATGGCTCAGCGGTTAAGAGCACTGACTGCTCTTCTTGAAGGTCCTGAGTTCAAATCCCAGCAACCACCTGGTGTCTCACAACCATTGTAATGAGATCTGACACCCTCTTCTGGTGTGTCTGGAGACAGCTACAGTGTACTTATATAAAAATAAAAGCGTTTACTATGGTAAACAAGAATATCTAATTATTAACATAATCAAGGATTATGAGTACTCAAATATGTTTCCTCGCATCTGTAAGACGAAGAGGTTGAAGAGAGTGAGAGTTGGCAAAGCAAAAGGGTGGTGTTGGCTAGTGACAGGCGATGTGTCTCATTTCATACAGCTCCAACGTGAGCAGTTCCCCGAGCCTGCCTGACGGGACTCCATCAAGGGCAGAGAGGCTCTCTGAGCACATCACACACTGACACTGCTGCCCCACAGCGACTGCGGCAGCCCGAGCTCCGCGGAGTACAGCTCTGGAAGCGGACTGCCGATTGCTTCCTTTATTTCTAGAAGCAGCTGGGAAAGCAGCAATAGACCACAGAGGGTAATTCATCTAATCACCAAAGCAGGGGGGAAAAATTTATTTCCTAAACTGAAATCTCGAGATGACTTAAGAGAGACTGATATACCAGACATTCGGACAAAGGAAGTGTTCGACAAAAGACAGCAATCGCGAGATTCAAAGGCAAAGGGAGAATTTAAAGGGAAAAATAATGTTTGTCAAGGAGGCAAGAAGTGAGTTAAGACGGTGTGAACCCGGGAGAGATGAAGAGGGTGGATAATGACCGGAAGAGGCCATGCACATAGAGGCCCCAAACGAACTTCAGTGAAGCTTCAGGAGAGCAAGACGGAGAATTAATAATGGTTTGCCACGTCCGCCAGTCCATTTTAAACTCAGCTAAAGTCCAGAAAGATGTAATGTGTATATGTGTGTGTGTGTGTTGTGTGTATGTATGTGTATCGTGTGAGTATGTGTCTGTGATGTGTATGTGTCTGTGTGTATGGTGTGTGTGTCTGTGATGTGTGTGTGTCTGTGTGTATGTGTGTATATATATAATGTATGTATGTGTATAGTGTGTATGTCTGTGATGTGTGTGTGTGTTGTGTGTATGTATGTGTATGGCGTGAGTGTGTGTCTGTGATGTGTATGTGTCTGTGTGTATGGTGTGTGTGTCTGTGATGTGTGTGTGTCTGTGTGTATGGTGTGTGTGTCTGTGATGTGTGTGTGTCTGTGTGTATGTGTGTATATATATATATATATATATATGTGTATAGTGTGTATGTCTGTGATGTGTGTGTGTTGTGTGTATGTATGTGTATGGCGTGAGTGTGTGTCTGTGATGTGTGTGTGTCTGTGTGTATTGTGTGTGTGTCTGTGATGTGTGTGTGTCTGTGTGTCTGTGTGTGTATATATATATGTATGTGTATGTGTATAGTGTGTGTGTCTGTGATGTGTGTATGTATGTGTGTATATATGTGTGTGTGTATATGTGTGTGGTATGAGTGTGTGTATGCAGTGTGAGTGTGTGTCTGTGTCTGTGTCTGTGTGTGTGTGTGTGTGTGTGTGGTGTGAGTGTATATGTATGTATATGTGTTTGTGATGTATGTCTCTCTGTGTCTCTGTGTGTCTGTGATGTGTGTGTGTGTGTGTGTGTGTGTGTGATGTGTATGTGTGTGTGCTCTTTCACAGTTGCTTGACTTTTCATGTGGACAAGGCTCAGCCTCAGGACCTCAAATCTGCGTGACACACACTGTCGTCTGAGCCATCACTCCGGCCCCGAGGTTCTCTGACTAGGGTGACTGACTCCTCGGTGTCCACGGGCATCGTTTTGTTGCCTCCTGGCGGGCGAGCCCATCCATCGCTGTATGTACTTCAGACTCTTCGCTATCTCTAGTCCATGGAGGAACGCATCCCTTGCTGCTCTCGTCTTTAAAAACTTCTCTTTATTTCTTAGCTAATGGCATCACCATAGTACCCGGTGCCCAAATTCAGTGACACGCCCTATCTTCTGTTCCCCTTCTTGGTCAATAAACATTGATTCTCACTAACACCACCTCCTCCACAACCCTCCTATGTTTCCAGCCCATCACCTTAGCCCCTGCGCAGTATCTGCCACAGGCTCTGTTCCACCTGCAAGCCACGGTCGTGTGCCCAGTGCTTCCAACGCGGCTCTTCTACGATCCTGAGACGAGCACGGAGCACATGTATTCGAATGTTTTACTAGTCAGTGCTGCAGAAGGCTTTTGTTCCCTGCAATTTCCCCCCTCTCTCTAAGTCTGAAAAAAAAAAAAAAACAGGACAAGAGAAAGAGAACCTCAGCAATCATATTGGTCCCTACTGAGTCGGTTGTTCATTAAACTCCCCGTCACAAAACATGCCGTGAATTTCTCATAACGCGCTCAAACACGTTATTTCCTCTCTCTAACTGGCAGAGTCTTACCCATCCATCAAGATTCAGCTCAAATGTCACCTGCTCCGTGCAGCCTTTCCTGACTTTGCATGGCCACATTTCCTTTCCTCCGCAGAACGCTCCTCACCCCCCCCACCCCCCAGCACTTCTCTGACTCTCTGCAGACACACATTTTTCATTAAAATCTCAATAGGCGGAATTTCTAAAGCAAGGCACAATCCTCAGAAGGCGTTTAGTAAATGTCTAATGAACACTGGAATCCAAAGTGTCTAAAAATGACGGTTCCACCAGAAATAGGTCACTAAGCAAATATATCAATTAAAATAATACCGTAAAGACGGCTGAACAGAGATCTGTTAAGGGAAGAAAGGATTCCCAGGAGCTGTGGTCAGAGCAAGGCGTGTCTTAAACTGTGCTGACAGCCTCTGAAGGAAAACAGCTTAGATCCCAGACCATGGATGAGAAAACGCTAATTGAGTGTGCACTCACTTTGAGGGCACTTGTGTGTTTCACTGTCTGGGGTACACCAGCCACGTCTCTCCCCAAAGGCTCTCTGAGACCTCTCCACGATCTTGTGCTTTGTCAAGTTTTCATTACTTTCTTCCAAATCTTGTTTCTACATTGATGAGCAAAGCAGGGAGCAGTGACTATTGGTATTGCCATAAAATAAAGAGAAAGATGTGACTGGCAGGCCTCTGGTGGCCCAGGTAACGGAGGCGCTGCAGGATTATTGAAAGGAGAGTTGCGGTTATTTCTAAGAATGCGGTCACCTAGTACAAACAGGTCATGGTGCCAGTTGCCCACAAACAGCTTCACCGCCTCTGTCCTTCCCGCCACAAACATTTTAGGGAACCCATTCACCCCAGACAGTAAGGCAAGATGAAAAGAAAACATCTCCAATGAGATCACACCGCTGTGGGACTCAGATATATAAACCGCAGAGGACAATGTGGTCGCTGTAGAGACAATTGGTGCTGGGCGGACATAATGCTGTGTACAACCTGCTCTACCCGTGAGTACAAAGCCTCACCTAGCTCGTCATCAAAGAGATGGTGGAGGCTGAACGAACGGACTCACGGAAGTTACTGCTCGGTTTGGAGTTTTAGTAACTTTCATCCAAGCCCCTAATCCCATGTGCCTGCCTCAGTGTCTCTATCCACACAACAGACACAAGGGAATAATAATAGATGACTAGCATGATAGTGATTAAGAAATTGGAAACAGAGCTGGGCGTGGTGGCACACGCCTGTAATCCCAGCACTTGGGAGGCAGAGGCAGGCGGAGCCTGGTCTAACGAGTGAGTTCCAAGACAGCCAGAACTACACAGAGAAAACCTGTCTCAAAAAAAAACAAAAAAAAAGAAAGAAAGAAAGAAAGAAAGAAAGAAAGAAAGAAAGAAAGAAAGAAAGAAAGAAAGAAAGGGAAAGGAAAGGAAAGGAAAGGAAAGAAAAGAAAAGAAAAGAAAAGAAAAGAAAAGAAAAGAAAAGAAAAGAAAAGAAAAGAAAAGAAAAGAAAAGAAAGAAATTGGAAATGGTATAGTTAAAACACTTAAATCAGTATTAAGACAGACTAGGTACCTGCTGTTATAGAAGTTTCTATGGAGCCGGACAGTGGTGTGTGTGTGTGTGTGTGTGTGTGTGTGTGTGTGTGTGAGAGAGAGAGAGAGAGAGAGAGCGAGAGAGAGAGAGCGAGAGAGCAGTGGTGTGTGTGTGTGTGTGTGTGTGTGTGTGTGTGTGAGAGAGAGAGAGAGAGAGAGAGAGAGAGAGAGAGAGAGGAGATTTTCTAGTTTGAAAAGAAGAAAACTTTTATTTTTTATTATTTGTTTGTTTGTTTGTTTGTTTACATTTATTTACATTTCAAGTGTTGTCCCCTTACCTGGTTTATCCTTCTCCCAGAAACCCTGTATCCTATCCCCCCTCCCCCTGCTTCTATGAGGGTGTTCCTCCACCCACGCAACCTTACCCGCTCCCACCTCCCTGCCCTCAATTCCCCTCCACTGGGGCATCTATCAAACCTTCATAGGACCAAGAACCTCTCCTCCCACTGATGCCTGACAAGGCCATCCTCTGCTACATATGCAGCTGGAGCCATGTGGACTCCTTGCTTGATGGCTTAGTCCCTGGGAGCTCTGGAGGGTCTGATTGGTTGATATTGTTGTTCTTTCTATGGGTTTGCAAAGTCCTTCAGGGGAGCAAACTCTTATTATACCTGCATATTGTCCTATCACACTAATGAAATAACATTATATGTCTAGCTTGAAATTTTAACTGATAAAAATTTGTGAATTGCTTTATCAACATTACCCTTTCTATGTTTACATGCAATAGATAATCAGTTGTTCATCTTTGCTTATAATTGATTTAAAAATATTTCATAGGTCTTAATGTTGATATTTTCCTACAGATTAGAAAAACAATATGCAAGTAGGAAATTTTATAAACATAAGGATAAATGTGACAAAAATCATAAACTCCATTTCATAATAAACTCTTCAAATTTAAGTCTATTACTGTTTTTTTTAATTGAGCCTAGGAATGATGTTGATTGATTTCATTTGCCAACTCCACTTGGCCATGGGACTGTCAGATATTTGGATAAAAATTATTTCTGGATATGTCTTTATGTTACTGAAAGAAAGAGAATAACACTTGAAATTATATTCTGGAAAAAAAAAGATCAGCCCTCTCTAGTGTAGGTGAACATATTTCAATGTATTATGACCCCAGAACAAAAAGGAGAAAAGGCTCAACTCATATTCATCCATTCATTCATTCAATCTCTCTTTCTGATTGCATGTGTGTGGGTGTGTGTGAGTGTGTGTGGGTGTGTGTGGGTGTGCACACGTGCGCACGTGTGTCTGACTGTCCATCCATCTGTCTAACAGTTTAAGCTTAGACATTAGTGTCTTCTTGCCCTTAGACTGAAACTTAATCCTTTCATGTCCCTGGTTCTCAGATTTTCAGATATAGGTTGGATGCCATCGCCAGTTTCCTAAATGTCCATCTCAGCCAGTGCAGACCATAAGATATCACAGGCTCAAGCTCTCTGCCTCCCTCATTTCTCCATCTCCCTCACTTCCTCCTCCTTCTTTCCACTCTTCTTCCTCTTCCTCTTGTTCTCATTCTATAAATAGGTGTGTGTGTGTGTGTGTGTGTGTGTGTGTGCGCGCGCGCGCGCGCGCGCGCGCGCGCGCACGCGCGCTTTCAGGCATGTAAACATCCATGAGTTCTGCATCTTCAGGTTTGACCAATCATAGATTACAAATGGACTCACTCTAGCACAGTGGTACATGTCCTTAATTCCATCACTCCTGAGGCTGAAGCCTAGAGCTCATAAACTTTACCTTAACTTGGCCCATTATATAACAAGTCCCAGGGCCAGCCTAGTCTATACAGCAGGATCCTGTTTCTAAAGAGAGGGAATAAAGATGGTCTATTTGGAACTACGATGGCCAAATCTGTGCTGAATATGAATAAACTTTTTTCTTATGTTATTCCCTAAATAATATAGAGTAACAGTTAACTTACATAGCATTTACATGACTGTAGATATTATAAGTGATTTAAAGAAGATGTGAGGGAATGTATTGTGTTATAGTCGAATTCTATATAAGCCATTTTAAAAAACAAACGTGAGCATCCTAGATCCTAGGGGTCCTGGAGACCAATTCTCATAGGGACCAACACATGACTGTCTACATCCTACTGTTTCCGTTTCTACAGAGAAGCCGGCCTAATGTAGAGAATTCAGTATTTCCGTAAGTTGAAAGTTGTAAGCAAGCCTGAGGATAAAGAGGCCCTAGATGATGGACTTGGCGGAGCTCAAGCCTCCTTCCTTCCTTCCTTCCTTCCCTCCTTCCTTCCTTCCTTCCTTCCCTCCCTCCCTCCTTCCTTCCTCCCTCCCTCCCTCCCTTCCTTCCTTCCTTCCTTCCTTCCTTCCTTCCTTCCTTCCTTCCTTCCTTTTGGCACCTCCCTCTTTCCAGTCAGCCCATGATTGCTTATTCTGAACCCAGCAGGTGAAATGTAAAATAACTTAGTTCCAAGGAGTTGTAGACACAAAGTTCAAAATGACTGGGGCAGATCTGAAGTTCTTAAGAGCTTGTTCTCAAAGTGAAATATGCTTATTAGGTGAACTTTTTATATCAGAAAGAAAGTTTATTACAAATAACAAAAATGTGGTGATTTGAAGCATACACACTTAAAACAAAGAAGTAACTATATTCAGTAGGCAAAGAAAAAAAATGAGAAAATTCCATTACTAATTTTGTTTAGAACTGCTTATACATTGTGATTATAAAAAAAAATTCATTAACAGCTGCTATGGCTTTTATTTTCTAAAGGTTAATGGCTTATTATAAACTTTTACACGAATCATTTTAACTTCCTCTTCCTGTAAACCTTGGTTATTATATAAGAGAAGAGATGCTGAAATCCGTACTGAGCCTTATGTAACAAAACTCCAATTACTCTTGATAAATCATCCTTACAAGAAAAATCATCCTATCTATTGAATACCGTCTTTCTGTCTAGATATTTTCATTGTATGATCCCCAAACCACATCTGAATCACTGAAGGTGGGGTATATGTTGAAATACACACACTTGGAAAGGGTTGGTGTGAGATAACACAGTGGTGTTACAAAGTCAGAGGGCAGTGTGTGAGCGTAGTGACAACCTGAGACTGCCGGGGAAATCACTCTGATTGGAGAAGAGCGTGTGTAGACGTTGCACAGTTATGCTGGATTCTTAAAATTAGCCAGAACTGGACAACCGGAAAGCCAGAAGCAGAAGTCTGGGTCTTAGATGAAAGGAGTCACTATCCGCAATGGTAATCTAAGTGACAAAGAAATCAACAGAGAGGAAAGAGTGGTGTAAGGAAACGCTCAAACAAGAAAGACAGAGTAGGCCTGTCGTGTGAAAATTTAATCTCATTTGGGGATTTCTACCCTGCCTTGATCATTTAGTTCCCAGATAGAAGACATACAAATTTTGTATTTATAATAAGCTTTTAATGCACTAGAGCTGGGAATATATATATATATATATATATATATATATATATATATATATCCTCTAAGCTATTAAAATCTACTTCCCCATATAACCCAGAGTTATAACTTGCCATGTTCCATCTAGGAAGCTCGTAACTCTAGTTGACCAGCCCTCATGGCATGATTTCAAGACTCGCCTACCCCCTGGTGTCTTTTCCTCTCTCTAACTTCTCTCTCCCCTGGTGGTTGTTCTCTGCCTTGAAACCCCAGCCTGGGAACCAAACCTCTGACTACCTCTCCTCTGCCCAGCTATGGGCTGTTGGCATCTTTACTCAACCAATAATTTTTCAATTAAGGAACAAAGTCACGCAACATTACTTGGTACAGTTTCTCTCCTCCCCGAAGGAATCAGGGCCAGCATTTAGCATACGATACATAGCAACAGGCCAAACCTCAAGAAAGGCCAAGCAAGATGACACTGGGAGAGATTGATGACCAAAGGATGGTAAGAAATAAGGGCAAGGGAAGGACAATCACTACATTTTGGAACCCAGGAGATCGTGAAAATGGTAAATATCTAAAAATTAACCCAAGTCTTAAATGGTCTAAAATACTATACGCTGAAGAGATTTGTTGATAAAGATTTAATTAGCACCCCTTCCTTCCCTGGAAGCAAAAGGATTGTGAGAGCCAGGGGTGGTGAATGAGTCCAAGGAAATGCCTTCTTCCAGACACAACCGAGCAGACGCACATAAGAACTCAGAAGCTGGGATCGTGCGTAAGACCCGCACAGGTTCAAGCAGACAAAATCCCAGCACTGAGAAGGGGAGGTGGACAGAACGTCCCGCCCCCGCCAAGAAGCTATTTGTAATTGATGGCGGCTGAGAAGAGAAGGGGAGCTTTCCTTAATGGAGTGACTGTGGGTGTGTCAAACACACTCTAGGGCAGACACCGTGCTCACGAGTAATTCATCAACACAAAATGAAATTCAAAGTTTGGTTTGGGGCTTTTTGTTGTTTGTTTGTTTGTTTGTTTGTTTTTGTTTGTTTGTTTTGGCAGGGTTGCTTTTTTGTTGTTTTGGAATTTTGTTTTTTGTTTAAGAGTGAAAAAAAAACTTGAAATTGGATAGGTTGGGAGAGGTTAAATCCTAAAGGTGTGGTAAAGGAAGACTGTGATAAAAATATATTATATGAAAATGTTCAAAAATTTTAAAAAAGTCAATTAAGAATAGATTTAGATTTAAAAATATCAAGCATCATATTTTTGTTATTGTTCTGAATTAAATTTTAGTTCTTTGACTAAATACTCAAATAAGTGTAGGAAACCTCTTTGAACCTATTCACTCTCAAAACAGACCATTTAGTTGACATAAATCATTATTTTTATAAATAAGCATTATAAGCAGGACACGGTAGTTCCTGTCTATAATCCCAACACTTGAGAGGTGGAAGCAGGAGGCTGAGGAGCTCAGAATTGTCCTCAGCCCCATGGCAAATTCAAAGCCAGCCTGAGTGGAGACATGCCATTAAGGTGAAGGTATAGAAGGGCATCATCAAATCAACGATGCGGTGAGTGATCAAATCAAAGATGTGTGTGTGAGTGTGTGTGTGTGTGTGTGTGTGTGTGTGTGTGATCAGTTTAACCTAAGATGTGCATGAATGATCACATTCAACAGCATCAAATCAAAGACTCACATGAAGGATCAATTCAGTCAAAGACATGTGTGAGTGACCAATTCAAAAGCATTTTTAGATTCACTTATTCATCTGCTGGAGGGCATTTATGTGCCATGGTGCATATGTGGAAGTCAGAGAACAAATTTGGGGTTCTTTCTCTTATCATGTGAGTTCTTAGGAGGTGACTCAGGCCATCAGTGCCGGTGGCAAGCGTCTAACTGCTGAGTCATTGCACACGTCCAAAAAAAAAGTATTAGTCAACCCTCAATTCAGCAGACTTAAGGATGATCATTTTTCTCTCCTTTCTCTCTTTCTTTTTTATTCTTTATCATTGAAACAATGGTTGATCTTATACTAAACTATAACCATTAAGAAGCCATAAGTAAAAAGTTAAATAAATGGCCAAAAGTAAATAGTAATTCGTAAATTTTGGCACAATACATGATTTATTATCAGTTTTTGCATTTTAGCTGCGGAGATCGAACCCAGAGATTTGTAGGCGTTTGCAAGTGTTTCTCCAGTGAGCCATATAATCCCAGCTTATGGTTGATTTTGGTCTCTGCAGTATGGTATGCTTGCAGATATCTAGTGACATCTTTGTTTTAGTGTAGAGCAAATCCGTGCTTTCAAAGGGGACCTAGCATGACCGCACTCCGGAAGACCCAACAAGCAGTTGAAAGAGTCAGATGCAGATATTTGTACTCAACCAATGGACAGACCCCTGTTGTTGAACTAGGGAAGGCTGAAAGAAGCTGAGGAGAAGGGCGACCCTGTAGGAGGACCAGCAGTCTCAATTAATCAGGACCCCCATGAGATCCCTCAAACAGTGGACCACCAAACAGGCAGCATACATCAGCTGACATGAGGCCCCCAACACACATTCAGCAGATGACTGCTGGGTCTGTGTTCATTCAGAGATGATGCACCTAACCCTCTAGAGACTGGAGGCTCCAGAGAGTTTAGAGGTCAGGGGGTAGGGGGTTGAACATCCATGTGGAGACAGAGGGTAGGGAGGAGGTATGGGATGTGGAACAGTCAGAAGGCAGATGGGGGGCCGGGAGGTGGTGGCACATGCCTTTAGTCCCAGCACTTGGGAGGTGGAGGCAGGTGGATTTCTGAGTTCGAGGCCAGCCTGGTCTACAGACTGAGTTCCAGGACAGTCAAGGCTACAGAGAAACCCTGTCTTGAAAATCCAAAAAAAAAAAAAAAAAAAAAAAAAAAGGCAGATGGGGGCAGTGGATAAAATATGGGGTATAAAAAATAAATGAATAAATTTAAAAAAACAAATACTTAATCAAATAATAAAAGCCTTTTATCATCATCATCAACATCATCATCATCATCATCTTGTTTTTGAGACCTCATTTTATAATCAGGGCTAGCCTCAAGTGTTGCTCCTGCTTCAGCCCAATGGCAAGATTACAGAACCATCATTCCCAGTCTCATGACTAATTTTTACCTAGAATCCTACTTTTTAGCAAAATGTATGAAGTCAGGTTATTTCCTTAATTAACTTTCAAAGTAACCCAGATGGCTGCTTCCGTTGTTTTACTTTAATTGATTCTACTGAGTGCATCCTCATAAAAATGATTTTCAATATAAATTTTGTAAGAATGTATTACTGATTTATTGAATTTTTACCTCTATTAATTATACCCATCATGATTTAAGCCACTAAGGGTCTTTTGTGTTTTCATTTGTATGTGTGTCTGCCTATCTATGTGTCTGTTATATATCCAAAGACAATGTTCTTTGACCTCATTTCACACATCTAAATTTGAGTTAGAAAAAGAATCTTTCTTTTTTTCTTTTATACAAAATGGGGGTTTTTTGGTTGGTTGGTTGGTTGGTTGGTTGGTTGGTTGGTTGGTTGGTTGGTTGGTTGGTTTGGTTTGGTGCATGCTTTTAATCCCAGCACTTGGGAGGCACAGGCAGGCAGATCTCTGAGTCTGAGGCCAGCCTGTTCCTATAAAACAAGTTTCCAGACAGGCATGGCTGCATAGAGAAAACATGCCTGGGCAGTGGTGGTGCACGCCTTTAAGCCCAGCTCTCAGGAGGCAGAGGCAGGCAGATTTCTAAGTTCGAGGCCAGCCTGGTCTACAGAGTGAGTTCCAGGACAGCCAGGGCTACACAGAGAAACCCTGTCTCAAAAAACAAAAAACAAAAGAGAGAGAGAGAGAGAGAGAGAGAGAGAGAAACATGTCTCAAAAGAAAAAGCACAAGAAATATATATAGATGCAGAGACACACACATTCACATACACAGGAATTCCATGAAACATAAACCCAGAATCTATAATTATAATAGATATAAAAGGGACCTATAAGGCAAAAAATAACAAAAAACAAAAACTGAAACAGGCCCTGACAACATTATGAGACAAGGAATCTCCAGTGAGGCCACTGAGTTCATTGTTCATGTTGGCCTTATTCATGTTGGCCATGTTCGTGTTGGCCTTGTTCGTGTTGGTCATGTTCGTGTTGGCCATGTTCATGTTGGCCATGTTCATGTTGGCCATGTTCATGTTGATCTTGTTCGTGTTGGTCATGTTTGTGTTGGCCGTGTTGGACATGTTCATGTTGATCTTGTTCATGTTGGCCATGTTCGTGTTGGCCATGTTGGCCATGTTCATGTTGATCTTGTTCATGTTGGTCATGTTCGTGTTGGCCATGTTCATGTTGGCCATGTTCGTGTTGATCTTGTTCATGTTGGTCATGTTCGTGTTGGCCATGTTCATGTTGGCCATGTTTGTGTTGATCTAGTTCGTGTTGGTCATGTTCGTGTTGGCCATGTTCATGTTGGTCATATTCATGCTGATCATGTTCATGTTGGCCATGTTCATGTTGGTCATGTTTGTGTTGATCTTGTTCATGTTAGTCATGTTTGTGTTGGCCATGTTCATGTCAGTCATGTTCATGTTGGTCATATTCATGTTGATCATGTTCATGTTGGCCATCTACTTCAGGACATGGGGCCTACCATGTCCATAGCGTGTTTCCTCAGTGATTCTCCCCTGGGGGAAAAAAACTAATGTTTCATTTGCGGATGGCTATCAATTGATGATAGCTTCTGGATTAGGGATGAAGGAATGTGTCCACTTCTCCTTCCCGCTCTAAGAGCCCATCTGGTGCAGACCCGTGAAGGCCCTGTGCATGCTACAATGGTCTGTGTGAGTTCGTATGTGTGTCAGTCCTGCTGTGTCTAGTAGGCTTTGATCGGCTCCGCCCAGTCCCTCTCACCCTCTTTCTGCCTCCTCTTGAGCGGAGTTCCCTGAGCCCAGTGGCAGGAAGGGGAAATTTGGAGAAGACATCTTTTTTAAGGCTGAGTGTTCCAAGGTGTCTCACTGTCTGCATAATGTCTGGGTGTGGGTCCCTGTTCCCATCTTCTGGAGGAGGAAGCTTCTCTTACAGTGGCTGAGCAAGGCACTAATCTGAGTGTAGCAGAATGGTTTTAGGCATTATTTTATTGCTATATTTCTGTAGCAGAACAGTAGTATTTGGTTTTTCCCTATGTCACCACCTATCTAGCCTAAGGTCTTTGGCCACCCAAGTAGTGTTGTGTATGGATTTCATCTTATAGAGTTAGAGTCTTAAGCCAAATCAGGTATTGGTTGGTTATTCCTACAAACTTAAAGTGCCAAAATTGAACCAGAGTATCTTGCGGACAAGTCAAAATTGAAAATCCCAGGGCTAGTAGCTGAGTTAATGATTACCTTCCTTCTTTGGTATCGTGCAGAGTACAGAATCCTAATCACATTCTTAGTTTATTATGTATCAATTATTTTCTAAGACCGCTTGTCTTCCAGAGTCTAAGTGGCAGAGTAGACCAGTCCAAAGATGCTGAGATTAGACCCTTCGGCTGCTGGAGCGGGCCCACTGTGGATGGGAGACACGTTCTAAGCTTTTCCCACACATACCTGGCACAGCAATCAGCTTCTGCTGATGTAAACCTGGATGATTTCTAACTACTGGAGACATTCTCACTGTTCAATGCCCAAGTGCTTTCTAAAATGTACTTTAAAAATTCAAAGAATTGAGAGCTATGGGGCTTGAAAGATGACTCAGTGATTAAGAGCACTGACTGCTGCTCTTCCAGAGGTCCTGAGTTCAATTCCCGGCAACCACATAGTGGCTCACAATAATCTGTAATGGGATCTGATGCCCTCTTCTGGTGTGTCTGAAGAGAGCAATGGTGTACTCATATACATTAAATAAATGAATCTTTTTTAAAAAGAGAGAATTGAGGGCTAGACGTCATGGCATTTCTGTGTAAGCAGACTCAACCCCACCGTCCTCCAGCGTCCTGCTTCTCCTGCGGTCTACATTCTCCCTTTCATGTTGCATATAAATCCAGGTTCCACATATTAGAAAGAACACGCACCGAGTGTCTTCCCCTGCCACTACCATCTACTGCCTCTGCTCTTTCTCTCTTTAAACATCTGCCGCACAGTGCCCTTCTATTTTCATGTTCAGAGAGAGACAGAGACAGAATGGAAAAAGAAATGAAATAAATATTTTTTTGATTTTTCACTAATTTGTCCTAACATGATGATATTCAGTTTCACAATTTTTTCTGCAAATGATATAATTTAATTATTTTTATAACTGACCTGCTTTGCGTGTTCATTTTAATAGGTTCTAGGCACTAATCCCCTGTCATCTATGTAACTGGAATAGATTCATCCCGTTCTGCTGCTGTTTCTTTACCCTGCTGATTGTTTCCTGGGGTAGAAGCTGTTTATTTTTAAGCAATCTGGTTTTCTTTTCTTTCTTTCTTTCTTTCTTTCTTTTTTTCTTTCTTTCTTTTTTTTTTTTTTTTTTTTTTTTTTGGAGACAGGGTTTCTCTGTGTAGCCCTGGCTGTCCTGAAGCTCACTCTGTAGACCAGGCTGGCCTGGAACTCAGAAATCCGCCTGCCTCTGCCTCCCAAGTCCTGGGACTACAGGCGTGCGCCACCACCTCCGGCTCCAATCTCGTTTTCTTAATTCTTGAAATTCTCTCCTGAGCGGTTGCTATCCTTTTTAGAAGTCCCTTGCCCTGAGAAGCACTCGAACCCTTTCATCTTGCTAGGAATACAACAGTGATGAGCTCTCATTGGTTTTTCAGGCTGTAATTTTTATCAACAATTTGGTCCTGATTGCCTGTAATGATGTCACATGCTCTCCAAAAAGACTTTCTTCTGGTCTCTAAATACGCAGTAATCTCTGCCACAGTTTCCCTGATAGCTGCTACTTTAGTTCTGAGTGTGCTGGGGTGAGGAATCCCAAAGTAAACTCATAGATTTGGGATCAAGCCAGGACCAATGACAGCAAACTGTGCTGAAGACCCCCTCCCCCTCCCCCCCTCCCCAGCAGCCCCTCCTCCCCCTCCCTTCCGCCCCAGCAGCCCCTCCTCCCCCTCCCTCCCTCCCCAGAAACCCCTCCTCCCCCTCTCTTCCTCCCCAACAGCCCCTCCTCTTCCTCCCTCCCTAGAGGCCCCTCCTCCCCTCCCTCCCTCCCTCCCTCCCAGGGCCCCTCCTCCTCCTCCCTCCCTCCCTAGCGGCCCCTCCTCCCCTCCCTCCCTCCCCAGAAGCCCCTCCTCCCCCTCCCTCCCTCCCCAGAAGCCCCTCCTCCCCCTCCCTTCCTCCCCAACAGCCCCTCCTCTTCCTCCCTCCCTAGCGGCCCCTCCTCCCCTCCCTCCCTCCCTCCCTCCCCAGCGGCCCCTCCTCCCTCTCCCTCCTCCCAGGCACCCTGCAGCCAGCACTGCCTGCCTGAGCTTCTCACTCCCTCAAGCGCTCATTTGTCATCGCGAAGCCTTGTGAATGTGTTTCTTGTCTTTGAAACTTAACAAGAGAATATACTGTTTCCCTGGCAAGAAGAAGCCGGCGGCATGATGGATGGAAGCTCAGGACCATGACACAAGCCGGTTGTTTAAACTTTAATAAAAAACACACGTGGACCGTCCTTGCTGGATCTGAAACTTGACGTGAACGGGCGGGCTAGGGAACCTAAGCACCGTTTCTGTAGACTTGCATTTTTACCGTTGTCGGAGCTGTCATTTCCCAATTACTTGTCGTTATAGAATTTAACTCTAGAATTAAAAACAAAAATCCGGGACATTCCTACATTGTTTATTCAGATCGCATCCGTATTTAAATTGGGTCTCATATATTTTTAAAATCCTTTATGGCATCAATCATTGCTTTCTCTCCGACCACTTGATACCATGCAAGTGTCTTTTTGTTCGCTGTTGTTCTCAGTGCTGGGACTGGACCCACGTGAGCAGCAACCTTCCTACCAACAAAGACATCCTGTACCCAGACTTCGAGAGTCACAGTTTGGTTTCCAGGTATCAGTCCGTCTTGGAGTGATCTCTTCAGCTTCAACAACCAAATATGATATATTAAATAAAAAGAAATATTAAATTAAAGTACTGAAATAAAGGCATTTATAATAAAACCAATCTGATGGAAACAAAGACCTTTTACTTCCATTCTCCAGATCAAACCTTTCGAGCTCTTAGGTAACTATTGCAGCTCACTGATAGCACCCTCAACGTAACTAATAACCATAATCTTCTGATGGGAGCCTTAAAACGTTCTATAAAACCTCATTCTGGATGCCACATGGGATGGTCAGTCAAATACAGTCAGAGATGAGAAACGGACTGGGTTTCCATTTTCTGTGACTTTATTTAATATTATTTTACTGAGCGCTCATAAGCAATTTGAATAAGCAAAATAGCGTATGAAAATATGATCATTTAAAATCTTTTATACTGGGTGATGGTGCACACCTTTAATCCCAGCACTCCGGAGGAAGATTTGTGCGAGTTTAAGAGCAGCCTGGTCTATGGAACAAGTTCTACACAGAGAAACCCTGTATATATATACATATACACATATACACATATACACATATACACATATATACATATAATACATATACACATATATACATATATACACATATACACATACATGTATATATACATATGCACATATACATAATACATATATACATATATTCACATACATGTATATATACATATGCACATATATACATACATACATGCATACATACATACATAGACATATATATATACATTGGCTTGCAGATCCCGATGTCATTCTCAGCTACTATTGCAGCGCCATGACCACCATACCCTGCTGTGATGATAATGGACTAAGCTTCTGAAACGGAAAACAAGCCTTCAATTACATGCCTTGTTTTATAAGCAATATAACATTGACTAAGACAACAATATATGTTCTTAACCACTGAGCCACCTCTCAGGGTATTTTAAGTTGAAAATAAACTTTTATGCCCTGTAAACTGATCATGATTTCCCCTGCTTTGTTTCCCCCAGCTCCCCCACACACACCTTCCCATCTATCCAACTCTGCCCCACCCTTCTCTAGAAAATCAACAAAGCAATGCTTTAAAAGAATAAAATAAAGAAACCGCAGGGTGGGGTGCGGGGGAGGGGAGGGACACAAGAAACACACACATATGTGGAGACACACACACACACACACACACACACACCCTGTAAGACCACAAAATCAGAAAACCAAAACAGAAACACAAAAGACAAGGTTAAAAAGCTAAGAAACAAAACCAACAAAAATAAAACAAATCATTATGAGACAAAACATCTTCAAAAATAACATTGAGTCTGTTTTGTATTGGCTATCTACTGCTGGGGTGGGGTTTATATAATCATATTTAAGAATGCCACTAAAGGCCGGGCAGTGGTCGCGGTATCTGAAGTCATAATAAGGCTTTACTTCAATTAAAAAGCATTCAATTAGCTGGGCGGTGGTGGCGCATGCCTGTAATCCCAGCACTTGAGAGGCAGAGGCAGGCGGATTTCTGAGTTTGAGGCCAGCCTGGTCTACAGCGTAAGTTCCAGGACAGCCAGGGCTACACAGAGAAACCTTGTCTCGAAAAACTAAAAAATAAATAAATAAATAAATAAATAAATAAATAAATAAATAAATGCCACTAAAAAAATGTTTTCTTTTTGAGTGGTTATCGGTTGGAGATAGCTTCTGGGCTAGGGATGGGACTGTGTCCACTTCCTTCTCAGTGACGGGGTGCCATGCAGTTTGGACCTGTTCAGTCTTTGTCATACCGCTAGCGTTTACCTGTGCACGGGCCCCATTGTATCTACAACTCACTGTCTCCTTGTCTCCTTCATCCGCTCTGGCTCTTATCATCTTTCTGCCTCCTCTTCCACAGAGTTCCCGAGTCCCACGGGGAGGGATTTGACGGAGACACCCCATCCAGGGCTGAGGTTCACGGTCCGCGACTCGCCGCACATTGTTCGGTTGTGGGTCTCTGTATTTAATCCCATCTCCTGCAGGAAGACGCTTCTCTGATGACGGCTGAGCCAGGCGCAGATCTGTGAGCACAGCACAGCATCATTGGGAGTCGTTTGATTGGTACGTTTCTTTGGCAGAACAGTAGTTTTGTGGTTTCACCCGAGTCCCTTGACCTCTCTAGTCTCAGCGTCTTGGCTACCTGAGCAGTATTGGGCATGGGTCCTGTCTCATGGGTGGGGCCCTGAATCTAAGCAGTTAGTGGTTGGTTACACCCATAAGCTTTGTGGCACTGTGGTACATACAGGTCACCATCGTAGGACACAGGAATTATATCTAGGTTGGTGCTTAGTTTTCTCCTCTGAATACCTACTACTATAAACACTCGTCTTTAAATTTAACCATTAGCCCCAGTTATTTAAATGAAAAATTGGTAAAGGGGCTAGAGAGATGGGTTGGTAGTTAAGAGCACTGGCTGCCCTACTAGAGGACCTGGGATCAAATCCCAGCACCCAGATGGTAGCTCACAACCATCAGTAACTCCAGTTCCAGATGATCCTGTGGCCATTTCTGACATGCATGTAGTACACAGACACACAGAAGGAAAGCCACCCACATACGAAAAAAATAAATAAATAAAATTGTGAAAAATAAATAAAATGGTTCTAACAAGTATTTTTAAAAGCTAACATCACTTGTATACGCAAATAAAAATATAGTTAATAAATTACAAATATGATTTAACATCATGAGGACATTTCTGTAGACATCTTCACTTCTCATCAATTTTAGATCTTATAAGGAAAGAGAAACAGAACAGATAGTTATTGGTGGACGGAGGGCTAGAATAGGAGGATTGAAGGGGGAGGAAAGAGAAGAGGTTTAGAAGGGAGGAATATGGAGACAGTCAATGTTAAGATCTATTTGAGGGGTAATATGAAAACAAATACAGTAAAAGCTTCCTAAAATATATATATACATAATATACATATATATACACATACACATGCGCATGCATATTATCATATACATATACACATATACATCATATACATATACATCATATACACATACACATACATTTATGAAGGTCATCTAAATGAAATTGCCAAGTAATGAGGAAGCCAGAGTCCCCACTGCCTATCTCTTGTCATCAAATGAGATTTCCAGTACCAGCATTGGGCTATATCAAATTGAGTTCTAAAGGACTATTAATAAACAACCCAGGTTGTTGTCAAGAATATAGGATGTTTCCCACAAACTGACATCAAGGCCCCATTGCGGAAGACAACCCTACACAGCTCACTGATATTAGGAAGTTGATCTGGTACCGTAAAGAGCCCTCACCCTACATTCTATGGCCTTTGGAACAGGAAGGTGCTCTGAACGCTACCAGAAGAGTCACGTAAACATGAACCCAGCAATAGACCCTTTGGCTTGCTATTCTGTCCTGCCTACAAGGGATGTAAGGCAGTGGTGGCACAATCTTGTGGAACTTACCAAGCCGTGTCTGATTTGACTCAAGGCCCACTCCACGAGTGGGAACCAAAGCCCAACACAGCTTGGGTGACCAAGAACCGTAAACTAGATAGCCCAGGGACCTAGGGTAAAACAAAGTACTGCTGTTTGTGATGGTTTGTATATGATTGGCCCAGGAAGTAACCCTATTAGGAGGTGTGGCCTTGTTTGAGTAGGTGTGTCACTGTGGGTGTGGGCTTAAGACCCTCACCCTAGTTGCCTGGAAGGCAGTCTTCCACTAGCAGCCTTCAGATGAAGATGTAGAACTCTCAGCAGGAGGCTGCACCTTATCTGCCTGGATGCTGCTATGTCTTCTGCCTTGATGGCAATGGACTGAACCTCTGAGCCTGTAAGCCAGCCCCAATTAAATGTTGTCTTTTATAAGACTGCATTGGTCATGGTGTCTGTTCACAGCAGTAAAACCCTAACTAAGACACTGTTCTAAGAAAAGTAAGTAAAATAAATAATAGCCATCTACTGCAAAAGGATATGTCTCTAATGAAGGCTGGCAGAAATATTAATCTATTGGTATAATCATAAGTCATTAGGTGTTGTCTTAATAGTATTTCCATTTAGCAAATGGTAGCATGCTCTCTCCTAGGGATTGTGGCATATTTAGCCGCAAGTTTTTGGCCCCAGTATTGGTGTCAAGTATGGGTTTCAACGTGGGGAACAGGCCTTAAATGCAATCCAAAAGCAGTTAGGTACTCCCAAGATAAATTCACATCACACTTGTACCAGTCAGCATTTGTGCCAGGCCAGTTATCAGTAATCACTGTAGCCTGCAGGGTTCACATCTGGATAAGAGTGGTGCTTAGTCACTGTAGCCTGCAGGGTTCACATCTGGATAAGAGTGGTGCTTAGTCACGGTAGCCTGCAGGGCTCACACCTGGATAAGACGGGTGCTTACTTTTCTCCTCTGGTAGCATGCATAGTGCCTCCCAGTGCTCTGAAATCCAGTAGGAGAAAGGAAGGTTTCCAGGTGAACACCAACTTGATGTCTCCACATTCTGTGACTCAAATATCATTATCTTCCGCAATAGGGCCCTATCATGAAGAGCCAGTAGAACTGACAAGAGCGTGTACTCTTTGTAGGGGGCCCACTGCTCAACAGCTCCAAAAGACTTCACCCATTTCTGGTACAGGGCATTTTATTTTATTTTATTTGCTAGCCTGCGATGTCTAGTAGGGGCATCATGGCTATTTCATAGGGGGGGGTCCATTTTAAACTCTTTTATTTGTGTATGTGTATATATATTTGGGGAGTTCTATAAAGTAGCAGATTTCCATATTATACTTTCGAAATGTCTTTTGTGTTAGCTGTCACACACACACACACACACACACACGCACGCACGCACGCACGCACATGCACACGCACACGCACACGCACACGCACGCACAGGCCCTCTTCTGCCCTTCCCACGCCTGGTTTAAACTTTCTAGCCTTCCCCTTTAAACCATTATACTGCAGTGCTCTGCCTCCCTGTCTTTCACTTTTATGTGCACGTAGGTGAGTGAGTAAGCCTGGGGAACTCGGAGAACTCAGTGCAATCTCGCCTTGCACCGTGTGGGCTCAGGATTAAATTCAAGTTCGATTGTCATCCCTGGTGGCAGGTATCCTTACCCACTGAGCCATCTCTCTGGCCCCAAACAATTTTTATCTGATTATAGTGCAATAATCATAAATAAATTCCAATAGAATAGTGACCACAAAGAAAACTGGAAAATATAATCAAGAGTGACCCTTTCAGGATCAATTTTGCAAATAGATTTTATTGAAAGTTTCTATGATGGGACTGGAAGTGGGGTTCGGAGGTTAATTAAGGGTGCTTGCTCCAGGGACTAAAGAAATGGGTCAAGGGTTAAGAGCACTTGCTGGCTTTTCCAGAGAACCTGGATTTGATTCCCAGGACCCATATCAGGGGCTCACGACCACCCGTAACTCCAGCTCCAGATCTGATGCTGTCTCGACTCTGCCAGCCACTACACTCATGCGTGCACATACCCATACACAGACACACATGCCCACATGATAAAAATGAAAATTAAAATTTAAAAAAGACTGCTCGCTTGCTTTTAGTCTGCACTGAAATGGGCACTGAGAGTTGAAGGAGAGACTCTTCCTCAGAGGAGCAAGCAATCAGGCAGAGGAAGACACTGATGCCCACGGCAGGCTGGGCTCATCTGGGGCACTGATGCCCACGGCAGGCTGGGCTCATCTGGGGCACGCCCCCACACAGTCACAGACACAGCCCTCCCTCTCTCTCCCCCCTCCCTCCCTTCCTTCCTCCCTCCCTCCCTCCCTCTCCCTCTCTCTCTCTCCTCCTCCTCCTCCTCCTCCTCCTCCTTCCCTTCCTCCCTCCCTCCCTCTCCCTCTTTCTGTCCCCCTCTCTCTCTTTCTCTCTCTCCCTCCCTCTCTCTCTCCATGCCTCTCTCTCTCTCCCTCTCCCTCTCCCCCCTCTCATGCATGCATGTGCCCACAGACAGACACACACACAAACTTTTAATATTCTCCATTATATAAATATCAAAGATATTTTCTCAAATCAAGCCTAAATCCACCCCCATACATTTATATGTGTATTGCATATGTATAATTAGAGGTAATACACACACACACACACACACACACACACACACAAACTTTTAATATTCTCCATTATATAAATATCAAAGATATTTTCTCAAATCAAGCCTAAATCCACCCCATACATTTATATGTGTATTGCATATGTATAATTAGGGGTAATACACACACACACACACACACACACACACACACACATACACACACACACATGCACATATACATACATGCACACACGCACTCACGCACACGTGCATATTTGTACTTTTTTCTTCTCCTGATAATGAAATAAGAGGTTTTAGGTGATTTTTTTTTCCCAGAAACTCATTCTGGTGCTTGCCCTCATGGACACACACAGACACACACTCATTCAGTAAGCACACACATATGTGTGAACACAGATTTCAGTTGTACTGAACGTAATGTGAAATTTTAGATAAGAGTCTCATTTATGGTCAGTTTGGGGAAAGGGGTTTAGCTTAATCCCCAGTTAATGAAACCCCTGCCCGTGAGCTTCCTTTGTCAGCACTTAGTGCATATGGCTTCGTGTCTTCTAGACCTTTGAAAGCCACGGCGATTAGGCTCAACTGGAATGCTAAACTTGGGAGGTAGGGTCTTTGTAAAATGCTATAAAAAAGATTATGTTCAGAAATCCGCATGAACTGGCTCTTTCTAAACCTACTTTTCAGCTCCTGTATTTTGCTCTTAAGAGCAGCCCAGAAATGTGCTTCAGACATAACAAATCATATCATGATTGTCCAGTGGTTCCTTAAAGCATCGGGTCAGATTTTGCTCACGTTTCAAAGGCTGGACACATGTGTATATGACTTCAAAAATGACAACACGTGCCTACCCAGAAAGATACAATGCATAATCAAGAATCGGCCTTTAGGATAGCTATCAGTAATGCATGCATTATTTTTGCTAGTATTTACAAAAAGATAAACTAAAATGAAACTCATTAAATACCAAATGGTTCTCTCTTTGGAAGTATAAGAAGCACTTTCGATTTGGTACAGTTTGTCAATATGGCCCCTCAGGTAAGCATAAGAGAATGCTTCTCTTATTGGGTGGCTAAGTTAGAATTCTCCCTAATAAACGGTGACAATAGCAAGACAGAAAGGGGCATTGTGGAAATGATCACGTGGTTTGATGGTGTAAAATCTACCCTGATTCTGTCACAATTGTGTTACTTTAGAGGAGTCCCGAGGAGTCAGTCCCTACATGCTATACAGAGTCGTGGTACAGTGGCGAAGTGCAGACGCCTGGCAAACATAAAGCAAGACATAGATAGAAGGCTCAGAGTTTATTTTAAAACGTTCTGTTTTGTTTTGTTTTGGATTTGGTTTTTTCGAGACAGGGTTTCTCTGTATAGCCCTGGCTATACAGAGAACTCACTCTGTAGACCAGGCTGGCCTCAAACTCAGAAATCCGCCTGCCTCTGCCTCCCAGAGTGCTGGGATTACAGGCATGCGCCACCACCGCCCGGCTGCAAAGTTTATTTTAAAACTTTTAAATACTATTTTTAAGACTGGTCTTCCAGAAAGTACCCACTCTCTTGTATTTCTATAGATTTTAAATCACGCTAGTGAGGAACGACCCCGGGGCCTTGTTTACTCTGAGCTAATAGTCTACTCTAAGCTATAAGCTGTGCCCCTGTCCTTGAATGCTTCTCTGATTTAAAAGTCTTAAGATGTTAAATTGGCATGTGGATAGCCAGATGCTTATCAGAAATGTTCTTAGCCTTGTTAACCATTTTCTTATCCAAAATAATTTTCTTTTCTCTCATTCTTTTTTTTTAATTGTTATTGTTTTTCAAGACAGGATTTTTTTTCTTTATTTTTTAATGGATATTTTATTTATTTACATTTCAAATGTTATCCCCTTTCCGGATTCCCTCCACCACCACCCCCAGAAACCTCCTATTCCATCCCCTGATTCTATGAGGGTGTGCCCCCACCCACCCACCCACCCACTCCTGCCACCCTGCCCTCACATTCCCCTACACTGGGGCATGGAGTCTTGACGGACCAAGGACCTTCCCTTCCATTGATGCCAGACAAGGTCATCCTATGCTACATATCAGGCTGGAGCCATGGGTCCCTCCATGTGTACTCATTGGTTGGTGGTTTAGATCCTGGGAGCTCTGGTTGGTTGATATTGTTCTTTGTCCTATGGGATTGCAAACCCCTTCAGCTCCTTCAGTCCTTTAACTCCTCCATTGGGGACCCTGTGCTCAGTCCAATGGTTGGCTGAGAGAATCTGCCTCTGTACATGTCAGGCTCTGGCAGAACCTCTCAGGAGACAGCTACATCAGGTTCCTGTCAGCAAGCACTTCTTGGCATCCACAATAGTGTCTGGGTTTGGTAACTGTAAATGGGATGGATCCCCAGGTGGGGCAGTCTCTGGATGGCCTTTCCTTCAGTCTCTGTTCTACACTTTGTCTCTGTATTTGCTCCTGTATTTTTTTACCCCTTCTATGAGGAACCAAAGCACCCCCACATTGGTCTTCCTTCTTCTTCAGTTTCATGTGGTCTCTGAATTGTATCTTGGGTATTCTGAGTTTGGGGGCTAATATCCACTTAAGTAAATGCATACCATGTGAGTTCTTTTGTGATTGGATTACCTCACTCAGGATGATATTTTCTAGTTCCATCCATTTATTTGCCTAAGAATTTCATGGAGTCATTGTTTTTAATAGCCGAGTAATACTTCATTGTGTAAATACACCACATTTTCTATATCCATTAACATGTCCTCTGTTGAAGGACATCTGGGTTCTTTTCAGCTTCTGGCTATTATAAATACAGATGCTATGAACATAGTGGAGCATGTGTCCTTCCTTGTTATATGTTGGAGCATCTTTTTGGGTACATGCCCATGAGTGGTATATCTGGGTCCTTAGGTAATACTATGTTCAATTTTCTGAAGAACTGCCAGACTAATTTCCAGAGTGATTGTACCAGCTTGCAATCTCACCAACAATAAAGGAGTGTTCCTCTTTCTCTACATCCTTGCCAGCATCTGCTTTCACATGAGTTTTTGATCTTAGTCATTCTGGTTGGTGTGAAGTGAAATCTCAGGGTTGTTTTGATTTGCATTTCCTGATGACTAAGGATTTTGAGCATTTCTTTAGGTGCTTCTTAAGTCGAGTTTCTTCAGTTGAAAATTCTTTGTTTAGCTCTGTACCCCTTCTCTAATAGGGTTACTTGATTTTCTGGAGTCTAATTTCTTGATTTCTTTGTATATATTGGATATTAGCCCTCTATCAGATGTAGGATTGGTAAAGACCTTTTCTCAATCTGTTTGTTGCCATTTTGTCCTATTGACAGAGTCCTTTGCAATTTTTGAGGTCTCATTTGTCAATTCTTGATCTTAGAGCATAAGCCATTGGTTTTCTGTTCAGGAAATTTTCCCCTGTGCCTATGTATTCGAGGCTTTCCCCTACTTTCTTTTCTATTAGTTTCAGTGTATCTGATTTTATGTGGAAGTCCTTGGTCCACTTGGACTTGAGCTTAGTACAAGGAGATAAGAATGGATTGATTTGCATTCTTCTGCAAGTTGACCGCCAGTTGAACCAGAACCAGTTGTTAAAAATGCTGTCTTTTGCCAGGCATGGTGGCACACGCCTGTAATCCCAGCACTTGGGAGGCAGAGGCAGGCGGATTTCTGAGTTCGAGACCAGCCTGGTCTACAGAGTGAGTTCCAGGACAGCCAGGGCTACACAGAGAAACCCTGTCTCAAAAAAACCAAAAAAAAAAAAAAAAAAAAAAAAGCTGTCTTTTTTCCACTGGATTGTTTTGGCTCCTTTGCCAAAGATCAAGTGACTATAGGTGTGTGGGTTCATTTCCGGGTCTTCACTTCTATTCTATTGATCTTCCTGCCTGTCTCTGTACCAATATCATGCAGTTTTTATCACTATTGCTCTGTAGTACAGCTCAAGGTCATGGATGGTGAGTCCCTCAGAAGTTCTTTTATTGTTGAGAATAGTTTTCTCTAACCTGGGCTTTTTGTTTTTCCAAATGAATTTGCAAATTGCTCTTTCTAACTCAATGAAGAATTGAGTTGGAATTTTGACGGGGATTGCATGGAAACTTTAGATTGCTTTTGGCAAAATGTCCAGTTTTACTGTATCAATCCTGCCAATCCATGAGCATGGGAGATCTTTCCACCTTCTGAGATCTTCTTTGATTTCTTTCTTCAGAGACTTGAAGTTCTTGTTATAGAGACCTGTCATTTGCTTGGTTAGAGTTATACCAAGGTATTTTATATTATTTGTGACTATTGTGAAGGGTGTTGTTTCCCTAATTTCTTTCTCAGTCTGTTTATCATTTGAGTAGAGGAAAACTATTGATTTGTTTGAGTTAATTTTATATCCAGCCACTTTGCTGAAGTTGTTTATCAGGTTAAGGAGTTCTCTGGTGACATTTTTGGGGTCACTTAAATATACTATCATATCATCTGCCAGTAATGGCATTTTGATGTCTTCCTTTCCAATTTGTATCCTTTTACTTCCTTTTGTTGTCTAATTCATCTGGCTAGAACTTTGAGTACTATATTGAATGGGTAGGGAGAGAGTGGGCAGCCTTGTCTAGTCATTGATTTTAGTGGGATTGCTTCAAGTTTCTCTCCATTCAGTTTGATGTTGGCTACTGGTTTGACATATATTGCTTTTACTATGTTTAGGTATGGGCCTTGAATTCCTGTTCTTTCCAAGACCTTTGCCATGAAGGGGTGTTGGATTTTGTCAAATGCTTTCTCAGCATCTAATGAGATGATGATCATGTGATTTTTTTCCTTTGAGTTTGTTTATATAGTGGTTTATGGTGATGGATTTCCATATATTGAGCCATCCCTGCATTCCTGAAATAAAGCCTATTTGATCATGTTGGATGATCATTTTGATGTGTTCTTGGATTTGGTTTGTGAGAATTTTATTGAGTATTTTTGCATTGATACTCATAAGGGAAATTGGTCTGAAGTTCTCTTTCTTTGTTGGGTCTTTCTGTGGTTTATGTAAGACAGGATTTTTTTTGTCTTCTAATGCCATGATAAATATGATTCTCAGGGCCTTGGAAGATGACTCAAAGTTGAAGCAAGGGAACCAGAATTTGGATCCCCTGGACCCATGTAAATAGCAGACAGGTGTGGCAGCTTGCCTGCAGCCTCATCCTTGGAAAGCAGAAGTCGGGGAGCCCATGAGCAAGCCAGCTGGCGACATGAGTCATATCGGCCAGCTCTGGGTTTAACTGAGATCCCTAGCCTCAAAGAATAGAGAAGACATTGTGAGTGTAGAAGAGTCATGAAGAAATGACCTCAAAGCTGGATCCACTATTGAGAGTGCTTGCTGTGCCTCCAGGGGAGCCGAGTCCACTCCCCCGCACCCACAGTGGGCAGCAGGACGGTCACCTGAACCTGCAGCACCAGGCCATCTGCTCTCTCTATGGCTTCAAGGGCATCTTTACTTACAGGCATATATCCACACTGACGCATACACATCATTCAAAAAAATAATATATCTTAAAAGACAAAAGAGTCTTATCGTCAGCTTCAGACTTCCACACACGGGTGCACACAGAGGCATCTATGTCATGTACCTTCATACACATGTGATCCTACCTACATGCAAAAAAAAAGAAAGAAAAGAAAAGAAAAAGAAAATGAAAATCTGACTCAGCCTACTACAGAATATCAAGAGAAGGGGCAATTACATAAGTTTACATTCACACACCTGGATTTTATAGAAAGAGGGATAACAATGAAAGGGCTAACTTTTAATGAAAACTATACGCCAAAACAAAACAGGGCCTGTCTTGTAGTCTAGGCAGGTGTACTTTGAGAACGAAACGGTCTTCCGTGTGTCAGCAGACTCTGCCCAGTCTGTTCAGAATGTTCTTCTCTTACGTGCAGCTGTTTCGGTCCAGCGCTCTCATGGCACTGGTAGAGAATGATTGTGCTTCATGTCCTCTTTACAAGTTATTCTAGAATATGTAATAACACACTGACTTAAGGTCTTGCCATAGGTGCTGTACTATTAAGAGTCCCTGAAGAACTCTGAGCTCTTGTGGAAGCGAAGTCTCTATAAAGAGTAATGAGGTCAATCCTCTCGTATTCTGAAGGGCAGGAGTGAAAGTTTATAGAATGAAATGGAGCGAAGGGAGCCTCGGCCTGGACAGGGTGATTTCCAAGTGTTTACAACACTCCTGCTCCGGTGACAGCAAACCCGAACTCACAGTCCCTTTAAAACCTGAGACCCCGGCTCATTATTACCAGAGTGGGCATTCCCTCCATCCTTTATGGCTCCCCGAAATCATGCCTTTGGTTTATAGGTGAGTTTGCAATATTTACAAAGAGAGATCTCAAATAAGCCAGCTAAAGCAACAATTTAAATAGACAGCACGAGTACCATGTAGTTACAAGTAGAACATTACGAAACGAAATAAGAGAACTTGGGATTGTTTGTGTCTTGTTAGTGCTAATTTGGAGACCCGGAAGAACACAGAAATGACTGGTGTTCTATGCTTGTTTGTTGCCTACAAGTGACAAATTTGGCCCTCTGATATACAGACTTATAATAAGTCCAAAAAACTGATTACAGTATCCATAGGATTGAAACTCAACCATTTGGGAAAAGCATTCCCTATAGTAAGGCTATTAAAGTGATATTGCCTCATAGTCTCCTACCTGTAATGTGTCAAGCATCTTCAATGTAGGTAGCAGCAACTTTAATAATGATATCTTTAATAAATATAAAACTAATATCCGTATGCCAAGGTCCAATTGCATAAAAGCAATGGGAGGGAATTTGGGGAGAGGAAAAAAATCGTCCTGTCAACTCAGGGGCTTTCTGTGTCTTTGCCTTTGAACAGAATTGAGAATATCTGTGAATGAGTAGACAAAATGTATTTCAACCAAAAAGTATTCTGTACTTACTCACCTCGGCTTTAGGTAACTGTTAGGAGACATTAATACAGACATTAAAATTCCTTCTAAACACTAAGAGTTATCTAGTAAGAGAAATATATGCAACAAAATATAGTTTTAGGAAATTGCCACATGAAAACATCAATATCATATCATTTGTGCAATAATAAAAGAAAGAAAAGATTCTCATATTTGTGTTGGGAAGCGATGGAGGTGGGGATAATAATCATTGGACATTATCATTCCATATTAATAGCCATTCCAAATCCACCATGATTAAGTTTAAATGGAACTATATGCACTCTGAGGGATAAATCTTGAAACCAATCCTAATTGATATAAAAGCTCTTAATAAATGGTTAGTAATATATAACATATAAATAAAAGTTTTTAAAGAATTTATTTTTGTGGAATAAAATGAACTAGGAATAAAAACAATCAGCTAATTTCAGAAGCAAAAATTCAAATGAATTACTTAGGAATAAAAGTCGGATGTTAGAAATGAGTTAATTAAGAGCAACATGTGGGTGTCTGTGTCTCATCTGACAGACTGCCCAGCTTGGACGACGGCTCAATTCCCAGCACAGCACAAACTGGACATCGTGGCATATGCACTGGGGGGGGGAGGAAGGGGGGACAAGAAGATCCATCCTGAGATGCTCCCTACTATCAACTCTGAGTTCAAAGACAACTTGGATTTCACAAAAACCCCACTTCAAAAATTCCCAGGAATTTATGAGGGTGACCCTAGCTACCAAGACTCCTGGAAGTGGGGACTATGGAACCTGTAACCAGTCAAAACTTCCAATGGAGGAACAACAACCCAGGCACAACAGCTTAGACCCACAATGTGTCCCTGCCTACAAGATGTGCAGGGGTAAGGAGCAGAATTTGAAGGAACCAATGCCTAGCCCAGCTTAAGACCCATGCCTGACACTATTCCTGACACTCTGTACACTTACAGACAGGAGCGTAGCATAACTGTCCTCAGAGAGGCTTCACCCAGCCACTGATGGAAACAGATGCACAGACCCACAGCCAAACATTAGGCAGAGAGACTGGGAAATCCTGTGGAAAAGGAAAAGGGATTGGAGGAGCCAAACATATCAAGGATACAACAAGAAAACCTACAGAATCAACTAACCTGGGTTCATAGGGGCCCGCGGACACTGAACTGCCAACCAGAGCGCATTCATGGGAGGCACCTGTGCACTCCGCACATGTGTGACAATTGCGTTGCTGGGTTTTCGTGTGGTCCTCCTAAAGCAGGAGCAGGGGCTGTCTCTGACTATGTGCCTTTGGTTTTCTTTCCCCTAACTGGGCTGCCTTGTCTAATCTCAATAGAAGAAGATACACTTAGTCTTACAACCTGATTTGCCAAGGCTGGTTGATATCCACGGAAGGCTGCCCCTTTTCTGAGAAGAAGGAGAGGAGGAGTGAATGGGGGGAGGGGATGAGAAGGAGGGACTGGGAGGAGAGGAGGGAGGGAAAGACCATCAGGATATAAAGTTAATTCTTTAATGAAAAATCAGAAAGAGAGAGGAAGGAAGGAAGGAAGGAAGGAAGGAAGGAAGGAAGGAGGGAGGGAGGGAGGGAGGGAGGGAGGGAGGGAGGGAGGGAGGAGGGAGGGATAAGAAAGAAGGGGGGATCTTGAACACCATTAATAAAAGACAAAGGGGACTTCAAAGGACTCAGGTAAACAACACACACTGGAATCCATCCAAAGCTGACCAGGTCAAAAATCATGAATTTTTTTCTTAATTTATCTTATTTAAATTCCTGTTTGTTTTCTAAGGAGAGACAGAGTGTAGATTCAAATGGGGGTAGATGAGAAGGATGTTGGAGGACTTGGGGGGGATCATCATCAGACTATATTGTATGAAAAAAATCTACTTTCAACAAAATAAAGGTAGAGAAAAAATTTTAATTAAAAATGTATATGGATGAGTGGAAATTATTTTTCTTATTTTTAATTATGTGTAAGAGGTGGATATATACATATGTGGGGTATATGATATATGGGGTATATGCATATGTGGGGACTATATACATACATGGGGAATATAAATATATGGACATATATGCATATGTGGGGTATAAGCATATGTGGAGGTACATGAATGGGGGTTGTCTTAGTTATGGTTTTACTGCTGTGAACAGACACCATGACCAATGAAAGTTTTATAAAAGACAACATTTAATTGGGGCTGGCTTACAGGCTCAGAGGTTCAGTCCATTGTGATCAAGGCAGAAACATGACAACATCCAGGTAGATATGGTTCAGGAGGAGCTGAGAGTTCTACATCTTCATCTGAAGGCTGCTAGTGGAAGACTGACTTCCAGGCAACGAGGGTGAGGGTTTTAAGCCCACACTCACAATGACACACCTACTCCAACAAGGCCATACCTCTTAATAGGGTCACTTCCTGGGCCAATCATATACAAACCATCACAGGGGTAATATACATATGTAGGGGTATATGTATATGTGGGGGTATATGTATATGTGGGGGTATATGTATATGTGGGGGTATATGTATATGTGGGGGTATATGTATTGTGGGGGTATATGCATATATATATATATATATATATATATATGTAGCAGTGTTTGCATATGTGGAATTATATGCATATTATGGGGCTATATATGTATGGGGGGGTATATGCCTATGTGGGAAGGGGATCCACAGAGGTCAGAGGTGTTGGATTCCTCTGAACCTGGAGTTTCAAGTGTCCATGAGTCACCTGACATGGTGCTAGAAACCAAACTCAGGTCCACTGGAAGAACAGTATGCACTCTTAATCACGCGGCTTTCTCTCCAGCCCAAATGTCCCTCTTTTTGCTACTGATACACAAAATATACACACAGAATTTTAATAGAAAACATTTTGAGATAGAACATAGAGCTCAGTAACCGAAGGGACGTTTTGAAGTTTTACAAACAAGCTCCCCTTTTCTGCTTTTCTGAGGTCCAGATAGTTCCTTGGTTTGGGGAGGTGGTGGGGGAGGGGAACTAAGCACTGTGCCTTGTTAGCTTCAGATGAAAGAGTTAAGGGAGTGGGATATAGTGAGTGTCCGGGGACTTGTAAACAAATGAAACTCTTGGAGCGCTGGACAAAGCTATACTTTAAGTTACATACTATTGTGGCTCCAATTATCCTTGAAAGGTCATAGGTAATCATACACATTGTCATCTGTTCACATAAAATCAAAAGGAAGCACACAGATGTTTGGCGTCTACCCTGCCATGCTAATTCTTAATCTCCTGTGTCTGAAGGATCTGAACTAGACTCTGTGAAGGTATTCTGGCTGCTGGGGGGGGGGGCAGTTTTCTGCAGATGCAGCCCCTGATAGGCCGGCCACCCACGCTCCAGGGCATGGTCCTGAATCCATGCACGCGCTGGCAGCACTAAGCACACTCTCTGGGTGTCTCAGTCAGGGTTCCTATTCCTGCACAAACACCATGACCAAGAAGCAAGTTGCGGGGAGGGGGGGGTGGAGGAAAGGGTTTATTGAGCTTACACTTCCACACTGCTGTTCATCACCAAAGGAAGTCAGGACTGGAACTCAAGCAGGTCAGGAAGCAGGAGCGGATGCAGAGGCCATGGAGGGATGTTCCTTACTGGCTTGCTTCCCCTGGCTTGCTCAACTTGCTTTCTTATAGAACCCAGGACTACCAGCCCAGAGATGGTATCGCCTACAATGGGGCCTCCCACCCTTGATCACTAATTAAGAAAATGCCCCACAGCCGGGCAGTGGTGGCGCACGCCTTTAATCCCAGCACTTGGGAGGCAGAGGCAGGCGGATTTCTGAGTTCGAGGCCAGCCTGGTCTACAGAGTGAGTTCCAGGACAGCCGGAACTACACAGAGAAACCCTGTCTCGGGGGAGAAAAAAGAAAAAAGAAAAAAAGAAAATGCCCCACAGATGGAGCTCATGGAGGCATTTCATCAACTGAAGATCCTCTCTCTGTGATAACTCCACCTTGTGTCAAGTTGACACACAAAACCAGCCAGTACAGTGGGTTTCTTAAAGGAGAATATGAAGTAGAGAGGGGCAAGTAGTGGGGCTTATAGAAGTCCCCTTATTATAGGGGAGGGAGTCGGGGATGGATTTAATCAAAACACATTATATTTATGTAAGAATTCTCAAACAATAAAATTGTAAAACTAAGGACCTGAACCAAAAAAGTCACTTTTTTTTTCACTGCTCTATCACTTCTCCTTAAAGACTCGGGCCCTCCTGTACTGTCAGAGATAAACTCAAATGAGAGACTGAACGAACCACAAAGCTGGGAACCCACATCTGGACCATGGCTGACCACGTGGAAAGAAACTAGACTGAAAGGAAACGCTTAGGAATTTTCAGCTTAGAAACCGAGTCTCCCTTCATTTTCCAAGAACCCTTCCTCTGTGATGTTATTAGCCTGTCAGCTAAGACTACCAACTGAAGACCTGGTAGGACAATGAACCCACAGAACTGCTACAGGAGAAAGCCAACCACCGCCCAGGAGAAAGCAAGGGAAAGTATATCACTATCTCAGGAAGAACATACAGAGCATGAGTGGGCCCTACGGTTCTGAGGGCTTTCTAGCTCTGTTCCAGCAGCACACTCAGACCAAGACACACATGCTATCGTGGCTTGTATACATATACCCGCTGTCTTCTTAAACCCCCTTTGCTTACAACCAAAGTATCTGTTTTCATCTCTTTGGACTACTATAACAAAATACCAGAGCTGAGTAGCTAGTATAAATAAATATTTATTCCCTACAGTTATAGAGGCTAGAAAGTACAAGATCAAGGTAGACTCGATATTTGACGAGAACTTATTTCCTGTTTCATAGACAAGTATCCTGTGTCTGTAGGTTTATGTTGTAGAAGAGGACAATGGAGAAGTACTTCTCCTTTAATAAAGGTAATGATTCCATTTTAAAGAACTCTGACTTAATGGTGTCAGCTCCTAATGCCACCCTGTTAGAAGTAGGCATTTCAGCTGGGCGGTGGTGGCGCATGCCTTTGATCCCAGCACTTGGGAGGCAGAGGCAGGCGGATCTCTGAGTTCGAGGCCAGCCTGGTCTACAGAGTGAGTTCCAGGACAGCCAGGGCTATACAGAGAAACCCTGTCTCGAAAAACCAAAAAAAAAAAAAAAAAGTAGGCATTTCAAAACGTAAATTTGAGAGAGAAACAAATATTCAAAATTTACAGATATCTCTGGACAACATGAATATGTTTCCTTCCTAGATTACATTTGTAAGTAGGAAACTGCACTTCAAAAGTTCTTTTACATTTGTGTATTTGTCTGTGTGTGCCATTGTACTATTACATATGTGTATATGTATGCATGTATGCTTGTATGTATGTATGTATGTATATATGTATGTATGTATTGTGCCCCTATGGGCACATGCATGTCTATGGTGCTGCAATATGCCTGTGGTCAGAAGAAAATTTGTGGGCATTGGTTTTCTCCTCATACTATGTGGGTCCTGGGGAATCAAACTAGGTCATAGGCGTGGCAGCAAGCATCTTTGCCAGCCCAAGGCATACATTTTAAAGCTCACTAATACTAATCAGGAACTTAGTCAAATAACTCTCCTGAATCACTGGGTTCTAGAAGTCCAGATTCTCTTCTGTTGAATCTTTTGTGCTCAGGGGTAAATATGGGCAACCCTGTTATTGTAGACAGGACCCACATCCACAGAGGTCTGCGTGACTGCCACCACTGGGTCTCACCTAATCCCGTGTGCAAGGCAAGCAGTCCAGCTGAAAGCATTAAGAGCACTTATGTGTAATTCTACCACAGATTTGTAGAAAAGCCCTAGAAACCTTGTTTTGACATTAACCATGAACTGAAATTTATTGCAATTTCTATTTTAGCTACGGCTATAGTTTTAGGGTTGAATGGCTCTTTTCATCAAATGGAAAGCCAATGAAAGCACTTTCTAATTCTAGTGTTAAAACACACACCAGCAATTTTATCCACAGACGAATAAACCCAAGTCGATTGCAATCCACTGGGTGTTCTTGGCTCTCTGTTTGCTTTGTATAACTAAAGCAGTGCAGGTAATTTATTAATAACTAACACAAGATCTAGCACATGTTGAGTGCCTATGCTGGTCTGCATGCTCCATACACACTATTCATTTTTTCTGTCTTTCATTAAACATTTGTTTTACTTAGCATACGATGTGACACTCACTCAGTATTCACACTTGATACTTACTGAGACTGTAGCAGAGAACTAAGTTTCAGAGATTTCCTCTAATTGTCACAATCAACTCACTGTAACAGCAATTTCTCAAAGGAGGAAAATACTCTTGAGAATAAGTTGCCTAAGGCCAATATGACCTATGAGTTCTCTGGCTTAACATTTCTGGATCTTTCCATTTGACTATTCTGCTATTAAATTGTTGACTATGAGGAATGGAACATATTTACAGCCAGAAGGACACTGTTGAGAAGTTGATAATCGCTGGTAATCCATGTCAGGACCTCCTCACATGTATTAGCTCCTTGATTCATTTACTACACATACAGGCTACTTCTCACAAGTAATGTTTCCATTGAAACCAATATTTCCTAAAACACTTAAACAACACTTGAAAATTGCCATTGGCTTATCACTGGAGTTGAATCTAGGATACTCCATGGTCAATATAAACAACTTCCCAGATGTTCTAACCAGGACGGATGCTACAATTTTACTTTACATCACAGCCAGCTGATTTTGTTTTTATTTCAAGTCTTCATATATAGAAAATTATAAACCAAAAACAGCTCTAGGCACTGGGATACAGTAAGAAGGAAAAACTAAGCTCTAAAGGTATTCATATACAAGGTCTATTCATGTGATAGCAAACAAATAAAAAAAAAAGTAGCTGAAGACAGAGGATAGGAAGGGCCAGGTACACAGTTCAAGAAAGGCACCCATCATTCACTCGGGACTCTTATGTGGGAACTAAATCCCCAATATGACAAGAGAGTTGAGCAAGATATGAAGGTCCTACCTTGACTCATATGACTGGTGCTCTTAGAACAGATCTTATTTGTCCCTTCTGCGTCATGAGGACTCAGTAAGAAGACACCAGCTATGAGGAAGAGGCTGATATTTCAAAAAGAACTATACAAAGTATCAACAAAACCAGGAGTTGGTTCTTTGAGAAAGTCAACAAGATAGAGAGACCCTTAGCCAGACTAACCAGAGGGCACAGAGACAGTGTTCAAATTAACAAAATCAGAAATGAAAAGGGAGATATAACATCAGAAATCAAGGAAATTCGAAAAATCATCAGATCCTACTACAAAAGCCTATTCTCAACAAAACTGGGAAATCTGGGTGGAATGGACAATTTTCTAGACAGATACCAGGTACCAAAGTTAAATCAGGATCAGATAAACCATCTAAACAGTCCCATAACCCCTAAAGAAATGGAAGCTGTCATTAAAAGTCTCCCCCCAAAAAAGCCCAGGACCAGATGGGTTTAGTGCAGAATTCTATCAGACCTTCAAAGAAGACCTAATACCAATACTCTTCAAACTATTCCACAAAATAGAAACAGAAGGAACACTACCCAATTCATTCTATGAAGCCACAGTTACACTGCATATTCTCCCTTGGAGATGGAATGGTTTCTGTCTAATCAGGAACTAGTCACTATTTCCTTTCATAGAGGACTTCATACAAGATTTTCTTCTACTTCTATCATGTTTAATAGATTTTAAAAACTGATTGAGTGCGTATTACTTTTAGCTTCAGAAGATATTATGTATATTTAAGAGGCATTTAACTATTATAAATTATTTTGATGACTTAAAAAGTGTCAATACTGGGCTGGAGAAATGGCTCAGTGGTTAAGAGCACTGACTGTTCTTCTGAAGGTCCTGAGTTCAAATCCCAGAAACCACATGGTGACTCACAACCATCCATAATGAGATCTGATGCCCTCTTCTGGGCTGTCTGAAGTCAGCTACAGTGTTCCCACATATAATAAATAAATAAATCTTTGTGTGGGAGCAAGTGGGGCCGGAGTGAGAAGAAAAAGTGTCTGAAGACAGCTACAATGTACTTACATATAATACATAAATCTTTAAAAAGAAATGTCAATACTGAGTCATATATTTTAAAATAAATTGTATTAGCTTAATAAAAATAAAAATGAAGTTATAAAGAAAAAACACTTGCTATATTCCTTTTGAAGGGTAATTGGTCCACACATTTTCAATTAATTTTTATTTATGGAAGAGAATGTGGTCTATAATCCTTTATCTCACAGCATGGCCTACCAAGAAAAATAGTATCTACATTAGCTGATAGAGCATAAAAAAATACCAAATTTCTGTCTATACCATATATCTACAGAATAGTCCCAGGTGAAGATTGGGGAGCACAAATCTGTACCAGGAGAGGGACGAACTTTGCCCTCACTGTTGCCTCTGTGAGAACAGCTCAGAGAAACATCTACTTTGATGACGGGAATGACTGGGAATGTCTGATTCGGAGGCTAGCATCCATTAAAAGTCATGGTGCAAATTGCCTGTCTGCACTCTGTGGTCCTCCTGTGCCTGTCCACACTCCGTGGTCCTCCTGTGCCTGTCCGCACTCTATGGTGCTCCTGTGCCTGTCTGCACTCCGTGGTCCTCCTGTGCCTGTCTGCACTCCGTGGTGCTCCTGTGCCTGTCTGCACTCCGTGGTGCTCCTGTGCCTGTCTGCACTCCGTGGTGCTCCTGTGCCTGTGTGCACTCCGTGGTCCTCCTGTGCCTGTCTGCACTCTGTGGTCCTCCTGTGCCTGTCTGCACTCCGTGGTGCTCCTGTGCCTGTCTGCACTCCGTGGTGCTCCTGGGCCTGTCTGCACTCCGTGGTGCTCCTGTGCCTGTGTGCACTCCGTGGTCCTCCTGTGCCTGTCTGCACTCCGTGGTGCTCCTGTGCCTGTCTGCACTCCATGGTCCTCCTGTGCCTGTCTGCACTCTGTGGTCCTCCTGTGCCTGTCTGCACTCCGTGGTCTTCCTGTGCCTGTCTGCACTCTGTGGTCCTCCTGTGCCTGTCTGCACTCCATGGTGCTCCTGTGCCTGTCTGCACTCCGTGGTCCTCCTGTGCCTGTCTGCACTCTGTGGTCCTCCTGTGCCTGTCCGCACTCTGTGGTCCTCCTGTGCCTGTCCACACTCCATGGTGCTCCTGTGCCTGTGTGCACTCCATGGTGCTCCTGTGCCTGTCTGGACTCTGTGGTCCTCCTGTGCCTGTCTGCACTCCGTGGTGCTCCTGTGCCTGTCTGCACTCCGTGGTGCTCCTGTGCCTGTCTGCACTCTGCGGTCCTCCTGTGCCTGTCTGCAGTCCGTGGTTCTCTTGCTGTTGACACAATGGGACCTGAATACACAGAAGGATGGGAAGGGTTTTTGGTGTCTTGGGATTTAATGGCTAGGTGAAAGGGTTATAGGCCAACTACTTCCCAACAGCAGCATCCTATAGCAGATCTCTAGGCTGAGTAAGAATGGCCACCTGGGCACGTCCTAACCCAGCACGCCTCCTTTAAATGAAGCATCTTCAAACTTCTCAAGATGTATATCGCTTTTCAAATGCTGTGTGTACATACACATACAATTATAATAAAATAAAACTTTAAAATGTTTAAAGGCCATCAAGATGACTTAGTAGGTACAGAGTTATGTATAAACCTGAAGACCCAAGTTGGAACCACAGGACCATAAGACTAAAGACAGAAGAGAAGTCCAAGAAGTTACCTTCTGTCCTCCACATGCTCACTGCAGCCCATACATGTACACACACATATGCATACACACATGCACACATACCATATATGTGTATTAATAATAAATAAATGATATAAAATAATTTTAAATGGTTAGTATATCTTTAAAAAAATTGTATTCCATGGTAGTCTGAGCCTGGAGATATTTAAGAGGAGAGTCCTGAGGTCAGGTGAGGTTGACAGATGCTGAGCATAACCCTTCTCCTGCAGGGTCACAGAGGAAATCCTGCTTAACCTCGCTTAATAAACTTACCTGACTGCAGGGCGCCATCTTACATTGCTGCTCATTGGTCTGCGACAGGTTCCGTAGTAGATCCAAGATTATACTTTGAAAATCATAACCTTTTCATAGAATATCTAATATAACCTTTACAAACGCAGCAGAGAGTGCTTTAGCATGTACGTGTGTGAGAACACCTCTCTACTTTAGATGCCTCTTCACCACAGGAACTGTGTGCTTTGCACGACACAAGGCAAGATGCCTAGTCTGCTCCAGCAAAAGGACGAAAAGTTTGCTGACCCTTTTGTCTTTAGGCTAACAAACAAATTGTTGGATTCTACCACAGCATTTGCTACACACATGCTATTTGCTACATGTGTGCCATTTTACTCTGTACTTATGTAGAACTCACCTCACTTGGGTGGATAAAATCAACAGGTTTGGGATCCAGCTTGGTTTTGTAGGGTGGATATCTATGTCCGAAACATTTGTTTGTACTTGTTTTGTGTCTCCATAAGCAATAGATGGGGAAAAGGCAAGTCTAAAAGTAAATGTAGAAATAGGAATACTATCACCTTAGGTTTCTCTTCATTTGAAAATATAGTGTTAGGATAATATCTAAAGAACTGAAACTCACTTCTCATACAGTCCAAAGCCAGTGTTGTTTTCTATAAAATTGTGTAGAAGTCGAGTTGTGAACGGAAAAAGTCTGCGGGGAGTTACACTCACTATTCCAGGTTTACAGTCCTCAGTTATCAAACTGCTGGTAAAGTAGAGAAATACACCCAGGGGCCTTAATTACTCTCAGGTGTGCTGGCTGGTTGGCAGCACGTCTCTGGCCTGTGTACCACATCCTCAGGGAGGCATTTCGAATCAGCAATGGTACCAGAAAAAAACAGGAAGGAGGGGGTCGGCGAGGAAGAGAAATTCACATTTCTGAACTAGAAAGGAAACTGGAATGCTGGTGCTCACCAACGGTCCTCACGGAGCCCTGGCTAAATGCGAACAACTTTGACATGACCCATAAGCGTCACTCTCTAAAGAGCATTCCCCGCCTCGGCCAGATTCTATTCCCCATAGCAGGAAATGAAAGCCTCAAGCTCTGCTGAGTGACATGTACCCCCACAGCCGTGACATCGAAGTTCTAAATATCCCTAGCATGTAGCATGTATTCAATACTCATGTAGTTATTGAATCCCCCCTACACACACACACACACACACACACACAAACACACACACACAAACACACACACACAAACACACACACACACACACACACACACACACACACACACACACAAACTTTGGACTTTAAGAAGATGGGAGAAGTATTGCCTAGAAGCAAAAGTCTTGGTTTTCTAGAGCTCAGGAAAGGATTTAGCATAAACTGATCTATTATCAAAATATCTGTCAAAGGAAAAGTTTCATGCAAAAAAAAAAAAAAAAACTATTTTCTAAAATAGTACCCTAAGTCCCATGGGTTTCAGACTAAATCTAGGGCCTGCCATTCTATTTCAATACCTCTCCAGATTTGTAATCTATAATTACATCATTCAACAATGTTTTCTGATGCTGGTAATAAATGAACAGTATTTTAAGTATCTAATTCAGATTTAGTAACTCTGTAGTGTTTTTAGTATACAATTTACCTGACATACTTGGATACTTGTCAATGTGAGGATATATGCGTATACACATATGTTCACATTTCCATTGAGTTATTCAAACAATAACGGTGTCACTGGCTTTAGATTTATGCACATTCCACATATCATTATGTCATTCATACATGACAGATTCCAGAATGTCAGGGGGGAAAGTTCCAAAGGAGGCTCATTAAGAGTTATTAAAACCATGTTAGATCTCTAACAGATGCCGGGTGTCTTGAAACCTTAATTTCTTGGGCTATAAAACAAAGCTACAGAATGCCAGTAGAACATAAAATACAGACACACGTATTAAAATACATGTTTCTTGATGACAATAGCTGTGTGCTGGTGCTGCTGTGGTGTCTCTATTATCCGTGGTAGTCGTTACCTTCCTCCTTGCTGTGATCAAATACCCCGCAAGGAAGGAAGGGATATGTGGGGTCACCATGTAAAACAGGTTCCAGTCTCATGGCACAGAAGGCATTGGCGGCTGGAGCAGGAAGTGGTTGGACACACTGTGACCTCATTCAGGAAGCAGAGAGGAGGGCAACTGGGACCAGTCTACACAGCCTCAAGGCCCACCTCTAACAACTGACTTCTTCCAGTGAGACCCCACTTCCTAAAGGCCCCACAATCTCCCAAACAGCACCAACCGATAGGACTAAGTGTTCACACACATGAATATATGAGGTGGCTGTGCGAAAAGCACACCGCTATAATCATGGCTAAACTTGAAGTGGTTTTTCGATGTTAAGTGTGAAGATGGAGTCCAGGTGATGGCCTAGCATGAATTCAGAACTAAGAAGTTTTGTTTGTTTGGCCTTAAGTTGATTTCTGGTCTCTTCCTAGAAAGTAGTCAAAACTGGAGAGAGCAGTAACCAAGACAGACAGGGAGACAGAAAGCAGGTCAGGAACACAAGGTTTTGGTAACAAATAGTTTGGGTTGGTGTTAATATGTAAATTAGATTTATCTAGTCCATTCAGTTTGAATATCTGCACTAAAATTCAAGGACAATACAAATTATTACGTAGGTTAGGAAATTGTATTTGTTATGTACTATTATGACTCATAAGCAGGAAAAAGACAAAGACAAAAAAATAAAATGTATGCTTTTTCTCATAACTAATTTTTGCTTTGTTCTACAGTGTGCTTAGAAAGTCAAATGGGAAGATCAACAACATTCTTTTTTTCCTGTTTTTTTTCCTTTTTTCCCCTTATTTTTATATTTTCCTTGTTTACATTTCAAATGTTGTCCCCTTTCCTGGTTTCCTCTCCGAAAACCCCCTTATCCCATCCCCCTCCCCCTGCTCACTAAGGCACCAACAACATTCTTATCATAAAATTTCTCACTGGGTTTTGTTGTTAATTAACTATAGATTCTGTGTTATGGAATTTTTTCCTACAACTATTTTTGTAAAAGTGGTTTTCGCCGGGTGGTGGTGGCACACGCCTGTAATCCCAGCACTCTGGGAGGCAGAGGCAGGCGGATTTCTGAGTTCGAGGCCAGCCTGGTCTACAGACTGAGTTCCAGGACAGCCAGGGCTATACAGAGAAACCCTGTCTCGAAAAAACCAAATCCAAAAGAAAAAAAAAGTGGCTTTTATTTGCCTGTTATAATTGTCTCCTCAGGGGCTTACTGCCTCAGTTTGCTAACCTGGGCCTAGAGGCCTCTAGGCTCCGTACAGTCTTACGTAGGCTTAGAATGTTTTAAGCCTGAGACTTGCTGTAGAATAAGCTCACTCCTTCCTATTTCTTTCTGAACTCTGGCTGCCTGGCCAACTCGGCTGTTCTGGCTCAAGCGCCTCTCCAAGCTGACTGACTCAATCTGGCTTCTCTCTCAGCCTCTGACTAGTTTGCTCCGCCTGGCCTCACACTAACCCTGACAGTTCTGTTCTAGTCCTCTGGCTCTCTCTCATTTTCTGGTTCATTCTGTCTTCACCTGTCTCTAGCTTGTTTTCTCTTCAGCCTGTCTCTGGACAACCGTCCCAGGAAATCTGCTCTTCCCCCACCCCCTTCTTTGCACTGCTCTCTCTTAAGTCCCCTCTCTGGTCTCCTGAGAGACCGGCATGTCAAACCTCTCTCTGATCACTTTATCTGCCTTTTAATTAGACGTCACTTTCAAATACGGGTACATCTCCTTCTACAAAGCAACTTTGCCTTCATTGTTTGGGATTAAAGGTGTGTACTAAGAGTGTGTCTGAGGGATTTAAGGTGTGTGCTGGGGCTGAGCCATGCCACAAATAAACAGGCTTTTCCAGTAAACAACAAGATCAGGGTTCACAATATGCAAACATCCTGCAACATATTTTGGTAAAATAAAACAAAGAACTTTCTGAAACATTTTTCCATTCAATGGACTATCCTAATATATTATACCAAAGGTCATCTTCTATGTATTTTACTAATATTGTACATTCTCCAAAGCATTTTCTGATAAATGTTTTATTAAAAAAAACCTATGTCTATACATAATTGGCACTTTATAACAAATAATTACTAAATCTGAAGGTTATTAGTGTTTTGCCAAAACAGCCACCCAGAATTGTAATGAAGGCTGACTCGGTTGAGCACCATAAAGTGTAAGGAGTGACTCTCGTTTACTTACTATACACATGGCAGTTCTTTTTTGATACAGTCAGAAGCCATCTAAGGAAAGTTCAGAGAGAGGAAATGTAACGAAAGTGGTAATGTATAATGATTTCTAAGTTTTATGTCCACCACAATGATCAGCTGTACCTAGCACTTCCAAAAATGTTAGTGTTGGAGTAAACAAAGAGCTAACTAAATCCTGAGCATTTAGTTGAAGAGAAAACAGTACTGCAGAGAAATGAAGGACAGGAGTTGATGAGATGCCAAGGTGTGGATGAGAGATACAAATACAAAGCAGAAATCAGAAAACTAAAACAAAGCAGAAGAAAGGGAGGTAAAGTTAGTGGGATGTCTGACTACCATATATATATCAGAAATCATCAGTTGTCATCCTGAACTCAGTAGTCTGATGGGCTCTCTACAATCTATTTCTGTTTATATACAGCCCAAAATACTAAATTAACAATCACAGCCAGCCTTGATTACATCACAGCTCCTGATAAAGCCTTTTGGAATGAATTTTTAGATGAAAATAATGACCACAGAACAAAATACTTCTCTAAGCCCGATCCAGTATCTATCATACAGTAGGCAATAAATAGAGACCAAGTCCTGGTTAGTTTTATGTCAACTTGGTGCAAGTTAGAGTAATTGAAGAGGAGCAAGTGACTGTCCTACCTGGGGAGTCATCCAAACCCCAACACTACTATGGATGACAAGAAGTGCATACCAAAAGGAACCTGTTATGGTTGTCTCCGGAGGGGCCCTGCCAGAGCCTTACACATACAGAGGCAGATGCTAGCAGCCAACCATTGGACTGAGAGCAGGGTCCCCAATGGAGGAGTTGGATGGCAGACTGGAGGAGCTGAAAGGGTTTACAGTCCCGTAGGAAGAACAATGATGTCGGCCACCCAGACACCCCAGGACTCCCAGGGACTAAACCATCAACCAAGGGGTACACATGGTTCCAGCCAAAAGAATGGCAGAGGAAAACCTTGTCAGGCATCACTGGGAGGAGAGGTCCTTGGTCCTATGAAGGCTCGATAGATGTCCCAGCGTGGGGAAATCGAGGGGTGGTAGGTGGGAGTGGGTTGGGTGGAGGGACATATTCTTGGAGGCAGGGGGTGGGAGGAGGGGTTGGGGGTTTTCGGAGAGGGGGGAAACCAGGAAAGGGTATAACATTTGAAATGTAAATGAAAAATATATCCAATAAAGAAAAAAAGAAGAGGAGCAAACTTCAATTGAGAAGAAACCTCCATAAGCCTGAGCTATAGGTAAATGTGTAGGGCATTTTCTTAATTAGTGATTAATTTGGGAGAGCCCAAACCACTGTAGGTAGTGTCATGCTCAGGAAGTGGTTCTGGATTCTATAAAATGCAGGCTGAGGAAACCATGAGGGGCAAGGATCACGCTCCTCTGTGGCCTCTGCACCAGGCTCTGCCTTCAGGTTCCTACTCTGACTTACCTCCATGATAAACAATGATGTGGGCATGCAAGCCAAACAAATTGTTTTCTCCTTGCAATGCTTTTGTCACGTGCTTCTTTATCGTAATAGTCTAAGACAGAGCATGAGGAATACAATCTAGGAATTACATTGCCTTCTAAAGGAATTTAAGGCTGCTGAAAGCGTACTTACCATCAGAGCATAATTACCGCCATCGTAGTTGAGAGCACTCATTCTTGCAGAAGACCTGGGTTTAATTCCCAACACATACATGGTGGTTCACAACCATTCATAACTCTAATTCCAGGATACACATGACACACAAGCAAAACGTTCATACACATAAAATAAAATAAGCAATTATTTTTTTAAAAAAATCATGAACAGAAATCATGTAATGTTCTTTAATCTTGCTAAGCAAAGGGTTTGGGTATATATCAATATTTATAGGTAAACTAATCTCGGAGAAAGATTCAAATATTCAGATAGTTATCTTTGATTTGAAAAATATGTGAGAGTTTGAATTAGTTGAATATATAGATAGCATGAAAATAGAATGGTAAGACCTCTGAAGTGTGTGGGTAATAAATCGAGCACCCCCACTTATTTAACTATGGCAGCAATATTGACCGAGCATTTGTATGAGATTAACACCTCTAAAAACAAGTGGCTGCAAATGCTAACTTAGAAAAAAAATTATTTTATCTGCCCTCAATCAAATTTGTGTGGAGATTGAGGGGTGAAACTCAGTCATAGAGTGCTTGCCTAGAATGTGTCCATTAAATCCTAAGTTGTACTCTTTAGTAACATACACACACACACACACACACACACACACACAGAGAGAGAGAGAGAGAGAGAGAGAAAGAGGAGGGGGATAGAAAGAGATAGAAACAATTATTTATTCTCACTTCTGGTGGTCATTTAAATAGGCAATAAGAATTGAAATGCTGTCTAAGTGAATTCATCAACTTTTATTTGGAATTTTGGTTGAATTCAAATGCCACTGAGAAACAGGTTAAAACTTCTATTAAGAAGCACAAAAGGAAGCCGGGCGGTGGTGGTGCACGCCTTTAATCTCAGCACTTGGGAGGCAGAGGCAGGCAGATTTCTGAGTTCGAGGCCAGCCTGGTCTACAAAGTGAGTTCCAGGACAGCCCGGGCTACACAGAGAAACCCTGTCTCAAAAACAAAACAAGAAGAAGAAGAAGAAGAAGAAGAAGAAGAAGAAGAAGAAGAAGAAGAAGAAGAAGAAGAAGAAGAAGAAGAAAGGGTCTGGATGCAGAAGCACAAACCCTTAATTCCAGGGCTTGGAAAAACCTGGTCTACATGGTGAGTTCTAAGGTAGTTAGGACTACACAGAGAGATCCAGATTCAAGAAGAATATAAAGAGGAGGAGGAGGAGGAGGAGGGGAGGAGGGGGAGGAGGAAGAGAAGGAAGGGGAGGAGGAGGGCAAGGAGGAAGGGAGGAAGGGAGGAGGGGGAGGAGGAAGACAAGGAGGAGGGGTGGAGGAGGAAGGGGAGGGCATGGGTGAGAAGGAGGGGAGAAAAGGGGGGGGGAGGAGACTGATTTCATATCAGTACCCTAAAACCACTTTTGAAAACAGCCATAGGTTGTTTGGAAGGTGATGTATTGAGTAATTACCTGATTTTTAAAAGTGATTATTCTCCAGTATCTTTAAGGAACCATGTATAGTGTCGATCAGTTTTGAAATGAGCTTTGGCTGAAGCGGTTGACACAACTTGGTACATAGGCCCCTTGGCACATTCTAAGAAACCTCCCTGGATATGCGGCAGCCGTCCTACACTCCTTGCAAGAGGAAACCTCTGACTCTACAGGACAATGGGGGCCAGGGTGGGAAGGGTCCGTTCCTGACGGACCTTTCCGCAGAAGACACTCGTTTCACGTCACGGGGAGGTCTCCGTGGGGCAGATGGCTTTTGCCTCCCTCTCTTGGATTAAAATCTCCAAATCCCGACAATTCCCACAAAGCAGAAAGACTTACTCAGACATAAGTTTCTGTATTAGAAATGGAAATTTCTGACATAAGCAGAAATCTGCAGTTAGGTTTCTGAGTATGTAATTTTACCCCGATTTCAGCAAGAAAATAAGAATTTTCTTCTCTAAACTCATAATTTTTGTGGTATCTGGTTGTCTCGACGTGACAGTCACTTGAAGGGAATAAAAAATTTCGGAGGGGTAAAATTAAAACTTCATTATAAGGGAGTAAGAATCGCCTGCCGTGGAAGGAAGCCAGGAAGCTGAGAAAAACGGTTCGCTAAGCAGCGCTTGGCCAGCCCATTTGCCAAAATGTTGGCGTGAGAGTTCCCCTGAAAACAGCCTTGCATTTCCAAAGACCTCAGTGAGGAAATGGCCAAAAAGAATAAACAGTCGCTTCAGCTGCATACAGTGAAGAGTGCGGCCCGCGCACGGTGTGCAGAGTGCGCTCTGTTTATAGCTCGGAAGAACTGCAATTGCTTCCCTGGCATTCCTTTTTCGTTTTTTAAGTATAAACGCTCTGAAAAAAAAAATTAAACTAGAAATTGATGATCTAGCAGTGTTTCTCTGGCTGCCATACAGTACGGGCAATGAGTTCTAGACTCCAATTTATTGGTTTGTCAGAAAGTTTGGTTATTTTCATCAATTTAACTTCACATTTAACATTCCTCCACTTAATTGAAACCATGTGGACACGTTTGGTTAGCATCCACGTTCTTATAAGAAAAAAAAGGGGGGGTACTTTGTTTCAACCTCTTCAGCATTTACCAGCAATTTGTATTTTTCTTGCAGTAACAATTAAATATATAATTCCCGCTTAATAGCCAACCCTTCCTAATCCTGATTATCAGTGAGTATGTACAGCTGAGTCTTTGCAGATAGCCCGCTGGTCAGAGGAAAGAGCCTTCTTCAGAGTTTTCTTTTAATAACTGAAGAAACGATTTTTCTGGGAACTAATCCTATGATTTTTAAAATGTGACCTTGAAAAATGATGACCATTTTAGAGACTTCGTGTTCTTCCTCTGTTTCCTGCCCTCTCAGAAGCCACAGAGGAGAGCAGAAGAGCAAAGCGGACGCTCTCTAGCTACGCTTGTGCCCCACCCCCCACCCCCCACCCCCCAGTCACTGAGGAATGTGGCTATGGATGGCTTTATGGTGTGAGTTTTGTAACGAGAAGGATGTGTTCCATACCAAATAAACCAAGGACAGCGAGATAGCTTGTCTGCCTACTATACATCTGAGGATGAGCAGCCAGTGGAAAAATAACTGTGCCCTGTGTCCTTTCCCTGTTTGAAATTATGCCAAAAGGAAAATGGAAACAAAAAGGGACAGTAAGATCCTTTGGATCAATAAAAATGTCCCCTGACCAACAATGTTGGTCAGGGCATCGCAGCTTCTTTCACAGTCTTGGTAGAAGCCATCACACAACACCACAGACAGGTTTCTTGCTGGAGATAAATCACTCATTCCCGGGCAAGTAAGTGCTGAGCAAGGTCCATGCTGTTCTTCCAGACAATGCTACGGCCACACTCCAGCCAATTCCGTAGCCATGGAGAAGTGCACAGGACAGGTAAAGACAACCTTGGTCTATCACACCGCTTAGCCACACCGCTTGCGTCTTCCTATTTCTTGGCAACCTGGCTGTGAGCACACCTGTGAGGTCCTGGGCTGCATCGAGGAAGCCACACCAGCCATGGAAGAAGACCGGGCTGGAGCATGACTGGGTGGCTTGGCCATGTGCAGGTCAAGGAGCGGTTGAACAGTGGAGAAGAATCAGGAACCAAAGGCAAGACCGACAGTTGACAGTGAACTGAAGAACTGTTTTCTCAAGAAGATTCAGCGGCAGCCTCCTGCCTCAGGCTTAGTCGTCCTAGTCTCTTAAAGAGCCAGAGATCTTCTACTGTATGAATACAATCCTATTGTGCTGCTCCTACAGTGCTTATGAGGGCCGTTCCCTCATTATCTCAGTGGTAGAATGAAAAGGCACAGCTTACAGTTCCTTTGGAACTGGGCCATTCCTGACCTCAGGTTACCTGTCATGCTCACTAGCTAGCACTCTGAATTTACTCTTCCATGGCTTTATCCAGGATGTTGCATAGAGAGATAGATAGGTAGAGAGATAGATAGATAGATAGATAGATAGATAGATAGATAGATAGACAGACAGACAGACAGACAGACAGACAGACAGATAGATAGATAGATAGATAGATATGGATATAGATATGGAGATATATATACACATACATATATATGTGTGTGTATATATATTCTCTTGTTCCATTCTGCTTTCTGCTTAAAGGTGCTAGAATTTGAGCTCTTGGCTTAAAAGTTACTCCTTCAAGAACATCTCCACGACCCCCTAAATCAACCTGTCTGAAGGCAGACCTAAGGTGTTCTTTGAAACCTCTCTATATTAATTGAACCACAGTCTCTGGAACTAGGTGCCCAAGAAACCACATTTCTAGCAAGCCATTCCATATATTCTGGGGCAAACAAATATTTTAGGGCTGATTTAGACTCTGTGATAATATAAATAATATTTGATAGGCCATATAGCACAGTCATTAACCCATCAGAAGGGACACAGTGATCAATCAATCTGATTAGACCAGAGGACATGCCAAATGAAAAGGACTCCTGGCTGTCAGTCTCTGGTGTGTTGTAACAACAGTCAGCTGCCCTGTGCTGTGCTGTATCTGTGCCTTGTACTTCCTCTGGGCTATAATCCTTTATCTAATGTTTATTGAGTACTTCTTTTGTGGTAAATAGCGCTCTGAATACTTTTCTTACATCACCCAATTAGCTTGCAAGATAATCCTATTTTCATTTTATAGATAGAAAGAAAAAGTATGGATGGTGGTGGCACACACCTTTAATTCAGGAGGCAGAGTTCAAAGCAAGCCTGGTCTACAGAGTAAGTTCCAGGATAACCAGAGCTACACAGAGAACCCCTGTATCAAAAAAACAAAAACAAGCCAGGTGGTGGTGGCAGTAGCACACGCCTGTAATCCCAGCACTCTGGGAGGCAGAGGCAGGCAGATTTCTGAATTTGAGGCCAGCCTGGTCTACAGAGTGAGTTCCAGGATCGCCAGGGCTATACAGAGAAACCCTGTCTCAGAAAAAAAATAAATAAATAAAAGCAATCAAATGAACAAACAAACAAAAGTAACATAGAAATATTAAATCATTTGTTCAGGTCAAATAACAGTGTGTACACTAGAGTTTAGAGCCCTACACGTCATCTAGCATAGTATGCCTGAGGTATCAGCTATCAGCCTGGCTGTCCGGATTTCCCTCTTCATTGTGATCCCTGTGGTGTCAATCAACACTTGGAAAATGAAAGAGGTCACACTAACGTAGTGTTAGTCTAAGTAACTGTGTCTCGGTGAGACTGATTGCTTTCATAGTCCTAGGGACGCGAAGCTATCTTCTAAGGAACTTTAACTTCACAGAGCTTGTGATGTTATAAGGACCGAGGCGTAGGTCACTGCACTGTATACACCTGAAGAGCACCCATTATAGAATTTGCCTTTCTGTTCCAAGTATTTTTATCCACAGTGATAAAAATGAAGTTGGCATGTGTGCTCTTGGCCAGTAAAATCAGGCCAGAAAGGTTTAGGAGCAACAGGGGGAGTTCCATATCCCGTGGAATTAATTTCTTAGAAAAATATTTCCAGAATGTCAGTTAGTGAGGTGCATTATAGTCCACAGCCTCAGCAGGGAAATGAATTGTGCAGTGTAGCCCACTGTTGTGGAGAGCCCTGGGCTTGTATTTTGATGCTAATTCCACTCCTCAGAGGGGCTGCAGGTGAGGAGTTGCCTTGTGAACCTTCTCCCCACCTTAACTTTTCTTTTCTTTCTTTTCTTTCTTTCTTTTTTTTTGTTTGTTTTTTGTTTGTTTGTTTGTTTTTTGGATTTTGGGTTTTTTCGAGACAGGGTTTCTCTGTATAGCTCTGGCTGTCCTGGAACTCACTCTGTAGACCAGGCCTGGAACTCAGAAATCCGCCTGCCTCTGCCTCCCAGAGTGCTGGGATTACAGCGCCGCCACCACCACCGGGCTCACCTTAACTTTTCAAATACAGGCTTGAGCCAATGATTAGGAAGGGGGAGGAGCTGAAGGTTTGGAGGAGGAGAAAAAGGATCGCAGGCATGGGGAGGAGTTACGAGGGAGGAGTTATGAGGGATCGATGGGAAGGGGGAGGAGCTACGAGGGATCTAAGGAGAGGCTGGGGAGAGAGGAGCTCTTGGCCGGAGAAACTGCAAGTGATATGGGATAATATAGAAGGGAATAGAGTAGTGTAGTGGGAGATTTCCCAATCTAGGCTTAGAGCTTGTTTTGTTACTGATTGAGTTGAGATTTCTTTTACTGGGTAATTGGGTTGGAAAAATATAGCAACAGCCCACCGCCCAAGAAGACACCCAACCTCTCTCACCACAATATCGAGTTGATTTCTCCTCTCAGGATAGTGCACTGCGATTGTCTCTTACCGTAGTCATGGCCATCCGTAATCGTAGGCCCGACTTGAACTTTTCATGCCAGCTAAAACAGCACTTACCCACTTATCTGTCCTCTGTCCTCTCTTCCTGCTCTCTCTCTCTCTCTCTCTCTCTCTCTCTCACACACACACACACACACACACACACACACACACATCTTCGCTACTCTGGGCTAAGGTGAATCTCTAGTAGATAAACAGTCTCTGTCTCTTGATGTCTCAGAGTCAAACGAGTAGAAGGTAGGTCAATATGGCGTTAACCTGAAGAAAGCTTATATAGTCTTCTGTGGAAGTGGAAGCCCCCTTGGGAAAACAAAGATAAGCAAAGAGCAAAATCCTAACTGATTAGACAAGATTAAATAAAGAGAAGAGACTTGAAATAAAGTAACTACCATACCTGAGACCTGAGACGATTCATGGAAAATAAGATGGCTTGCTTTGCCTTGCTTTGCTTTGGTTTTTTGATACAGGGTCTCTCTACGTAACCCTGGCTGTCCTGGAACTCACTACATAGAGTAGGCTGGCCTCGAGTTCACGTAGATCTACCTGTAGCTTCTTCCCAAGTGCAGGGAGGGATGAAAGGGGCGGGCCCCACACTGAGCTCCTAAAGGACCTTTTAAGGGGGAAGTCAGAGTTCCCTTCTGGAATCTAATGCTTTTCAAGTGCTTTAGCTAAATGAATACTTATGCCATAGCCTAGCACGGGGACATAGGCCTTTAATCCTAGCACACAGGAGGAAGAAGCAGACAGATCTCTGCAAGTTTCAAAGCGTACCTGGTCTACATGAGTTAAAAGGCACGCAGGCCTACATAAAAAAATATCTCTGTTCCTGTCTCTCTGCTCCCCCGCCCTTTCTCTCAATATATGTAAATGGAGATGTGCCAATGGCACATCCCTATGATGTATCGGGTATGACATACCTGCTCTCTTTTATCTCTTTTCTAAGGATGCTGTACTTAGGGGGCTAAGGATGCCACTCGCTGGTAAAGAAAGCGCTTGCCAAGGCCTAGCATGTACATAGCGCTGCGTTCAGTTCACAGCACTGAAAATAAAAGCACCCTCAATATAAAGTTCATACCTGTCAAATTGACTTTCACAGTCATATATAAAGTTTGCCTTCTGCCGTACCCACCTATCTCAATCTACTTCCCAAGATTCTCCAACATGAGCTGAAGTTCTTCCCCGTCTCCCTTAATCTAGCTTTCCTGACATCAGGATACACGCATGCTTCTCTCTGAAAACCTAGCCAGTGAAACCTCCTCGGTATAGGCTCGGCGGCGGCTCCAGCTCACGTAGCGTTCCCTCTTTTCTGAACTTTAACTCGCATCCTTGGAGCCAATCACGTGGGTATTTATTATGCTCCACAGTGCTGTGTCGGTGAGCCGCCCACGGCGAACGCCTAGCACACAGTTTGGTGCTGTTCAAGGGCCATTATACTGGGTGGGCGGGTATAAACTGCGATGGATCTAAAATCTTCCTCTTGGCACATCAAACATTTGTGATGATCTGAAAAATGCCTGTGTGTGTGTGTGTGTGTGTGTGTGTGTGTGTGTGTTTTCCATGGGAATCATCCTCTTAGAGCTCATCTCAAAGAAAAATCTAGAAAGTGGTTCACAGACTGATGCTTCGGTCAGTCTCTGAAGTTCTAGGGCTGCAACACGCTCCCTGCAGACCAGAATCAACTGCTTTGGATGTTCTTTCTTCCACCCACCCCAGGAAGCCACGTTCTTCCCCATTCCATCCAACCATCCAACAATGGGTGATACTGGGTTGTAAAGCACTGTGGTCACACCTCATGATAAGTTTTGCTGATTTCCTAAAATAATGTTTGAAGAATCCTACTCTAATCCTGAGCCTGGCTGTACCTGTCAAACCTACACCTAGGCAGCTGCTGTTGTGTTCACTTCTATTGCCCTCCAGGCTTACCTCATCCTGATGCTACATTTATCATATCTCTTCTGTAATTGCCTGTCTTCCAGAGTGAAGAAGCAAGGATGGGCGGGCGGTGGACTCGGGGAAATCAAAGTTCAGATTCACTTTTGCAATGGGTGTGCCTTGGGGCCTCCTGACTCCTGGCTGGCTCACTTACAGGTCTCACCATCTGCTCTGACCACACTTTGGTGCATCGGTACTAGAAATGGGACCCAGTGATCTTAGTGGAAACCTGAAAGTATGAATAAATGAAATGAGTATATTAATCAGAGAAGCAAGTATAAAGATGGATTTCCTTGGAGACAAACCTCAAATACACAATACAATGTCTCAATAGGGTGAGGACCGGAGGTGGCTTGGTCAGCAACATGCCTGCTGGGAAGTGCTAGGACATAAGAGCCCACGTAGGAAGCCAGCTGGTGACACGCGCCTGCGGAGCCTAACCAATTTAACAGGCTTCTGGCTCATTGAAAGACCCTCAAAAACTAGAGATAGGAGCAATAGAGAAAAATCTACAAATGTCAATCTCAGGGGCTCCCATGCCTATGCACACACAACTACACTAACAAATATGTACATCACACAGACTACACAATACACATGCCAAATCATCATCATCATCATCATCATCATCAATCAGATAAAAAAAAAAAAAACAGGAAAAGTCGTATAAATAGTATAATAACCATAATAAGGAAAGGTTCACTGTAATGGCTACAAGTTTTTCAATCTGATTCTAAATACACATTTTCATCACAATCTAACTCACTATTTTTTTAAAGATTTATTTATTTTATTATATGTAAGTACACTGTCGCTGTCTTCAGACACCCCAGAAGACGGCATCAGGTCTCAATACGGATGGTTGTGAACCACCATGTGGTTGCTGGGAATTGAACTCAGGACCTTTGGAAGAGCAGTCAGTGCTCTTAACCACTGAGCCATCTCACCAGCCCCCCCTTCACTATTTTAATCAATAATTTTTTCATAAATAAAATAAAATTTAACTAAAATTGAAACATTTGAATTCCCACAAAATTTCGACTCCCGGTCTGAATTTTTTAACATTCATTCAGTTACACAGTAAACAAATGTTTAAATTAGGACAGTCAACAGAATCACAAACAAGCCAGGCATGATGGTGCAGCACTATAATCTCAGCACGTGAGAGGCAGAGGCAGGGGGACATAGTGAGACGCTGTTTTAACCTCCTGCTCCCTAAAGGGAGAGAGACTCACAAAGGCCACTTCCTCTCTGGGGACTGCCCTCTCCTACTTGTGGCATCCAGAGTAGGCATCTAAATGTATTCCTAGCCTTTGCCAGGAATTCGGTTACCTATTACCTTTGGTTACGTCTTACCAGAAGACAATTCTATTTCATAGATACATTTATTACAGAAATGACTTTTTAAAAGCAAATTATTATAATGAAAAGCATATACACACTTAAAGCATCTGCAACTCAGATTTCACTGAGCTGGGGGGGAGGGGTGCTGACATTGACAAAGCACTCAGCCCTCCCTCTTTTCATTTACAAGGTCATTAGGCAAGGTCAGGGCACTGCAGTCTGTATGTGCAGGGACACACTTGAAGACTCTTGTAATCTGTAAATAATTAGACTCTTCCAAACAAAAAGTTCATATTTATTAAAAATCTTGATTTCCCAACATCTTTTCAATTATATTTCTTACTGTAAGTGAGAAATCTGGGTAGTTTATCATTGCCAATAGGTTTTCCTGAAAGAGTAATCTTTACAGAAAATAATATCATACATTTCTGTTGGTAATTTGGCTCTATTATCAAAATCTCAGATGAATTGGAATTTCTGACTTATCCACATTAAAGATAGATGTAGTCACACCATTTTGTCAATATCAAAATACAAGATGGAGAGGTGAGGCTGAAATAAAGTCAGAGCTTATGAAATATAAAATAAATGTTGGTTATGGGCAATTCAGTATAACTTACTGTCACAGCTAGTGATGATTCACAGGCACCAAATTCTCTGAAACATTCATTATTCTCTGCATTTATGTTTTTGGCTATTTTACTCTGTTTGTTTGTTTGTTTTGTTTTTTGTTTTTTCAAGACAGGGTTTCTCTGTATAGCCCTGGCTGTCCTGGAACTCACTCTGTAGACCAGGCTGGCCTGGAACTCAGAAATCTGCCTGCCTCTGCTTCCCAAGTGCTGGGATTAAAGGCGCGTGCCTGGCTATTTTACTCTTTAGAGTCAGATGGCAAGGACAACATTTAAAAGTGAACATGTAACACGTTTAAAAGTTTGCTTACTAGTATAAAAAACATTAACTCCCTCTGGGAATGTTAGCATGGCTGTCTTGGATTCTTGCCTACGTTGATATTTCATAAGGGTTCTTCTACCCAGGAATGAGGTCGAGACAAATCTGCTGACTGACCAACTTCATAAAACAATGTAGCAATGGAGTGCTTAAAGAGAACAATGTAGCAATGGGGCGCTTAGATAAAACAATGTAGCAATGGTGCGCTTAAATAAAACAATGTAGCAATGGGGCACTCAAATAAAACAATGTAGCAATTGGGGTGTTTAAAACAATGTAGCAATGCTGCACTAAGACCAGGAAAGTAAACTATCCCAGTTGTAGAGAAGAAAGCTGATGCAGAAAGCTGATCCAGGCAGAGACAGCCATCCAGCCTTCAGCCTTGCTTATGTACCGGGATGTTGGGGAAGGAGAGAGGGCATGAGCTGGAGGAAGCACTGCTTGTGATATAATGATTTTCCTGTGGATTCTTTCCCTTTAATCCTGGGGTGCTGAAAGCACAGCCTAGTCACTGACAGTCTGACCTCTGGTCAACGTTATAAATCACCCTGCTGACCAAGTAAGATGAAGGTCTGCAATGAAGATCTGTAATCAACCCTGCAGCCCGTCCCAACCACATCCATTTCAGGAGAAGATATAAACCAGCATCTTTCTGGTCAGCCCTACAGAGGAAGTTAGAGATGGGCTTCTCTTCCCTTGAAAAACTTGATACATGAAAATGCTACTTGAAGACATTATTTGTTAACTTTTTAAAAAGATTTATTTATTTATTCATTTATTTATTTATTATATGTAAGTACACTGTAGCTGTCTTCAGACTCCAGAAGAGAGCATCAGATCTCCTTACGGATGGTTGTGAGCCACCGTGTGGTTACTGGGATCTAAACCCAAGACCTCTGGAAGAGCAGTCAGTGCCCTTAACTGCTGAGCCATGTTGTTAACTCTTAAACATAAATCTCCATCAGTGGGTTTTAAACCTGATGAATTCGGGGTGCTGGAGAGATGGCTCAGCGGTTAAGAGCACTGCTTACTCTTCTGAAGGTCCTGAGTTCAAATCCCAGCACCCACATGGTGGCTCACAACCATCTGTAATGAGATATGACGCCCTCTTCTGGTGTGTCTGAAGACAGGTGCAGTACTTACATATATAATAATAAATAAATTTAAAAAAAAAAAACCTGATGAATTCGGGGAGCAAAGAACAGCAATATTGATATCAAGGGAGGTGACACTGCACACTTCAGAATTTAAAACCAGGGAATTTCTGCTGTTAAATTTTGAATTCATGTGAGAGTTTGACCAGGTATCTCACATTATTCTTAGCTTTTGCATCATCCTGCCAGGAGCTAGTAAACAGACTGGCTCACACATTTCACTTGTATAAGATATAAAAACAAAATGTGAAAAGTTAACGTACAGAAAAGCTCAAATAGGTGCCCAGAACCTGATCACATCAGCTTTACAGAAGAATAAAAATATCACATACATCATGATTGCAAAAATGACAGCAAGGCTCCAAATTTCCAAAGCCTTATTATTCTATGGTGGTAAGAATACTGCTAGATTATTACAATGATCTGGCCGACATATTTTTTATATATATACACAACAGTAAAATAACACAGTATTTAATGGCAGACTATCTGGGTCAGTTATCATGAATATGAGGTTTCAGCCGGGCAGTGGTGGCACACACCTTTAATCCCAGCACTTGGGAAGCAGAACAGGTGGATCTCTGAGTTCAAGGCCAGCCCGGTCTACAGAGTGAGTTCCAGGCAGCTAGGGCTACACAGAGAAACCCTTTCTCCAAAAAACAAAAACAAACTAACACACACACACACAACCACATGAAATGCTTTAGACATCTCAGCAATTAGAAACACTGTATCTTCTTGCAGAGCACCAACAATCCCCAGCACCCACATCAGAGCTCACATTGATCAATAACTGCAGCCCTGGGGAATCCAACACTCTCTTCCGACCTGTGCAGACAACAGGCATGCACACGGTACACAAACACTCATGCAGGCAAAATAATAAACACTGAAAAATAAGAAAGAATAAGGGCCTAAGAGGAGCGGCGACTTATATGTTCATGACTCTTCTGTTCTTTGATAAACACCAGAATAAAAGCGACTTAGGAAAGAAAGGCTCCTTTGGCTTATGGTTCCAGAGGAAGGGGTCCATCACAACATCACAACCTGAAGGCATAGCAGCAAACAGCAGGCACTGATGCAACAGGAGCTGAGAGAGACTGCATCTTCAAAGGATACGTGAGGCCCAGAGAGAGCAAACGGGAAGCAGGGTGACAGGACAAGATCTCAAGTCCTCCCCAGTGACATGCTTCTTCCAGCAAGGCCACACCTCCTAACCTCCCTAAACAGCGCCACCTACTGGGGACCAACTGTTCCAGTAGCAGAGGCTGAGGGCACTTGTCATTCAAAAGCCCACACACAGTAAAAGTTCTTATACAAGACTAAAGGCCTGAGAAGACCAATGGCCCAAATCAAATCCGTCACGCAGCAAGAAGAGCTTCAGCTCATCATCCAGTCTTCTAGTGTGTTGGGAGAGACCTGCATTGAGAGGTAATCAGCTGCAGCCAGTCCGTTTCAAATGTTAATTTCACCCAGTAGCACCCTCAGGGATGCAGCCAGAATGATGTTTAATCAAGTATCTGGGAACCCCGTCAATCTGACACAACTGCAGTGTGGTTTCTGCTCTTGAGACTACCCTTTGGGACGACCAGGTCTCCTCCACAAACAATGCTCATTTCACACAGTAAGTGCGAGCCATTACTCAAAAGTTTAATGCCCCCTGTGCAATCTTTGAATTTCCCCATCTGTAAAGACACATTTGATGCTCTCCCATCCACCTTGGCGTTCACTGAACTTCAAATCAACCTGCTGAGAGACAAAAGAAGCATTTCTGAATGTGATGCTCACAGTCATACTAACCTGATGCTCATAACCACAAGGCTAGTCTTCTTTTCAATTAAATAATATGTGCTTAATGATTTCTGACACCGAGGAAAGAGCATCAGAGAAGAGCATGCTGGTCTCTCTGTTTCCTTTGGACTCACATCACCTACTTATCCCCTGGCAGGCAGAAAGCCTTAATTTTTTTTGTGGATGACCGGGTATAGCCAACCGAAGTCTAAGTAAATTTAAGGTTCCAACAAAGTTGCTCACTCCCCTGAAAGCAAATCTTTGCACAACGAAAAGTTCACAGGGTAATTTTGAGGGCTCTTGCCAGTGCTAGATAGATTCGGCTTGCTTTTAGTGCTCAGATCAAAATTATCATTAGAAAAAAATGTTTCAAATATGATATATTTGAAAAGTACATTCTCTGAAAACCTATAACCCTCAAATAAACAAAATGACTTCTTGGTGAATAATTACACTTCAAAGAAAGTTAAATGCTATTATTCACTGGCAAAAGACAAGAAAATAGGTGCAAAATGTAGTGCAGTGGGGGAACTTCTAAGAAAAACATTTTATTGCCAAATGACACCCAGGCAAAGCTACCCACCAATTTTTCCTGTGGGAGGAAAACCGTGTCGCTACAGATAGCCTGGAGCGACATTCTAGGCAATTAGTCCATGGTGATTATTTATAACATAGCACATGTGGGTGTGACGAGGCATATGGACGGCCCCAGAGTGTACCTCTGAGTTACCCGATGCCCTTCTGGAAATGAGCAGTGGATTCTTGAAGGCCAAAATAGTCATAGTTGGGTAGAAGGAAGCATGCAGAAGATGGAAAGGAAAGATTAAAAGGTCGACAGCGTTCTTTTTTCTTCACTGGAAGCCAATTTATTTTTCTTTGAGGTAGAAGTATTCTGCCTTGAGGCTGGAGTAAACCAGCCGTGCCAGGGAATCACATTCATCACACCAAGGAAAAGACCACAAAAGAGACAGCATGACAAATGTCTTCTTCAGGAGCCAGGGTAGGGTGTTCAGAAACAACAGTAGGGTAGGACTTTATTTATCTCTCAGTGGCCTGGGGTCCAGCTTAGCAAGCTCTCCTCCCAAACACCCCATCTATCCATCGTTTACAACACTGACTGTATTAATTACATGGTGCCTCATCCTTCCTATTCTCAGAAGACTGAGAGAGCTGTGCATGAACCCAGGACACACACGTTATCCGTTATGGTGACTCTTGCCTCCCAGAGCCTATGGCCTTGACCCAGTCCCATTGATCACGTCAGACCAATGGAGATCACCAGGAAGGGGTGAGGTTAACTCTCTATTGCTCGAGGTCAGGTGTAGAAGCTAATGCCTGGTCCTGAATTCTAGAATCAGACTGACTTGCCTTTGAATTTCCTCTCCAAAGATAGTTATGTGACCTTCAGTGACTTCACTCCTGGAAACCTCAATTTCCTCACATGTAAAATGAAGCTAATTATAAACTATTCCTCAAAGCATACTTGTGAGGTGAATGTGAAACACTACCTTAAAGTATCTTCACATGCCATATAGTAAGTGTTCCAGAGGTGAGAATTATTATTACTGTATTTCATTTTTTTGTAATCAACCATTCCAAAGTAACTTGTGGAATTAATTTGACCGATTTCTATCCATTGTTTATGTAAAACATTTGGACTGACATCTATAGTCTTCTAAATTTGGGGTTCTCAATCTATGGGTCTCAACCCCTATGGGATCACATATCAGATGTCCTGCATATCAGATATTTACATCAAGCTTCATAACAGTAAGAAAATTAGAGTTATGAGGTGCCAACAATGTAATTTTATGGTTGGAGGTCACCATAACCTGAGGAGCGGTATTAAAGGGTAACAGCATTAGAAAGGTTGAGAAATCACTATTCTAAATGATCTCAAAAGACTGAATTTTAGAAGACTCGTTGAGGCTTTTTTGGTTTGGGGGATATTGTTTTGCCTTTGAAGCAGTCTCACAGGTAGATCAGGCTGGCTTTGAACACATAGAGATCTGCTGTCTCTGCCATCTGAATGCAGAGATTAAAGTCGTCTCTTGAGTTTCATGCTTAACTAATAACTTTATTCACTAACCTGTTTGTGGTCACTGTAGTGATTTAACTTTAGTGATTTAAGTTTGATATTTAGTAATAATTTAATAAATAATATACACTTTTAAAAGATGATGGCAGAGGTCAAAGTGACCTCTGTGAAGCCTGAATCAAATGCTTTAAGAAGACATCACAAAGGTGGTTTCTGACAAGGTAGGGGGAAATGACACTTCTCTAAGAATTACTATGCTTAGATTGCCTCTCAGGCACTTTAATCTTGCCCTGTTTCAAAGACATTTTGAGTAGAGAATGTGAAGGGTGTGTCTTAGGCATTGCTTATGAAAACAAGATGCTATAGACCTCAGCAGCACAAACCCTGGCCTCATATCGACGGCTCAGTCATGGACTCTCTGTGCTCATTTGGAAGTTGAAAGATACTCCACAGATGCTTGGGTAGTTCCACTCCGGCCTTTGAGTGGACCATTTGAGTCAGACAACAGTCTTGTTGACATCAGCAATCCCCATAAGCCATTATACCCCCTCCTTAGAATGATTCTACACTTAAAGAAGAGATTGTTGGCCAAGGGATAGATACATTTTTAGTTAGGGAAAATAAACTCAAGAGTTATATTGTACACTATGGTGAAAGCAAATAATATACTCTATACCACAAAATCTCTGAGAGTTGATTTTAGGTGTTCTCACAACAACAACTACAATGAAAAAAACATATGAGCCGGGCGTGGTGGCGCATGCCTATAATCCCAGCACTTGGGAGGCAGAGGCAGGCGGATTTCTGACTTCGAGACCAGCCTGGTCTACAGAGTGAGTTCCAGGACAGCCAGGACTACACAGAGAAACCCTGTCTCGAAAAAAAAAGAAAAAAGAAAAAGAAAAAGACATATGAAGCAATATACCAATTCACTTTTACTATGTGTTCTTGCACAGACAAAAAATAAGTATATGAGAGGCTACATATATGAATTAGCTTTTTCTAGACATTCTGCAACGTACACTTATATTAAGGCATATGTAATCTAAAATTTGCTAAAAATAAGCAATTAAAAAAACTAGGAGTGTGAAAGTTTTTTTTAACAAATGTCACTAGGCCAGTGGGTGGAATATCTCAAAAGCAGAAAGGGCAAGAAGCATGCATATAAAAATTCATGTAACTAGAGAAAAGAAGGATCTTGCTTTATCCACCAGAGAACGTGTCCTTTTTGTGCTTTGCCTGCTACCATCTTTAGCCACAACAAGAAACAAGCAGGATCTCGGAGGAAAAGGTTGCTGTGGGAAAGCAATAGGTGGCAGGCACCACTGTGGCCCGGAGCTTCACACGAGCTTAGATCTCGGACTTACGTCGAGCAGTGTGATTTGGTAGGTCTGGGGTAGGGCCCAGGAAACAGATAGAAAAACGTTGAATATATCTGAAAGATAACTAGGTTGGGGAGTGGGGTGGTATTGAGCAGTACTGCCTGACCAAAGGTAGTGTGAGGTCCAAGCGTAAGCCACATTTTCAGCAGTCCTTTCTGGTTTTATTTGTTTTGGCTATTTCTTTTTCCTTTCCTTCCCTTTCCCTTTCCCTTTCCCTTTCCCTTTCCCTTCCTTTCCTTTCCTTTTATTTTATATGCAAGTGTTTGACTGTATATGTATGTGTGTGCACCATGTGCGTGTTTAGTGCCCATGGAGGTCAAAAATAAATGTCAGGTTCCCTAGAACTGGAGTTACAGAGGGCTGGGAGCCACCATGTGGGTGGGCACTGGGGGGGGGTAGAGACCGGGTCCTCTCTCTCTGCAAGAGCAGCCAGTGCTCTAAACTGCTAAGCCATCTCTCCAGCCCTGATTCCTTAGTCCTGTACTTTATTTCTAACCAAGTTCAAAATGCTATCATTTTAATAAATAGTCAAAATAAAAATTGTCAGTGTAGTGTTCTCCATGTTTTGTCCTTTGTGTATTTGCAGCACTTTTAATCTTGTGTTTGCCAAGCTTCAAATACTCAGTAATCATGCATCATACTGCGAAAACAGAATAAGAACAGAAAGCGTTGGTTGTCTGGGTTTTGTCATGTGTCTTGGTGATGTCCTGTGTCTTGGTGATGTCATATGTCTTAGTGATGTCAGGTATCTTGGTGATGTCAGGTGCCTTGGTGATGTCAGGTGTCTTGGTGATGTCATATGTCTTGGTGATGTCGGTGCCTTGGTGATGTCAGGTGTCTTGGTGATGTCAGGTGTCTTGGTGATGTCAGATGTCTCAGTGATGTCAGGTATATGATTATGGAACTTTCTTTTTTTGTTTTCTTTTGTTTTTGTTTTTTGTTTGTTTGTTTGTTTTTGTTTTTCGAGACAGGGGTTTCTCTGTGTACCCTAGCTGTCCTGGAACTCACTCTGTAGACCAGGCTGGCCTCGAACTCAGAAATCCACCTGCCTCTGCCTCCCAAGTGCTGGGATTAAAGGCATGTGCCACCACTGCCCGGTGGAACTTTCTTTTAATCTTTACTATTACTAAGTGCTTAAAAGATCTTTATGAAGGTCACAAAGGATATTGGAAGAACATGGAACATTCAGGGTAGATATTGAAACTCAGGTCCAAAGTTTACATAGTAGGAGTTTAAGTATAAGCAAATCTTCAAAGGAAAACCAGTGAGGATGACTTGTAGGAAAACAAAAAAGAGATGACATTTGCAAAGTCTTGCTAGACGAGGGTAAAAAGCTGTCTGCCATGTTTTTCCTGATGAACTTTAAAAACCCCAGAGTGTTCATGCTCACCTTTCAAAATCCCAAATGACAGAAGTGTCTTTCCAAATGTTTCACTCTGGCTATAGCCCTTCTGCAGTCATTACACTAGTATATTATATATAATTACATTATATATTATATATACTTATTTATAATACATTTTGAAGACTGAAATAAATCTGAGAGCTTACAAAGAACTCACACACATCTTCCTTTGGAAATCCCACCAATGCCTTTTTCCCACCTACATCAACAGTTGAGTGCTCTAGGCAGGAATGTCACTGTCCCAAACGCTATAAACCAAATGAAACCTTTGTGAATGAAAGGAACTTAATGCTTCACCAAACCCACCAGTGAGAAAACAGTCAGCATAGAAAGCCAGAGGTTGCTGGGGATATATGAAGTGTCAGACACCAAGCCTGTCTCGTCCAGCGTGTAGATTCTATAAGAACCTAGCTTTTCCATCTCAAATCTAAACTGTACCTGAGTTTTCATATGAACCTATCATATTTCCTAAATGTTCTCTTGTTCTCTCCAGCCTGATAGCCACCGATGGTGCAATTACCGAGACACTGATAAAATTCTAATTGCTCTATTTAAAAATTAACCCCTGGGGCTGAAGAGATGTCTGAGCAGTCGAAAGCATGTGCTGTGCTTGCCGAGGACCCGAGGGCAGTTCCCAGCATCCACACTGCTGGACTTAACACTACCAGTGACTCCAGCTCCAGGGCTCCAATTCCTTTTGCTGGACTCCACATATATCTACAGTTACACATGCACAAATCAAACCCCCATACAGGTCCACCTATAAACACATACTTTTAAAATAAAACAAATGTTTAAAATCTTTCATTCCTTGGCAGATAGAGATGATGGTATCTCCCCACAGTTGTTCTTGCTTCTGTGACAGAGACCCTGGTTTCTTTCTTACTGCCCTCTGGTCTACACTGTGGTCAGGGTGAGTCCAGCTTTTCTCCTAGCTCTTCTGCCATTGTGGGATTGTTATAGAAATCACTCCTCCAATCCTGTTGCATCTCAGGTTTATTTTCTATTCTTGCTGTTTATTTGGGGTTCCTCCAGCTGTATAAATACCCTCTCATTTGTTCTCCACAGACATTTTTTCTCTGTATAGTTAATTCTTTAACCCAGGTGAGCTGGTAGTTGTCTGTTGATGCTATCTTACAAATAAATACCAGACAAGAACCACGGGACCTGATAAGTGAATGTAATGGGGAGGAAGCTCTTAGAGCTGAAGGTATGATCCTAATGGAATAGGAACAGTGAGTTACTATCATTACCTTTCCATCTCTGAGAACCTAACACTGTTGGGGTTAAGATTACAGAAAGGGCATCATCTGTCTGTAAGCTTCCCCCAAATGTATCCTAACTCATATTGTTATTTTCAAGATCACTGTGGATTAGCCATGAGTGCAGATGATTTGACATCCAGTCTACTTTATTCTCTGACTGCTTGCAGATGTCCAGTTTCAATGAGCTCACATGTTGTCTGCTAAGTATTTTTTGGCATTAAAACATAAGTCTCCTCAGATTTCTCCTTGGGCTTCTGCGGAAACCCTATAAACAATCAACAGCCTCTCCTGTTTTTGACTCCCTCAAACAATACTGTTAGAATGATGTGAATCCTAATACCAGTATGAGCTCTAACAGGAATGACTCTATACTAAAAATTGTCTATAAAAAAAAAAGAATAATCAGGGTTAAGAGAAACAGCAAAGGAAACTACTGAATTCCAAGGACAAGCAGCTCATGAAGATGTTACTGCAGGACTAGAGACCCTGGGGCTAAGCACCCTAGCTCCACCCTCTTCTCATCCTGCTGGGACTTCTCACAGGTCTCACGTGAGGAATGATCACACACATACTTGTTTCATGCCAGGTTCCCTGAGAAATTTGGAGAGCCAGTGAGAGCTGATCTGATGGAGGAAAGAAGCAATGACAAGCTCACTCAAGCGAAGGTTCCTGAGCGTTTGGAGGTAATGATGGTCAGATCATCTTACTGGTGGTTGCTTATTGCCTATCTATCCCTTTACCTTCCTTCTCCCAATACCATCCCTGAAAAAATCCAGCAGTGGTTTCTTACTATCAAAGGGCATCTTCTCCAGTAAGATATGCCTGATCGACGCTGTCAGGATCCATTAACATCATTTTTAATAAAGATGTGTTTATTTTTGTTTTATGTATACAGATGTTTGCCAATGTGCAGGTCCATGCACCCCATGTATGCATGGTGCCCACTAAGACCAGAAGAGGCATAAGATCCCCTGGAACTGGACTACGGACAGTTGTAAGCCACCATGCAGGTGCTAGGAAACAAACCCTGTCCTCTGGAAAAGCAGCAAGTGGTCTTAACCACTGAGCCAACTCTCCAGACCTAGCATAGCTTTTTTTTTTTTTAAGATATTTTCTTTCTTTACATTTCAAATGTTATCCTCTATCCCATCCCCCTCCCTCTGCGCACCAACCCACCCACTCCCATTTCCCTGTCCTGACATTCCCCTATACTGGGGCATTGAGCCTTCTTAGGACCCAGGGCCTCTCCTCCCTTTGATGTCCAACAAGGCCATTCCCTGCTACATATGCAGCTGGAGTCATGGGTCCCTCCATGTGTACTCTTTGGTTGGTGGTTTAGTCCCTGGGAACTCTGGGAGTACTAGTTGGTTCATATTATTGTTCTTCCTATGGGGTTGCAAGCTCCTTCAGCTCCTTGGTTCTTTCTCTAACTCCTCCATTGGGGACCTTGTGCACAGTCCAATGGTTGGCTGAGAGTGTCCCCCTCTGAATTTGTCAGGTACTGGCAGAGCCTCTCAGGAGACAGCTAGATCAGGCTCATAACTTTTTTTATGCAACAGACTTAGCATGAAATTGTACAGGGTAATTACGATACTCCAAAGAAAAACCGCAGCCTAGTATCAAATGTTTCCCTGAAAACTATCTTTCTAAGTTATTGATTCCTGGACTGGAAACTACCTCTTCTTCGGTGGATAGTGTGAGCCTCTGTGGATAGATGCTCCTTCTGCTCAGAGGAGCACCTTCATCTTTGCTCACAGAAACGGCCTTTCTGCCGTTCTGGGATGGTGCTTGAGTGGCAGCTGATGTCCTGCCAGATTCCCTACCTTCCTGGTCGCAGAAATTCAGCCAGAAAAGAGGAATTAACTTAAGCTGAAACAGGCATACTACTATCCTCCTCCAAGTAGGTCCTTGACCCAAAAGCATGTATGAAAATCTTCAATTTGTCTGAGCTGGAAACTAGGAAGACCAACATTAAGCACTTTATGGCCATGAATGTGGTGAGTGCAGCATGGAATCCTCCCCACCCCCACCCTCCATCCCACCCCCACCCCCACCCTCCCACCCTGTGTCCCTGATGTAAGACATCCCAGGGCAGTCTAGTGTGAAAACAGGAGGCCTTTGTTAGTCTGTTGTTCTCAACATGATCTCACCTCTCATTGAAGGAAGTTGGCATACGCACATTTCTCCTGGTGTGAAGGAATCTTATCTCTTTCGTGGGACTGAGTGCATGATGTGAGACCCACAAAGAATCAAGAAAAAAAAATTTTTAAAAATATTTAATTTCTATATGAAAACCTTCCTTATCTTCATTTCTTACCATGAAAATTACACTTTTTGCAAAGAGATGCACATACTTATCAAGTAATTTAAATACAGGGAGTAGATTGCTGATGAATAAAGGGACAAATTAATAAATAACAGAAGAGCTGGGTGATAGCCCAGTGAGAGAGTGCTGGCCTCACCTGCAGGAAGGCTGGGTAATAGCTCAGTAGGAGAGCACTACCTCTCTCCTGTAGGAGAGTGCTACTCCTTGGGGAGGAATTTTATGCAGTGAGGACAACAGCTGCCCAATGCTGTAAGGAACAGCCCGGGGATGACTCTGAAGTAAAGTAAGTGGAAGAAGGAAGCTGGAGAGAGGAAGAGGGAGAGAGTGTAAGGTCCAGAAGGTTATCACAGGAACAAAAAAAGTGGCTAAAAACCTCCTGCTAGGGGATTTTAGCAGAGGTGTAAAATGACCTGCATCAAGCTCTGGCTGCTGCGAGTAAATTTTCAGGGTCAACAGGGGACAGTGAGGGCTGGAGAGATGGCTCAGCAGGTAAGAGCACTGACTACTCTCCCCACCGTCCATAGTTCAAATCCCAGCAACCACGTGGTGGCTCACAACCATCTGTCCTGAGATCGGATGCCCTCTTCTGGAGTGTCTGAAGACAGCTACAATATACTTACATATAATAAATAAATAAATATTTTTTTAAAAAAAATGTGGACAGTGGTTAGGGAGCTACTGCAGTTTCCCAAGTGAAAAATTATAGTAATTCAGAATAGGACGAGGAAAACAAGCCACTGTGGTTTTACTACGTCTTAAAGACAAAGACAACAGTTCGTGTCCAGAGTCAAATGCAGAGCAAGTGTGAGACAGAAACAGGGAGAGTGGAGAGTAAGGGTGAGGAGAGAAGCGAGAGCGAGCTACAGGGGCGATGCCACCGTGCAGCCCATCATGCATGTTCACCCAGAACTTAGTTCAGAAAAGAGCGGAGGTGGCAAGATGGCGCAGTGGGTGAGGCACTTACTAGCTCATGATCGGAGTTCGAGTCCAGGCCCTCTAACTTCCACACAAGAACCACAGCAAACACATACAAAAAAAAAAAAAATCATCTACATGGAGTAATAATACTTTTTAATTTTTTTAAAAAAAAAGAGGCGAAGAATGGAGTAAGGTCATAAAGACCAGAGATCTGGTTAAAGAAACTGTTGGCATTCAAGCAGAACTGCCAGATGATCTATGGGTGTATATACTTGGAAATGACGCAGAGGTCTAGAATAGAGATATCACTTATATCTATATCATTTACATATAAGGGCTTCCAATTTTCTACATACATAGATGTGTGTGTGTGTGTGTGTGTGTGTGTGTGTGTGCATGAAATCCTGAAGGTAGTATGCAAAGAGAGGACTTTCGGGGAAGAAGGCCCAAGAACTACAGTATTTAGAAAAGAGAAAGAGGTCGGGCGGTGGTGGCGCACGCTTTTAATCCCAGCACTTGGGAGGCAGAGGCAGGCGGATCTCTGAGTTCAAGGCTAGCCTGGTCTACAGAGTGAGTTCCAGGACAGCCAGGACTACACAGAGAAGCCCTGTCTCGAAAAACCAAAAAAAGAAAAAAAGAAAGAAAGAAAGAAAAGAAAAGAGAAAGAGAAAGAGAAAGAGAAAGAGAAAGAGAAAGAGAAAGAGAAAGAGAAAGAGGAGAAATCAGTAATGTGATCGAAGAAGTCAACAAAGCAGAAAAACAAAGCAACAGACCAACCAACCAGAGAGAAGACTACAGTGTCCTAAAAGACAAACGGAAAAAGTCCTCCACCGAAGTAGGGGCAATCGACTGTCCAGGGCAGGTTCTCAAGAGTTGAGAAAGTTGAGAAGCCATGTGGTTTTGCACCATGTAAATCACAGGGGCCATAGGAGAAGGCATAAAGAACTTCTGACAGGGTCACTGTGCTGAAGTAACTTCTGGATCAGCTGGGGGCGGAACGAAGACCGAGCGCGCGGGCCGAGGCAAGAGCGATCTGAGGGTTTCACATTAGATATGCAGCCTGTGTGGGTACGGGATGAGTCAATGAGTCAGAAAAGGGAAGAATGGGCAGAGGGCGTGTAAGACTGAAGGACGGGACAGGCCTCGTTGCTCAAAAAAAATGTCCTGATGGAAAGAAACCTATCAACGGAACACTAAGGAATTAGAGAGGGTCTATACCTTACAAACGTTTTAATGAAGCGAGTGCCATCTTTGTTCTTTAGTATATTCGCCTGTGCAAGGGCAGGGATGTGCACATGCCAAGGAGCATGTGGAGGGCAGAGCACCACTCGCGGGGCCAGTGCTCTCCTTCGCGTGTGGGAAGACCACTCGCGGGGCCAGTGTTCTCCGCGTGTGGGAGGACCACTCGCGGGGCCAGTGCTCTCCTTCGCGTGTGGGAGGACCACTCGCGGGGTCAGTGCTCTCCTTCACGTGTGGGAGGACAACTCGCAGGGGTCAGTGCTCTCCTTCGCGAGTGGGAGTCCCAGGCGTGGGACTCAGGCCATCAGTCCCAGTGGTGGCACGGGGGCATCCTGCCAGCCTTCATTTTGTTTTCTGAATAGCTATAAAGAAAAAAAAAAAGTCTACAGAAATAATAAGTAAAGCACTGTGCTGTGCAGGGTGTGTGTAGTGTTCTGGGCAACGCTGTGCAGAGTCCCGGAGCTCTTGGTGGTCACAGTCAGCTCTTAACAAGCACGTTAGCTCCAGGGGCACAAAGCCATAGTGGAGAGCTGAAGCCAAGAGTGGGGATCTGAACAGGCACAAACTCTCATGAGGCAGAACAGTTTCCCATAATCTTCCTAAACAATCTTTAGAGCAGATTCTATGGACCCCTCAGGACTGGGACCCTAATAAAGTCCGTGCCTATGAAAGCTATTTATAAACCTTTTCTGAGGTTACACAAATATAAGGTCTCAAGCGCTGTGTAAATAATAGTTGTAACTTACTCCTCTGGGGCTATCTGAGTTTTAACAGATCTGAAAACTATCTTTATATTGGTTGTTTTGTCAAGTAAAATATAACCCAATGATATTATTTTAAGATATCATATATTCATAATACACATCCGCTACAATCATTCTGTATCACCAGGATAACCACTACCATTTATGCCCCAGATACTGAACCAAGTACTCCATACTAATATCCCAGATAAGTCTCACAGGACATTGTAAGACAACTATTATCATCACCATCTTAAATAAAAACACTGGGTTCCTGGAAACTAAACTCTGTTGTTTCACAATGACGAAATGGTGAAATCGGGACTTGTAGCTTTGATTGTAAAGCCAATGTGTACCATGAGCAGCGAGACAGCCAGCCATAAGGAGAGACATACAACACATAGATATTTTTAATACAAGTTTATTCCCCTCTCCAAGGTAACACGTTTCAAATGAATTGATGCAAACAGTGTAAGAACTCCCTGAGAACTCATCTGAAGTCCTGGGATGGACCCTACAAAGGCACCAGGAATCTTTTAGGCAATAGGCCAACTTAAGAGTCCACGGAAACTGTTACCAGTGCCTTTGTCACAGTTAATTGCTGAGGAGACCTGGCATATGTAAAAGGAACAGTGAAGTAATAGGTTTTAAGATCATATATGCCCCCATACTATTTATAGAACCCAGAATAAACATTATTAAACATCCATGGTTTTCATTTATTCAAGCTTACATTCGACTCGTTATTTCTTGTATATTAACCCTGCCAGTGATATAAGACACCAAGTAAGCCATTCCAAGCCCACTCTCAGGACTGGTCCACCCATGAATGCTGTATTTATGCATGTGACAGCTTCTGCTTTTGACGGAAAATGAAGTAACATATTAATAAAGTGTTCTGTCTGGTACACACAGTCAAATGTACATCACTATAAAGGGTTGCTTTCTCAAAACATTTTAAAAAGCAATCATTACCCAGATCAAATTACAAGTAGTCATGAGAAAATTAAAGTTCAAACGTTAACTTAAATGAGTAAAATAAATCCATCTTTTAAAGGTAACATTTGGAGACATACCATTGAAACAGGACTTGTAGCTGGGGTATAGCTTGATGGCAGAGGCCTTGCCTAACGCATGTCTTAGGGTCTTACTGCAGTGAAGAGACACCATGACCAAGACAACTTTTACGGAGGACATTGAATTAGGGCTGGCTTACGAGTTCTGAGGCTCAGTCCATTATCAACATGGTGGGAAGCATGGCAGCGTCCAGGCAGGCATGGTGCAGGAGGATCTAAGAGCTCTACATCCTGTTCAGAAGGCAAACAGAAGACTGTCTCCCATGTGGGTAGAAGAGGGTCTTAAAGTCCACCTGCACAGTGACACACTTTGTCCGACAAGGCCATACCTCCTAATAGACTCTCTGAGCCAAGCATTTTCAAACCACCACAGTGTGCAAGGTGGTCTTCTTCTTCTTCTTCTTCTTCTTCTTCTTCTTCTTCTTCTTCTTCTTCTTCTTCTTTTTTAAGATTTATTATTATATGTAAGTACACTGTAGCTGTCTCCAGACACTCCAGAAGAGGGTGCCAGATCTTGTTTACGGATGGCTGTGAGCCACCATGTGGTTGCTGGGATTTGAACTCAGGACCTTTGAAAGAGCAGTCAGCGCTCTTAATGGCTGAGCCATCTCTTCGGCCCAAGGTGGTCTTCTGATAACAGACTTTGGTTGGTTAGTTCGTTAGTTAGTTAGTTAGTTAGTTAGTTAGTTAAATAGTTAAGGGGAAACCCAATTTGCAAAGGTGAGTTTCTCCTTCCACTATGTGGGTCCCAGGGATCAAACTTAGGTGTTTAAATATGGTGACTATACTGGCTGGTTTTGAGTGTCAACTTGACACTGGCTGGAGTTATCACAGAGAAAGGAGCCTCCCTTGAGGAAATGCCTCCATGAGACGCACTTGTGGGGCATTTTCTCAATTAGTGATCAAGGGAGAGTGCCCCTTGTGGGTGGTGCCATCCCTGGGCTGGTAGTCTTGGGTTCTCTAAGAGAGCAAGCTGAGCAAGCCAGGGGAAGCAAGCCAGTAAGTAACATCTCTTCATGGCCTCTGCATCAGCTCCTGCTTCCTGACCTGCTTGAGTTGCAGTCCTGACTTCCTTTGGTGATGAACAGTGGAAAGTGTAAGCTGAATAAACCCTTTTTCTTCCCAACTTACTTCTTGGTCATGATGTTTGTGCAGGAATAGAAACTCTAAGACATACTCATGATTAAACATGGAGTCTCTCACAAACACAAGAACATTAATTAATTAATTTATTTATTCATTTATTTATTTATTTATTTATTTATTGGTTTTTCAAGACAGGGTTTCTCTGTGTGGCCCTGGCTGTACTGGAACTCACACTGTAGACCAGGCTGGCCTCGAACTCTGAATCTGCCTGCCTCTGCCTCCCAAGTGCTGGGACTAAAGGCATGCGCCACCACCGCCCAGCCATTAAAGTTTTAAAATGAAGATAAAGGTGGCTTTCCAATTCAATCCATTACCTGCCTCCTTTTTAATACAGACATCAAGAAAATATCTGTGTTGGCCTTCATTTTCTCCTCTCTCTTAGCCAATAAATTTTATTTTCCAGAAACTCATCCAGCAACTGGTCAAATGTAATAGCATAAACTAACAAAGGTTATGAAATCTCATGTGCTTACTTACACGTGCACTTTTAAAGAGTTTCAGTGGATACATAGAACTGTGCTTATCGGGCTGGAGAGATGGCTCAGTGGTTAAGAGCACTGATTGCTCTTCCGAAGATCCTGAGTTCAAATTCCAGCAACCACATGGTGGCTCACAACTACCCATAAAAAGATCTGACTCCCTCTTCTGCAGTGTCTGAAGACAGCTATAGTGTACTTATAGTAAATAAATAAATCTTAAAAAAAAAAAATTGTGCTTCCCAAGCTTCCTACTCTACAACCCTTTAATACGGTCTCTCATGTGGTGACCATCAAGCTTCTGTGTACTTAGTGGCTACTTCATAACTGTAACTTTGCTAGCGTTATGAATTGTAATTTAAATATCTGACTGCAGGATGTCTGATATTGGGGTTACAGCCCACAGGTTGAGAACTGCTGATGCAGTGATGTTGAGTATGGACGTGTATAGACGCGTTGACTCCAGAGAAAGAGGTACGAACGGCCTGCTAAAACAAGGCCAGCGACTCCCTAGCCTACGGCTGTTTCCTGGCACTAACCGTGAACACAAACGCACACTGATCCTTCCTTCACACCGTACCTGCATGTCTGCTTACCTGAGATCCATGTCCTTACTGATCATAACATCTCCTATTATTAGAAAATTATCAGTCCATAAAAACAGATTAAAACTCCCACCACTATAGAGCCAAGCACTCCTTTCTAAATCTCACCTGACCCATATCGTTTGTACAGGGAAGGTCCTGTTACCCTAGGAAATACACAGAAGGAGAAGGGCAGTGTTTAGAGGCATTGAGCAACTACTCTTTGTGTTTCTTTCTACACACCCTACACAGGAACACGGGGCAGTCCTCTGCTCCGCACTCCTGCCGAGGTGACTCTATCAGATAGTCACCCCCAACCCCTGCCCCTCCCCCGACCCTGCCCCACGCCTTTTCAAAGGGGATGGAAACTTTTTTAACTGCTGAAGCAACGCTGCCACCTTCTGTTCACTCTGTAGAACGTAATAAAATTATTCCCAAAAGGATTACGAGAAACTTCTTAAAAAGGATTATTCAATATGACAATGCCATGATAAATTTGTTTCAAATTTTATAGTTTTAAGCTGCGGTTATTCTAGAGATGTTTTAGCATCTTTATCTAACCCCAGCAGGACAGACCTCATTCAGGGCTTGAGGTGGTACCGTCTCAGATACCTACCAGGCCACCCAAACACCCTGTTCCCTGCAGCATGCCTGGTTTGCTGTTTGAGCCAGGTTTATTCCATTTCTGCAGACACCCCACATTTCTGGAATTTCCTAAGTCCTGAGGCATCCATCACACTCTTATTCTACTTTCATAATGCCATGCACAGCCTATAGCCCGTGCAGGAGCTCCACACAAAGAATATGACCCTGTTACACATTGCCTGGTCTCATCGGTTGTTTTTCGGGTTTTGTTGTTGTTGTTGTTGTTGTTTGTTTTTTTCTGGGACCTTCTTGATGCAAATCTCATTGACCCCGTAGCTTTTTTATTCAATGCAAAACACCTGCAAAAACAACACGGTTGTCTCTTCTTCTGAATAATGTTCTGATCGATATTTCAACCATTTCTGCTTCCTGACATGCTGAGATGTAACGGCAGTGCTACAATCTCACCCTCACCACCACAGGCAGGCCTGGGCTGCCAAGCCTTGCTCACTGTGATAGCCCATGTCCTTGAAAACTGAGTCAACGTTACTTAAGTTACTTCTGTCAGATATTTCATCACAATGAAGGCAATTTAAAAAAAAAAAAAATGGTGGGGGATACCAAAAAGAGGGGACATGGCTGTGAGGGATGTTGTCAGATTTGTACATGTTTGAGATGTTTTAGGAGGAGTGGGGGCGGGGAGTTAGGAGGTATGGGCTACCACAGCCCCTGGATGCTCAGCAGGGAGCTACAATTTGAGGACTGCTTGCTAAGTGGTAGTCCTCGTCTATCCTGGGCATCCTCCTGCTTCTTCGTTTTATAATGGGAATGTCTACTATGTGCTACTGGTAACTGTTTTGATTTTACTGGGGCTCACAGTTACAGATTGTCTTGAGTGGAATATGCTGACATAACTTTTAAAATTTTTTATTGATTATTTTATTTGTTTACATTTCAAATGTTATCCCCCTTCCCGGTTTCTTCTCGGCAAACTTCCATCCCACTCCCCTCCACCTGCTTCTATGAGGGTGCTCCCACACCCAACCACCCATTCCTGCCTCCTCACCCCAGAATTTCCCTATACTGGGGCATCAAGCCTTCACAGGATCAAGGGCCTCCCCTCCCATTGATGCCAGATAAGGCCATCCTCTGCTCCATATGCAGCTGGAGGCAGGGGTCCCTCCATGTGTACTCTTTGGTTGGTGGTTTAGTCCTTGGGAGCTCTGTGGGGTCTGGTTGGTTGCCATTGTAGCTCTTCCTATGGGGTTGCAATCCTCTTCCGCTCCTTATCCTTCCCCTAGCTCCTCCACTTGGACTCCATGCTCGGTACGATGGTTGGCTGCAAGCATCCACACCTGTATTGGTCAGGCTCTGGCAGAGCCTCTCAGGAGACAGCTGTAACAGGCTCCTGCCAACTTTTAACCCCAGCACTCAAAAGGAAGAGGCAGGCAGATCTCTGAGCTGGAAGCCAGCCTGGTCTACACAGTGAGTACCAAGCAAGCCAAGATAGTAACATACTATCTCAAAACAAGATGAAAATTGTCTTGAGTGGAAGAATGGGCTTTAGAGTTTCTGTTTTGAAACCAGGTCTCCCATAGCCCATGCCTCCACAAACTTGCTACATGGTCAAGACTGACCTTGAACTTCTGATTCCCTGACCCCCACCTGAAGCAGTCAGGCTTTGTCCTGAGTCTTGTATTGTGGTTCTGTCTGTGATAGTTCTGAATTTTGAGGTTTTGCCATTCTGGCCCACTATTACTGGCTGGGACAGTATGTATTAAGTATAATCTCAGGGGAATACTACCCAGTATTTCTTTTTCTTTAAGATTTATTTATTTATCATATGTGAGTACACTGTAGCTGTCTTCAGACACTCCAGAAGAGGGCATCAGATCTCATTACAGATGGTTGTGAGCCACCATGTGGTTGCTGGGATTTGAACTCAGGACCTTCAGAAGAACAGGCAGTGCTCTTAACTGCTGAGCCATCTCTCCAGGCCACTACCCAGTATTTCAAACAAGTGAGATGCAGGTTTGTGTCTACAGTTTATCTCTGCAAAGATGTTCTCCCAAATTTGTACATGCCTTCTGTGTAAATCCAATCAATTGACATCGTGAGCTACTGCGCAGAGAGGCTATGGCAGGGTATGACAGTGACAATGCAAAGCTGTATTACTCAGGTGTTCCTGGTCTAAATTAAAAGGAATAAAACACTGTGATGAGCTCTTTCACAACTGCAGACAAGGAGTTTGGTCGGGCGTACAATTACCTGCAGAGAATAACCCACCCATAATGCCGAGAGGCAGGGCAGCACCCTTGGAGTGTGAACTGCCTATAGTTCCTGGCTGGTTCTCCTTCAGGCTTTCTTTAGGTGACAGCATTAGAGGCCCTTGATGTAACTGTAAGAGTTACTATAATAGTTAGTTAGCTCTGATCGCTTAACACTCGTGTCCATTCTGCTCAAAGCTAACCCTGGCAATAAATACAACCCTCCGTCACGTTCCTAGTCTCAGGTAAATCCTAGGACCACATGAGTCCTACTGTACTCTCTTCAAAAGACTAAAATCAAGCATAGAGCAATGTGGTAATTCCTTAGCAAAATGTTTGATAAAAGATGTAACCCCAACCACCCCCCTCCCGCCTGATTATCTAGCTGCTGTTATCAAGAAATAAAACCTAATTTCAGCATCATAGAGCAAAGTTAAAAAGGTCCCCTGCTCAACTGTTCAGCCCTTTATGCCCATATCATGCTATGTTGAAGGTGTAAGAAATACCATCTGGACCCCAGCACTCTGGGAGGCAGAGGCAGGCGGATTTCTGAGTTCAAGGCCAGCCTGGTCTACAGAGTTCCAGGACAGCCAGGGCTACACAGAGAAACCCTGTCTCAGAAGAAAAAAAAAAAAAATCCAAAAAAGAAAAAGAAATACCATCGGGGGCTCATTTCCTAAGGACCCCCCAGCCAGCGTACGCAGACTAGTCCAGCTATTCCACACATCCAAACTCAGCCAAGCCACCCCTCCCACCCAAACTAGAAGTGTGAAGTCAAAAATCACTTCGAGTTAAGATTACCTGCAGGGTCATTAGGTAAGGTTTCTACTGTGAAAAGGGACGAATGTAACTACACAGGGAAGAAGGGGAACTCCTGGTTGCACTTAGGGTTGTCCCTTGTGATTCCTCACGATGAGAGGGAGGAAGAGTCATGTGCTTGGTGTTCAGACACCGTTCTCTGGCCTTGTGCCTGAGTGTGCAGAGCTGTAAAATAAACTGTCTCTAATGCTGAGATAAACAAAGTGAGGAGCCAGGCGGCAGTGGTGGTGGCGCACGCCTGTAATCCCAGCACTTGGGAGGCAGAGGCAGGCGGATTTCTGAGTTCGAGGTCAGCCTGGTCTACAGAGTGAGTTCCAGGACAGCCAGGGCTACACAGAGAAACCCTGTCTCGAAAAACCAAAAAAAAAAAAAAAAAAAAAAAAAAGTGAGGATCTCCATTTTTCTCAGGGCCCCTCCCCCAAAATTTAAATGAAGCTTTTGTATTAGTTGTTTCTTTGCTGTGAGGAAATACCATGACCAAGGCAACTTAAAAAAAAAAGACAAAAATGTCCTTTATAAGTTTCTCTGTGTAGCCCTGGCTGTCCTGGAACTCTCTGTAGACCAGGCTGGCCTTGAAATCCACCTTCCTCTGCCTCCCAAGTGGAAGGACATTTCATTTAATTGGGACTTAGTTTCAGAGGTACAGTCCCTTCTGTTCTTGGTGGGAAACACAGCAGTATTCAGGTAGATATGGTGCTGGAGAAGGAGCTGAGAGTTCTATGTCTGGACCCTCAAAGCCCACACCCACAGACACAAGTCCTCCAAAGAGGCCACACCTCCTAATAGTGCCCCTCCCTGGGCTGAGCATATTCTATGCACCACAGTGTTAAAATATCAATGGATAATTTATTCCTTAAATAAGTCTTGACATTTCTCATACAAGCTGGTTTTTTAGACTTTTATTTTTAATTGACAAAGATTAATGGATGACTGCGTGAACGAGAGGTTTTTATCTAGGTGTAGCCAGGGTTCAGTGAACTGAGTCAGCTATGCACCACCTTCCGGACAGGTAGGAAATTATATTTTGCTGCCCCGAAAAAATTTCTTAGCACAGTAACTACACATACATATATGGGCTAGGAATTATTGAGCTTCTTCAGTAAGATGGAGAAGGCAGCTATGTGGGCTCTACTCAATGACTACAAGCAGATCTGCCTGGTAATACTGTTTCCTGGTACTTATTTTCAACTTGTGTTCCAGTAGCAAAGGGAGAAAATAATCAGCAGAAGCAACAAAGAAAATGTTAATTGTGGCCCAAACATTTCTTTCCCCCCTTCTTACCTTTTTTCCTAATTTTTATTTTAGTATTTTTAAATTTAATTTTATTATAAAAACATTGCAGAGCTGGGGAGGTGGGTCAGCAGTTCAGAGCACATGCTGCTTTTACAGAGGACCCAGGTTTGATTTCTACTACCCACATGGCAACCACTGTGACTCCAGTTCCAGGGACTCCAGGCAAGCACATGGTACAAACATGCAGGCAACATACCCAGACAAAGTAAAAATAAACCTGAAAATTACCTAAACCCGAGACCCCAAACAACCAGACTTAAGCACCAGACAGGCCTTAACACTCAGTGTTAAGCCTCCACATGACAAAATTGAGTATTTTTGACCAATGATTTTATTTCAAACTATGGCCATTTGAAAGGCGTTAAAATATTCAGTTTCTTCTAGGCATTATCTGTGTGTTCCTCTGAGACAATGACTTAAATGCAAGACTTTTACCCCCAACTATGGTATGGACCCTGGCAAGGTGCAGCCTCTGGCCATTTAGGAAAATGTCTCGGAATTCCTACGTTTACCCGGGAGAGTTCAGAAAGGAGATAGTTCTTAAAAACTTGTGTCACTTTGTCTTAGTGTTTATTTCCCCCTATGGCTCTCAGTCACTTATTTTTACACACCTTTTGCTCCTTTAACCTGGTGACAGCAATGTGACTATTTCTCTAACAGGCCAACCAGGTACAAACATCTGTGCATTTGTAAATGTTAGGGAGGGGTGGCTGAACTGAAGCGGAAAATACTACATTTGTGCTACGGTTTTTCACGTCACTCACCCAATCCTGTGCTGTTGTCTTATGCCTCAATAAACAGTTCAAGAAGAAATTATTGCAGTCTAAGTTAACCTGAATTCACATTCTTTACTATTCTTGGGCCTTAAAATAGCTTTTAAAATTCTTTTTTCAGACTCCTAGAGCCACATACCCCATACTGTAATAGGCTGTTTCTTTGTCCTGCTCCCTAGAGTGGAGTTGGAGAAAGAGAAATTGAGACAGCTTGGCACCATACTAGGCTGGAAGAGGCCAAACCTGAGACTGACTTGTTGCCAGGACATGACAGAGGGTCAAAAAAAGGCTGAGCAATTCAGCCTTCAGAATAAAGGTCATAACATTAACCCATTCATCCAATTAAATGCCTCTCATCTTAGCATCACACCAGACTCTATCATAGCTTGATCAGAGCTAATGTGATGCTAGTCTCCCAGCACACCCAGCCCTTGCCTATTCCCACAATAGGCCTCTCTGGAACCTTCTGACACTTATGTAACATACCAAACTGGGACAATACAGAGGGAAGGGGAGATCCTAACACCTTCCACCACTACACAGAGCCTGTCATCTCTGGAGTATAGATTCTGCAACAAAGGCTAAAGCATCCAGGCAGTTAAGTAAGCCTGTCTCAACACTCTTGATTCTTTTGGACAAAGATGTGTCTGGGGAAATTGATTGCTTTATATGCAAACAGAACTTGAGTCTGAATCGTCAGTACCCACTCAAAAAAAGTGGGATTGCCTGCATACCTGTGTGAGTCACACAGGAGTGACTGGGGATTATTGGAGGTAGCCTAGTTCCAGATTCAGCAAGAAACTGTCTCAAAGGAATGAGCATCCTTTTGGCCTCCTAGCACACACAACCATATACATACACCATATACACAAGAGTAGAAAAAATAGAATACACGTGTCAAAAAAATCTCGGGGAACCGGGCATGGTGGCGCACGCCAGTAATCCCAGCACTTGGGAGGCAGAGGCAGGCGGATTTTTGAGTTTGAGGCCAGCCTGGTCTATAGAATGAGTTCCAGGACAGCCAGGACTACACAGAGAAACCCTGTCTCGAAAAACAAGACACAACACAACACAAAAAAATAAAATCTCCCACCAAGGTTACAGGTACTACCTAACTATAAATTCACTTTTCATTTTAAAACTTTGTTGCAGCCGGGCGGTGGTGGCACACGCCTTTAATCCCAGCACTTGGGAAGCAGAGGCAGGCGGATTGAGGCCAGCCTGGTCTACGGAGTTCCAGGACAGCCAGGGCTATACAGAGAAACTGTCTGGAAAGACAAAAACAACAACAAAAAACTTTGTTGCAATTATCTTTTTAGACTTATTTGTATGTTTCACCTTCATGTCATGTCTATATGCTGTTGCCTGATGTCAGAAGAGGCTATCAGATGCCCTAGAATTAGAGGTATGGATGTACTTGTGAACCATGGGGCACTGGCAATCAAACACAACAAAAAGTACTCTTAACCCTTGAGCCACCTATCTGTTGTTTAAAAGAAAACTCAAAACAGTATCGACTAATATCTGCTAATGCCTCCAGACATGAACACTGGTCAGAGGGATCTGATTAGAGCCATTATTTTTTATTAGGGTAAGGGGAAAGGAGACTGCATATTTGCAGAGGAAAGCCAAATTGCAGGCATATAAATTTCAGGCCAGCCATACTATGACAGTCTTAATCATAATCCCTGTGTCTCAATGTAATTAACCACTAGTAAACGCTGAAAAATTGTTCTAATTGGCAGTTGCCAATGACCTATAAAATCCCAAATGACTGAAGTGTAGACATGGTGGGAACTAAATGTTGCAAGACTTCTGCGCCAGTCAGTAGCTTGCACATGGCAGGCTGGCAAGCACTGTAGCACTGACACTGCCCCCCCCATGCCCCATTAAATCTCAGGCCATCTTCTACAACCCTTGTTACTCATCCTCTCCTTTCACAGGGACTCAGAGGGCTTCCCTAGATGTACTTACTGGTCCATCCCATGACCCCACCCTGACACCTCACATCCGGTGCCAACCTTAGCATGCATGCCCTCTGCAGGCTGAGGGCTCACACTGTGTCAGACATTCCCTAACTCTAAGTGGGGGGAGGGGGGAAGGGGAGGGCAGGCCACTGAAATGGCTTAGGTCAAGGTGCTTACTGCCAAGTCTGACTTGAGGGTGATGCTGGAATACCACCAGAACCTCCCAAGTTGACTCCAAAAGCTAAATTGTTTTCAGCCCATGTTAGCACACACTTGTAGCGGGGGTCTAGCTCTTTAAATATTTCCTGAAAGTCTTAAGTTTCTTTTCCTTTTTCTAAGACTAAAGGTTAACAGCCTATGGATATATAAGGCAGACAGTTCTTTCCTTGACACATTTTCTAAAACCAGACACTTAGAAGGCAAAATAACTAAGTGCTTAAAACAGTGCTTAGATCAAATGGTACATATAAACTGAACCATAATGCAGACTAAGAGTCCCTCATTACTGATTCCTAAGCCTTTCCAAGCAATTGCAGCACAACCAAGTAGGAACACTAGAAAAGGCTTACTTGGATATAAACAGGGTTCAGAAATCTAAGCTTAATAAAAGCATGTTTATATCTACCCCCAGGAAACTGGAGTCCCAAACCCTCCCCACATTTAACCCTTCCAACCTTCATCTTCCTACCCCACTTTAACCTTGCTCCATTAATACCGAGCCTGGATGTCTCCTCAATGAAACCCACCTCAACCTGTCTTGGCAGGTAGCCAGAGCCTTCAACAATTCTATTAAAATGTTCTGGCTGCCCAGAGTTTGCCAAATTCAAGGCCTGTGTTCTCTCCACTTTCAAGTTTGGGTGCAGCGCCTTTGTCCATCAAAAATACTAACAAGCCCAATTTTATTATCTTCTATGCAGCCTAGTCAGTCATTTACACAACTAATGTCTTAGGAGTAAATACTTCCAATCTGCTATCACCCGCCCAAAGAAGGACATCCCATTTTATAATAGTGAACAAAAAAATACAAGAGGGGAAAAAATGAGTCAACATTTTATTTATTTCTTGCATTTGAAGTATTCCTCGATGACATCCTTGGCCTGAGATTCTTTGCCATAGTCCTTAAAAAAATTAGATGCAAAATTACTTATTAACTATTTGATTCAATCATATAAACTATTTGATTCAGTCCTAAACGTCTCAGCACGACTGTAGCCATTTTCAGGGACCTTAAAGACCTCAGCTGTCCTCAAGGCTCGTAACATGGCATCACTATTGCCAGCCTTCTCTCAATTTCTGCAGAAACATTTGAGATATGCAGATAGATTGGCTGGCTTTCAATGTATGGCTTAAAAAGTAAGTCTGTCCTCAAGACTTACTAAAGGGCCATCCATCAACATTTAAAAGGTAAAAGTCACACTTACCTTAACCACTACGCAGCTGCAGCCAACCACCTTCCGTGGTTTCCCCTCTCGATCGATCTTACAGAGGCCTACCCATTCCCCTAGTTTCTTGTTGTCATCAACCTACCAAAGACAAAAGCAATTATTGCAAGAATTCACACTAGCAAGAACTGAAACTCTCCCAAGGTGGCCGTGTCAGAAGGGTGACATGGCATCTTCCTCACCTCCGCTCAGCAGAGGGAGCCAGTTTTCATCACGTACAGCCCACCACTGCCAATAATCAAACCTGCCTGGCAGCCTAGCCCTGGTACCCGTGGCTCACCACCATCACCGCCCAGGGAGAAAGGAATCAGCTTACCTTGATCAGGTTGATTTGGTGCTCGGCACACAGTGCCTCCACCAGCTTGACATACATGGGCTCATCACAATTGGATGCGAGCACACAGAGATGGGCTTGGCGCCTAAAATGCAAAACTCAAAGGTGAAGCCACAACTTCAAGTGTTCCCAAAGCTTACTCTACAGGACACATTAGTGCCTACCGAACTGCTGGAGATTTGCCTTTCAATTTTCAAGTACACACCTTAGCCCTTGGATTACCATATACCATTCATTAATTCTTGAAGAAACCTATATACGGCCACAGCAAACCACGACCACTTTACTACAAGACATTTCAAACCTAAAAGGTTACTCAATGCAGCTAGCATTGTAAAAATTAACAGGATCGATGCCCACCAGGATTCCAGTCAGTTTACAAGAATTACAAATACCAAAATTATCTCTGACTTTACCGCAAGCGTTCTAACACACACGTGCACAAGACTAATAAACTGGGCACGTTCTCAAGTTTCCGGGATATAGACAAACTGCAATACTGCCGTAAAAGTTTTATTTGCAAACTAGCATTCCACCCCTTTTCTACCTTTCCGCAAAAGTACCGGATGATTCCCCAGAAGCCACAGGTTTGTCAGACTAGCTGTTTCTCACCCATGAACGGGGTGAAGGGGTATCCGACAATCCAAGTCATCACGCAAACACTGTAGCTTCTACAAAAGCTGCTCCTCATCCCCGATCCACACAGCAACCCACACATCTCAAGTGGGCTAGAGCTGATACCTTTTCCTATGTTTCCTGCTGGACGGATGACACTCAGAACCTTTGTGCTAACAGCATGAACGTCACGCTTTCTTCCCTCGGCTGCGGTTTTTTGTTCCGGCTGTAACACCCCACAGTATTGAGACTGAGACACGTACTTGTCTAAGGCTTTGGCAGCTTCGCGTATGCCACGTGCTAGGCCATCGTGGATGAGGGCGGTCTTCAGCACCTCTTGTAGAGCAGTGTTGACGTCCATTACACCTCCAGCAGCTATGCTGAAACAGACAGAATCGTTAGAATCCTCGGCAGGGCCAGGGATAACTCATATGGAGAAAGCCCAGACCCGCGCCATCCGCGGGAGGCCCACGCCCCAACTAGAGCCCATTCGCTCACCCTTCCTCGGCCATGGCGGTGGATTACGGGTGACGCCGAATCTTGAACGCACTGGAAGAGAAAACACCAGTAAGACGCCTGTAAGGACCCAAGCACTTCTCCACCTTTGAAAACAAAAGTGCACGGAACAAGCTACCCAGTGCGTACACGATTAATTCGGACTCACCCCGAGCTTCCGCCTCCGCGCAAGTTGGCGGCGGCAGGGGAAAAGGCCGCTGTTGGCCGCATGACAGTATTTAAGCGCTCCGCTGGACTTCTGTGCGCATGTGCAACTCCTCCCACTGGAGAGGTGGCTCACGTAGTGCCGGGCCATAGGAGTTTCCACTTCCGCCTTTAGGAGCGTCCTTGGTAAGATCGCGGCTGAATTTTCAGCAGGCATCACAGCGGGCAGCTTTCTACCCGGGGGCATTGCCCGTGGAGGGCCCACGATCTGCTTCTACGGAACGCGAGAGGAACCAAACTACTGCCGTTTTCTTCGCCGCGTCCCAAAATTAATTTGTCTTAAGTAGTTTTTTTTTCATGTCTTCTCGTGAAGCTTCCTGTTGGCAATACTGGTCGATTAGGCTGAGCGTGACCGGAGGATGCATTGTGGTCTCTTTGTTTGGAGCCGCTCTGAGTGGCTGTGATTTGTCTGTTCGCAAACCCGACTGCTTTGCAACGTGTTTAAGCAGATCCAGCCAGGTCAGATCCTGGTTCTGAGTGCAACTGGTTCTGAATGAACATTTAGGTTTGACCTTAGTTTATTTCCCGAGTCGCAGCTTCGCAGAAACTGGGATCCCTAAGTACATGTTAACCTCTCGCTGTGGGTCCATCACTAAGGGGGAATCCTGGCATTTGAAACTCCCACATAACACCCAGGACTTGGCCACCGGGAGTGGGACTCCAGAATCTTAAAGCCGGTTCCCGCCTACGCCGACAAATGCATTTTAATTTTGAAGGAACCACTCACTCTTTTACTTCCAAAGCAAATACACAAGACAACGCCTCTCTCAGAAGCTATCCCCGAAGCCCGTCAGAGCTTCCGATGGCCAACCCGGTGGATACAGTGATCATTGTCGGGCTCATGATTTCATGAGGGTTTCAGAAATTTGATGAAGTTCCCTTTTAGCTCTTCTAATAAAGGTTTGGGTTTCACCTTTAAAGCCTCACGCTTGTGCTTCCTTACCCCTGCAATGCAAAAAAGTATTTGATAAGTGGTTAGTTTCTCCCGATCTGTTTTCTGCCAGTCTATTGTGCTTTCTTAAAGATGAAAGACTGCAGACACTTAAAAATCTGCATTTTAAAAGATAAAGCTAGTATTTTAGCCAAAGATTAAAATGCTAGAATGCCACGGTGTTGGGGAGTGGAGATGTGGAAACATAGAGGATTTGGAGTTTATGGCAGCATTTAAAAGAGATTTGAACTAGAGTTCCAGACAGGTAAGTACAGGAAGAGATCTTGAAGGGGAGGGCACAGGTGCCTTTTGGCTGTTTTGGAAGTGATTTTGAAACATTACACAGTCGGAAACGAATGTAGTTAAGTTGAATTTAAGTAGTTTCCTTCATATAATGCTATTAAAAGCTAGTGTGTCAAACCATACATAAGGTGCAAGTCTTTAATTCCGGCACTTGTGAGAAACAGAGGCAGGTGGATAGCTGTGAGTTCCAGGCCACCAGGGAGACAATGTCTAAAACAAAAAGGAAAACGTTGAAGTGTTAAGCATATTTGATTTCTCTTCCCAGTAGAAAAGTTTCACAGAAGAGTCTAAATGGTAAAATTGGAAAATAACACTATGTCAAATTCTCCCAAAGTATCAATGGATAAATGTTTTGTTTTTAAAAAAAAGAAACAGCTGCGTGCTTTTAGCTTGGTGCCTAAGTTTTAGTGCTGCTCCCTACACAGTACAACCAGTTCAGGCTTGATTTCTCTCCACACCTTTGATGTCAGCTCCTTGTCCTAATAGTCCACCCCAATAAATACCTGTCAGCAGTAAGCACCCCCTTTTAACAACCAGAGGCCTTCCCCCCTTAAATCTTGATTGCTTAACCATTTTAATACCCAAAGGGAAGTTATTTTTCACATGATGAAGATTTTTGTTTTATATAGATTCTCTTATTTCACACACTCTTTAATAACAATAGCCTCTCAGTTTTAGGTATTGGCAAAGGTGGAGGAAAATTTATATAGAGGTTAGTAGCCCTTACCCAGCACATTGTAGCAGTCGCATAATATGTACAAATATGGGCTAGAAAGCGTACATGCAAAACAGTGGGGTGTGACCCTGGGCATGCAGATGGCTGCCCCTGACTCCAGGAATAGGCTTCATGTAGCCGGCCACATCTGACAGAAATCAAAATAAAGCCAGTTAGCGCTGATCTTGAAAAGATAATCAGAAGCCGGGCGTGGTGACACATGCCTGTAATCCCAACACTTGGGAAGCAGAGGCAGGCAGATTTCTGAGTTCGAGGCCAGCCTGGTCTACAGAGTGAGTTCCAGGACAGCCAGGACTACACAGAGAAACCCTGTTTCGAAAAACCAAAATAATAATAATAATAATAATAATAATAATAATAAAAGAAAAGATAATCAGTGTAAATAATAGGAAAGGAGACAGGGTGAGCAAAGGACACTGTATATCATCACAGAGCCATGAAAGTAAGCCCATTACTACTGATGGAAGGAAGTCAATTGTAATACAGTAATACTATGTCAAATTCTCCCAAAGTATCAATGGATGGTTTTTTGTTTTGTTTTGTTTTGTTTTGTTTTGTTTTTAAAAAAGGCTAGATATGGTAGCTCACACCTTTTAATCCAGCACTTGGGAGGCAGAGGCAGGCAGATATCTGAGTTCAAAGCCAGCCTGGTCCACAAGTTCCAGGACATCCACCGGTGTTACACAGAGAAACCCTGTCTCAAAAAAAAAAAAAAAAAAAAAGATTAAATAAATGAATAAATAAAATTAAAAATAATTTTTAAAAGTCAGGCTGGGACTGGAGTCTAACAGTGGTAGAAGATTGTGTGCCTGGCCCGGTTCAGGCCCTAGCAACATATGTGTGTACACTCATAAGAATAACAGGAATGTGGCGCTTGCCTTTAATCCCAGCACTTGGGAGGCAGAGGCAGGTGAATTTCTGAGTTTGAGGCCAGCCTGGTCTACAGAGTGAATTCCAGGACAGCCAGGACTACACAGAGAAACCCTGTCTCGAAAAACCAAAATAAATAAATAAATAAATAATAAACAAACAAACAAACAAACAACAGGAATGAAGGACAATAATGAAAATGTTGTTGGTGTTTCCTCAGTACCACCTGTGCTGTTTCGTTTTCAGTGTTAAGGTCCTACGGCTTTGAACTGTGTAGGATGGGAGAAGAGTTGGGTGAGGGGAGCACCCCACATGAGCGCATACATTTCTCTCTCTTCCCGTGAACAGTGCTATCGGGTATGAGCGTCGGCTCCCTTCAGCGATGGACGGAAACCTGGAATTGTAAACCACATAAAGCCCTCTCACCCTAAGTTGCTTTTAGTCAGGTTGAGTGCCACAGCAACAGAAATGAAACTTGAGCAGGACCCTATGTGATAATGCTAGTATTAGCCCTTATTAAGTAAGGTGAATGTGTCACAGTAGAGTGTAAAATTCTAGCACATCATATGTTGAGGCCGGAGAGCATGAGTTGAAGGCCAATTTTAGCCACATGAAATTTGGAGCCAGCCTGGGCTAACAGATGAGACCCTGTCTCACACACTAAAAGTAATGAGATGATGATGACATCGATTTTTTTGTTTGTTTGTGTTTTTGTTTTTGTTTTTCGAGACAGGGTTTCTCTGTGTAGCCCTGGCTGTCCTGGAACTCACTCTGTAGACCAGGCTGGCCTCGAACTCAGAAATCCACCTGTCTCTGCCTCCCAAGTGCTGGGATTAAAGGCATGCGCCACCACCGCCCAGTGAATTTTTTTTTTTTTTTTTTTTTTTTTTTTTTTTTTTTTTTTTTTTAAGGAAATCAAGAAAGAAAGTTTCTCTGTTCCTAAGATCAGGGCCGGATAGATGGCGGCTAGCCTTTCCTGACAGTGGACTCCAAAGCCTTTGCTTTGAATGCAGTCATTTGACACCTAAGTGTGTGTTGGGGAAAGGGTTGTAGCTGAGAATTCAAGGCTCACTCTTCTGATCACAGTTTGAGGATAAGACAACTGCTCCTATCTCACTGTGCTTAAAAAAAAAAAAATTGCATAGATGGAAAATATTGCGATTAGGCAGAGAAAGAGAGGAGAAATCAAGATTTCTGAATCATCTAAACACAGGTGTGGTTTGCTAGGGCAGGTGTTAACAATAAACCCCCAAAACATACGCTTAATGTCTGAAGACACAGAAACGCATTACCTCATACTGTAGTTAGCTTCTAAAGCTGGGCGAGTCAGCTTCGCGCCCAGCTCCTAGCTCCTGGACTTTGTGAGTCTGGTTTCTTGATTAATTTAGCATAGACCCAATCCTCCTCACATGGCATTATTTTTTTTTCCTTTTCCTTTTTTTTTTTTTTTTAAGACAGGGTTTTTCTGTGTGGTCCTGGCTGTCCTGGAACTTTGTAGACCAGACTGGCCTCAAATTCAGAAATCCACCTGCCTCTGCCTCCCAAGTGCTGGGATTAAAGGTGTGAGCCACCACCGCCCGGCCTGGATTAGGGCTTCTTTCAAGGTAAATTTTGAGAGAAGCCACTGTACTGGTTTTGAGTCAACTTGACACAAGAGAGCATTATCTGAGAGAAAGGACCCTCAGTTGAAATGCCCCCATGAGATCCAGCTGTAAGGCATTTTCTCCATTAGTGATCAGTGGGGGCGGGACCAGCACAATTGTGGGTGGTGCCAGCCTTGGACTGGTGGTCCTGGGCTCCGAGAAAGCAAACTGAGCACTCCGTGGGGAGCAAGCCAGTAAGCAGCACCCCTCCACCACGGTCTCTGCAGCATTTTGCCCTGCCTGAGTTCCTCAGCTGACTCCCTCCAATGACTGACTTTGATCTGGAAGCGGGAGCAGAATTAACCCCTTCCTCCCCAACTTGCTTTGTGGCCTTGGTGTTTTTGTCAAAATGAAATTCACACGTGCATACACACGGGGGATGGGGGAGAGAGAACTAAATAAATTTTGAAGTTAAAAATAAGTAAAAAAAATATAATAAACAATATATTAAAAATATAATAAATAATAAATATAATAAAATATAAATAAAGTA